>CP092870.1:53119790-53719790 GCA_030710605.1 Cordylochernes scorpioides
TACCGCTTGTATATAATTTTATTTCAGAGCCTTTCAGAGCCTGTTTTGGGACACTTTGATGAATCCGCTGATACCCGTCTACACACGGATGCAAGCGGACATGGTATTGAAGCTTTTTTCTACAAATACAAGGTGGAAAGGAGCGGCCTATAGCTTATGCAACTAGAAGCTTGACAAAGGCTGAAAATAACTATTCTACAACAGAAAGAGAATGCCTTAATGTAGTCTGGTCTATTAGCAAATTCCGCCCATATTTGTTTGGTCGACCATTCACGGTTGTCACTGACCATCATTATCTATGTTAGTTGGTAGGGCAGAAATATCCTTCTGGCCGTTTGGCAAGATGGGCGCTGAAGTTACAAGAATTTGACGTGACCGTTATCTACAAGAGCGGACACAAACATAAGGATGCCGATTGTCTGTCAAGGAGCACGCTTGAGAACGATCAACCAAGTGCTGTGATGTCACTAACCAACGTCGATTTAGAGCAGACTAAAGACCAGGATTTAGCTAAAACAATCGATAATCGGGCTACACAAGAAAGAAATACAGCATTATCGACGGCATCTTATACAAGAAAAACTATAGCACAACTGGAAGACCCTGGCTTATGATGATTCCTAAGCACTTAAGATCGGAAGTTATGGCAGATTTACATGATGCTCATACAGTTGGGCATTTGGGTTTCGCCCGAAAGTATAAAAAGTGAAGAAACGATTCTATTGGCCTGGCCTTTATAGAACTGTTCGCCAATATGTAAGCCATTGTCGGGAGTGTCAACGAAGGAGGAAATTATCTCGACGTCCGGCTGGACAACTTGTATCCATACCACCTGTAGAAAAGCCATTCTAAAAGTTCGGGGTTGATTTCCTTGGAAGATTTCCAGTATCTAAAGAAGGAAACCGTTAGATCATTGTGGGCACCGATTACACAGGTCTACAAAAAAAACTTTTTTTTTTGCACAAGAGAACCTGATGGTGTTTCTAGTGTAACTTTTCATGCTGAACTCAAAAATCTAATCAGAAATTTCCCATCACCCATGGTTTTTGCCTGACGGTCTTTTTTTAGTATTGGGATAAATACATGCATCCAACATGAAAGAGACTTACGAAAACATGAAACTGCTTTTGAAAAAGATAGAATATGAAAGATACGGTTGGAAAATATGCAGCGATTTGAAAGTCGTTGCTCTCTTGCGTGGATTACAGCTTGGATATACAAAATTTTGTTGTTTTCTGTTTGAGTGGGATAGCAGAGATAAGGAAAGGCATTACATTAAAAAAATCTGGCCAAACCGTAAAATCTTTACTCCAGGATATAAAAATATTGCAAATCTACCCTGATCGATTCAGAAAAAATTTACCTACCACCATTACATATTAAACTGGGATTAATGAAGAACGTTGTCAAGGCAATGGATCGAAATGCCAGTGGATTTGCCTACCTAAAAGAAAAATTTTCTAGTATAAGTGAAGCGAAGATTAAAGAAGGCATTTTCGTTGGACCTCAGATTCGAGAATTTCAGCAGGATGGAAATTTTCAAAATAGTTTGAATGAAGTTGAAGCAGCAGCATGGAATTCCTTTAGAAACGTTTGCAAAAACTTCTTAGGAAGTGTCAAGGTTGAAAATTACCGAGACATAGTTAATGATCTGTTGCTTTCCTACAAGGCACTGGGATGTAACATGTCCCTCAAGATCCATTTCCTGCATTCACATCTAGATTTCTTTCCAGACAATCTTGGCGCAGTTAGCGATGAGCATGGTGAGAGGTTTCATCAAGCTATATCAAGCATGGAGAAGCGGTACCAAGGTAAATGGAGTCCCGCTATGCTTGCCGACGACTGCTGGGCACTTAAGAGGGATCTACCACAAGCAAAGTATAGAAGAAAATCCACTGTCACTGCTTTTCAATAATAAATATGTTTCGTTCATATATGCCTATATATTAACAATATTTCCAAATTCAAGTAGGTGTATCTCAGAAATATTGTGTAATAGAAAAAAACTAATGGTATATTTGGATTCAGGACATGTAGATAAGATGCTATTTCTTTGTGGACAAAGAAAATATTTTTTGATAAACCAGTTACGTGACATTGTTTGCAATTTTTAGTGTATTTATCCCAATACTAAAAAAAGACCGTCACGCAAAAACCAAAGGTGATGGGAAATTTCTGATTAGATTTTTGAGTTCAGCATGAAGAGTTATACTAGAAACATAATCAGGTTCTCTTGTGCAAAAATCTTGTTGACCAGTGTTATATGACAAGGTATGCCATAACGAAAGCGATCCCAGACGGAGGAGCAATTGAAACAGCTATGTTCTTGGTTGAAGATGTTATCTTGAAGCCTGGAGCTCCTGAAGAGATGATAACAGATCGCGGAAGAACTTTCATTTTTCAAGTAATAAATGAGATCAATTCTCTGTGCGGAATTGTGCACAGATTTACAAAGGCCAACCATCCCCAGACCAACGGCCTGACTGAAAGGTTCAACAAAACTCTGGGAGATATATTGTCCATGTACACAGGTGTTGAGCAGAAGGACTGGGACCAAGTTTACCCTACGTAACTTTTGCTTACAACACTGCTAAAGAGGAGGCGACCGGCTTAAACTCCGTTCTTTCTTGTCCACGCCCGCGAGGCCGAGACCTACATCGATGCCGTACTACCTTACCTACCAGATGAGATCTCTGACGACTACGTTGGAGAGCTTGTGACCAGAGCTGAGGAAGCGCGTCAACTCTCCCGATCACGCCTTCTACAATCACAGACGAAAGACCGTAGACTTTACGACCAGAAACATACTCCAGTCTATTACCAGAAGGATGATCCTGTGTGGGTTTTTACTCCCATCCGAAAAGTAGGACTATTAGAAAAGCTACTGAAAAGATACTTCGGTCCCTACAAGGTGACCAAGAAGCTTTCAGAAGTTAGGTATGAAGTAGAGCTCGTGGACGCCTCTCCCCGATCACGGAAAGCCAAGGATATAGTCCATGTCATTCGGATGAAGCTCTCCCTGGACCCTGAAGAACAACATTCCATTCTGCTATGGAACACCAGCCGTGATAGATTTTCTTTCAGAACAAGGGCTGAGACAAACTAATCAGCGGCTCGCTGTTTTCTCTAAAGAGGAAGTAATGTCAAGTAGCTTTGCAACCCCGGTCATAAGAAGCTCAATAGGACACATTTCAACCATCTCTGGAATCCTGGGGGGGACCACAGGTGTGAGGGGTTCTCGGAATCTTATTATCGGCAAATAAGGAAAATGGGACGCCTCGGTGGCTGACGACGCTCATTATTATTATCTTTACCATGGGATAAGTTGTGATATTATCTCTCTCCCTATAAATACCAATTGTATATAATTTTATTGGAGAACTAAAAGGTAAATACACTTTATAGTAAATTAATTATCCCCAAATTTCCCCTTGCTTTATTTAACTCCGCGACAATATTTCAACTTTCATGTTCATTGGGTTTCAAAGGGTATAAAATATTTCAGATTTCTATGTGCTCTAGAAGTATATTAAACATTGATTAGAAGATTTGTGGACAGACAGACAAGGGAGCAAGTTAAACAAAAGCTTTTAATGAATAGTGTTAGTGTAAGAGCCTGCAGTTGTGATGGGGGCCAACTAAGTGAAATAACTCTCCATTCATTATACTTTTAACATAAGGTAGTGTTTTTGTTATGTTTCAAAACCTGATAAAAGTGAATACATATTAAATTTAAAAATGGAAAGGTTTGCTTATTTTAAAATAAAGAGGCTTTTGGATAACCTTGTGTTAGATATATTAATTGTTTATATGTTAAGCATAATAAAAATATATTAGATATATATGGTAATTTAAACCAACAACCCCATATTGTATTTAACTTATAACAAGATTTTCATGTTGTATAATTCAAACACATCTGTAAATGTGAAGAGCGTGGATCGTCTGGCGAAATTATACACTGGCGCCGTCCTGACAGTTTCCTATCTATCTTTAGATTTGTTGTGGGAATTCTAAATCTATCTCGACTTTAGACGTTTTTGACCTTTTGCTTTAGCTCAAATCTTATTCTATTACAGAGTTTTATTTATTTATCCTCAGTTGGTACAAAGTACAATACATATGATGATGTAAACACACATGTCAATAATGCGTATAATCATTTACAGATGTGTTCCTATTATACAACATGAAAATCTTGTTATAAGTTATATACAATATGGGGTTGTTGGTTTAAATTACCATATATATTTATACACACGCCTTTATTTATATTTTATTTGTGTCAATATAATTAATCACGTATATGTGAGACTTGAAATGTAACTTAATTTAAATATCTCTCTATTCAGGTTTCTATGGAGACAAGTTTTCATTCAATTGTTAGAGAGCGATAAAGCTTGACGCTTAACTACGAAGTAAAGACAAATATATCGCAATGGATAATTATTTCGAGGATGCCCTCATCAGAAGTCTGAATGACGACTTCAGGAAGCTGTACCGAGAAATGGTCAGCAACCAGCTGCTATTGGACGCGCTGGACGCGAAGATGGAGGAAGCAAAGATAAAGCTTAACGAGGAGCCCATCTTCAAGAAAATGTCGAAGGAGGCTGTCAAGAAGCTGAGGGCGCCAAATAAGTTTTGGTAGAAGTCCTCACTTCTTCAAGTGATCATTCCGAGGGCCGAGTACTGAAGTCCTCCACTTCTTTTAGAGCACCTCCTCTGGTCAAATATGTTGGCCTCAATATTGTGGCAAAATTTTGCCCTTAACAAGCGTGATTTTATTCCGCTTGAAGTGCTCAAGGCCACTCACCACGTGCCCTCTTCGCCCTACCTATGCAATAACCTAATAGGCTGCTTGTTTTTATTGCCTATATCCATCATATTGCCCCACTCCAACTGGACACTTTATCCTACTCCCTTAGCCCTCACAACCTGGGCCCTTTCTCATTCTCCTTGGCCCCCAACCACTAGGGCCTTTCCTCCTCCTCCCTTGGCCCCACACCACCTGGGCCCTTTCTCATTCTTCCTCAGCCCCAAACCACTAGGGCTCTTCCTCCTTCTCCCTTGGCCTCCACCACTTGGGCCTTTCTCATTCTCCTTTGGCCCCAAACCACTAGGGCCCTTCCTCCTCCTCCCTTGGCCCCACACCACCTGGGCCCTTTCTCATTCTTCCTCAGCCCCAAACCACTAAGGCCTTTCCTTCTCCTCCCTTGGCCCCCACCACCTGGGCCTTTTCTCATTCTCCTTTGGCCCAAACCACTAGGGCTCTTCCTCCTTCTCCCTTGGCCTCCACCACTTGGGCCTTTCTCATTCTCCTTTGGCCCCAAACCACTAGGGCCCTTCCTCCTCCTCCCTTGGCCCCACACCACCTGGGCCCTTTCTCATTCTTCCTCAGCCCCAAACCACTAGGGCCTTTCCTTCTCCTCCCTTGGCCCCCACCACCTGGGCCTTTTCTCATTCTCCTTTGGCCCAAACCACTAGGGCTCTTCCTCCTCCTCCCTTGGACCCACAACCTGGGCCCTTTCTTATTCTTTCTCAGCTCCAAACCACCAGGACTCTTCCTCCTCCTCCCTTGGCTCCCACCACCTGGGTATTTTCTCATTTAAATTTGGACCCAAACCACGAAGTCTCTTCCTCCTCCTCCCTTGGCCCCCACCACCTAGGCTCTTTCTCATTCTTCCTCAGACCCAAACCACTAGGGCCCTTCCTCCTCCTTTCTTGGCTCCCACCAACTGGGCCTTATCTCATTCTTCCTCAGCCCCCAAACCACTAGGGCCCGTCCTCCTTCTTTCTTGGCCCTCACCACCTGGGCCTTATTACATTCTCCTTTGGCCCAAACCACTAGGGCTCTTCCTCCTCCTCCCTTGGCCCCCACCACCTGGGCCCTTTCTTATTCTTTCTCAGCCCCAAACCACCAGGGGTCTTCCTACTACTCCCTTGGCCCCCCTAACCTGGGCCTTATCTCATTCTTCTTCAGCCCCAAACCACTATTCTCTTCCTCCTCCTTTCTTGGCCCCCGCCACCTGGGTCTTTTCCCATTCTCCTTTGGCCTCAAACCACTAGGGCCGTTCCTCCTCCCTTGGCCCCCTCAACCGCAGCTTTTTTTCATTCTTCCTCAGCCCCCAACCATTAGGGCCCTTCCTCCTCCTTTATCTGGCCCACCACCAGCTGGACCTTTTCTCATTCACCTTTGGCCGCAAACCACTAGGGATATTCCTCCTCCTCCCTTGGCCCCACCATCTGGGCCTTTTCTCATTCTCCATTCGCCCCAAACCACTAGGGCTCTTCCTCCTCCTCCCTTGCCCCCACCACCTGGATCCTTTCTCATTATTCTTCAGCCCCAAACCATTAAGGCTCTTCCTCCTCCTCCCTTGGCCCCCACTATCTGGGCCTTTTCTCATTCTCGATTGGCCCCAAACTACTAGGGCTCTTCCTCCTCCTCCCTTGCCCCCACCACCTGGGCCCTTTCTCTTTCCTACCCAGCCCCAAACCACTAGGGCTCTTCCTCCGCCTCCCTGGCACCCCACCACCTGGGCTCTTTTTCATTCCTCCTCAGTCCCAAACCACTAGGACCCTTCCTCCTCCTCCCTTGGACCCCGCCACCTTGGCCTTTTCTCATTCTCCTTTGGCCCCAAACCACTAGGGCTCTTCTTCCTCCCTTGGCCCCCACCACCTTGGCATTTTCTCATTCTCCTTTGGCCCCAAACCACTAGGGCTCTTCCTCCTCCTCCCTTGGCCTCAAACCACTAGGGCCCTTCCTCCTTCTCCCTTGGCCCTCACCACCTGGCCCCTTTCTCATTCTTCCTCAGCCCCAAACCACTAGGGTTCTTCCTCCTCCCTTGGTCCCCTCCACCGGGGCTCTTTTTCATTCTTCCTCAGCCCCAAACCACTAGGGACCTTCCTCCTCCTTTCTCTGGCCCCCCACCACCTGCGCTTTTTCTCATTCTCCTTTGTCCCCAAACCACTAGGGCTCTTCCTCCTCCTCCCTTGGCCCCCACCACCTGGGCATTTTCTTTCTCCTTTGGCCCCAAACCACTAGGGCTCTGCCTCCTCCTCCCTTGGCCCCAAACCATTAGGGCCCTTCCTCCTTCTCCCATGGCCCCCACCACCTGGCCCCTTTCTCATTCTTCCTCAGCCCCAAACCACTAGGGTTCTCCTCTTCCACCTTAACTTCCACCACCTGGGCCTTCTCTCAATCTCCTTTAGCCGCAAACCTCTAGGGATCTTCCTCCTCCTCCTTTGGCCCCCACCACCTGGGCATTTTCTCATTCTCCTTTGGCCCCAAACCACTAGGGCTCTTCCTCCTCCTCCCTTAGCCCCAAGACACTAGGGCCCTTCCTCCTTTTCCCTTGGCTCCCATCACCTGGCCCCTTTCTCATTCTTCTTCAGCCCCAAACCACTAGGGCTCTTCCTCCTCCTCCCTTGCCTCCACCACCTGGGCCCTTTTTCATTCTTCCCCAGCCCCAAACCACTAGGGCTCTTCCTCCTCCTTCCTTGGACCCCACCACCTTGGCCTTTTCTCATTCTACTTTGGCCCCAAACCACTAGGGCTCTTCCTCCTCCTCCCTTGTCCCCCACCACCTGGGCTCTTCCTCATTCTTCCTCAGTCCCAAACCACTAGGACCCTTCTTCCTCCTTCTTTCTTGGCCCCCACCATCTGGGCCTTTTATCATACTCCTTTGGCCGCAAACCAATAGGGCTCTTCCTCCTCCTCCCTTGGCCCCCACCACCTGGAAATTTTCTCATTCTCCTTTGGCCCCAAACCACTAGGGCTCTGCCTCCTCCTCCCTTGGCCCCAAACCACTAGGGCCCTTCCTCCTTCTCCCTTGGCCCCCACCACCTGGCCCCTTTCTCATTCTTCCTCAGCCCCAAACCACTAGGGTTCTTCCTCCTCCACCTTAACCCCCACCATCTGGGCCTTTTACCATTCTCCTTTGGCCGTAAACCACTAGGGATCTTCCTCCTCCTCCCTTGGCTCCCACCACCTGGTCATTTTCTCATTCTCCTTTGGCCCCAAACCACTAGGGCACTTCCTCCTCCTCCCTTGGCCCCAAGCCACTAGGGCTCCTCCTCCTCCACTGCCCCCACCACCTGGGCCCTTTTTCATTCTTCCCCAGCCCCAAACCACTAGGGCTCTTCCTCCTCCCTTAGACCCTCTTCCTGGGCCTTTTCTCATTCTACTTTGGCCCCAAACCACTAGGGCTCTTCCTCCTCCTCCCTTGTCCCCCACCACCTGGGCTCTTTCTCATTCTTCCTCAGTCCCAAACCACTAGGACCCTTCCTCCTCCTTCTTTCTTGGCCCCCACCACCTGGGCCTTTTTTCATACTCTTTTGGCCCCAAACCACTAGGGCTCTTTCTCCTTCTTCTTGCCCCCACCACCTTGGCCTTTTCTCATACTCCTTTGGCCCCAAACCATTAGGGCTCTTCCTCCTCCCTTAGACCCTTCTCCTGGGCATTTTCTCATTCTCCTTTGGCCCCAAACCATTAGGGCTCTTCCTCCTCCTCCTATGGCCCCAAACCACTAGGGCTCTTCCTTCTCCTCCCATTACTCCCATCACCTAGGCCCTTTCTCATTCTTCCCCAGACCCAAACCACTAGGGTTCTTCCTCCTCCACCTTAATCCCCACCACCTGGGCCTTTTCTCATTCTCCTTTGGACGCAAACCAATAGGGCTCTTTCTCCTCCTCCCTTGGCCTCCACCACCTGGGCCTTTTCTCTTTCACCTTTGGCCGTAAACCACTAGGGTTCTTCCTCCTCCTCCCTTGGTCCCCACCACCTGGGGCCTTTCTCATTCTTCCTCAGCCCCAAACCCCTAGGGTTCTTCCTACTCCACTTTAACCCCAACCACCTGGGCTCTTTCTCATTCTTCCTCAGTCCCAAACCACTAGGACCCTTCCTCCTCCTCCTTTCTTGGCCCCCACCACCTGGGCCTTTTTTCATTCTCCCTTGGCTCCAAACTACTAGGGCTCTTCCTCCTTCCTTAGACCCTCCTCCTGGGCATTTTCGCATTCTCCTTTGGCCCCAAACCACTAGGGCTCTTCCTCCTCCTCCCTTGCCCCAAACCACTAGGGCCCTTCCTCCTCCTCCCATGGCCCCCACCACCTAGGCCCTTTCTCATTCTTCCCCAAACCCAAACCACTAGGGCTCTTCCTCCTCCCTTAGACCCTCTTCCTGGACCCTTTCATATTCTCCTTAGGCGGCAAACCACTAGGGCTCTTCCTCCTCCTCCCTTGGTCCCCACCATCTGGGCCCTTTCTCATTCTTTCTCAGTCCCAAACCATAGGGTTCTTCCTCCTCCACTTTAACCCCAACCACCTGGGCCCTTTCTCTTTCTTCTTCAGCCCTAAACTACTAAGGCTCTTCCTCCTCCTCCCTTGGCCCCCACCACCTGGGCCCTTTCTCTTTCTCCTTTGGCCCCAAACCACTAGGGCTCTTCCTTCTCCTCCCTTGGCCCCCACCACCTAGGCCCTTTCTCATTCTTTCCCAGACCCAAACCACTAGGGCTTTTCCTCCTCCTTCCTTGGCCCACACCACCTGGGCCCTTTCTCATTCTTTCTCAGCCCCAAACCATTAGGGCTCTTCCTCCTCCTCCCTTGGCCCCACGCAACATTGTACTTTTCTCATTCTCCTTTGGCCCCAAACCACTAGGGCCCTTCCTCCTTCTTCATTGGCCCCCACCACCTAGGCCCTTCCTCCTTCTTCATTGGCCCCCACCACCTAGGCCCTTTCTCATTATTCCCCAGACCCAAACCACTAGGGCTCTTTCTTCTCAACCCTTGGCCCCCACCTCCTGGTCCCTTTCTCATTCTCTTTTGGCCCCAAACCACTAGGGTTCTTCCTCCTCCTCCTTTGGCTCCCACCACCTGGGCTCTTTCTCATTCTTCCCCAGACCCAAACCACTAGGGCTCTTCCTCCTCCCTTAGACCCTCTTCCTGGGCCCTTTCTCATTCTCCTTAGGCGCCAAACCACTAGGGTTCTTCCTCCTCCTCCCTTGGTCCCCACCCCCTGGGGCCTTTCTCATTCTTCCTCAGCCCCAAACCACTAGGGTCTTCCTCCTCCACTTTAACCCCAACCACCTGGGCCCTTTCTCTTTCTTCTTCAGCCCTAAACTACTAAGGCTCTTCCTCCTCCTCCCTTGGCTCCCACCATCTGGGCCTTTTATCATTCTCCTTTAGCCACAAACCACTAGGGCTCTTCCTCCTCCCTTGGCCCCCACCACCTGGGCCCTTTCTCTTTCTCCTTTGGCCCCAAACCACTAGGGCTCTTCCTTCTCCTCCCTTGGCTCCCACCACCTAGGCCCTTTCTCATTCTTTCCCAGACCCAAACCACTAGGGCTCTTCCCCCTCCTTCCTTGGCCCACACCACCTGGGCCCTTTCTCATACTCCTTTGCCCCCCCCCCCCCCTTTGCCACTTCTTTCCATTGTCTCATACCTCCTGGGTAGCTTCTCTGGTGTCTATCATTGAAGATAGTCAAAACAAAAAGTTTGGGGTCTTAGAATCAATTATTGATTCAACTCATTTGTTGCTAAATTTCGAAAAATATGAGAAATAAACATTTTAAAATAAAAATATATTCTTTACTCTCTATATTTTCAATTCTACATCATACCTATTTCACACATTATGATATTCAGAACTAACATTACAATTTTATTTATAATTTAACGGAGATTGACTCTTTTTGTTAATATAAAAATTGCTAAATATTGAATATTATTTCAATATATATGATGTAAAATAATTTAATTTTTATCATTAGTATGTCACAATTTAGATATTTATGTTAACTAGCGGATGTGTACCCGGCTTCGCCCGTGTTTTATCCGAGTGAAAGTTTGCTTAACGGATATTATTGATAATAATATTCCGGAACACAGAGAATATTATGATAATAATATTCGTTACATTATATATTTATATAATATATAAATTATATTTTTAGAGCAAACATATCTTCTCTCTCTACTGAATAGATTTTAAAAATATATATATAAATAAAAATATCTAGAGATATACTACATGATCTTAGCCAAAAGGCCGAGAAACGATATTTTATATATAGAGATGACCTGGCTTCGTGTATCTTCTGCTCGAGTGAATGTTACGCTGGTAGAATTTTGTTCCTGCCTACTAAAGATTATTATCTGGCTTCGCCCGTGGTCTGCTTTAGTGAATATTCCCCTAAAGAATTTTGTTTATGTCAATCAAGCATGATACAGCAATATTGTCATAATCATTTATGACTAAAAATAATTGTTGCTCTGTATTTGGTTAATTATAATTTTTCTTGGTTAAAAGTGCGACAAAAAGCTCTTCCAGATTTAACTCTCTGTCCTGTTCAAATTTCAGCGAGATTAGTTATATATTGAGGGCTTGCATAGCCGACAAACACACATATATATACATATATAACTGAAAGTTGCACGATAAGGAGATGCCCTTTTTTCATAATTATGCACCTTATCCCAGTACAATATCACATTTGTACTATTTTTTCACATATATATATATATTTAATTAAAAAGGCATATATTGGATCAAAAAATTATTTATTCTACCAATATTTCAGCTGGCTGAACGCCAACCTTTATCAAGGTGTTATAACATTTTAAAGTGTGTCAACAACAAACTCAGCGCCACATAACGTCAACAGCATTAAGTTTTTAAAATATTTTGTTATATTCAATGGGGAGAAAAATTTGAAAAATATATTTATATTATGAATAAAATAATTTTTGTAAAATATGGGTGTGAATATTTTGAAAATTAACAATAATGCCTATTTTATATTTTAAAATTATTTGTACTATGTGTAAAAATATTTTTCGTATAAAAATAAATAAAAATAACTAAATATATATAAAAGAAAGGTTAAACTAAAATTTTTTCCGAAAACACAAAGCGTAAAAAATGTTTGAAAAGTTGGTTGAAATAAAATTTAAAAAAAATTAAAATGTAAAATTGTGAAATTCGAAATAAAATATAAGTGAATGGGAAAATATTTTTTAAAAATGATATCACACAAATAAAACATTGAAGACATTGAACTATCAATATATAAAATAAAATAATACATATATATAAAATAAGCGTGTGATTGTATTTGAAATAAACTTAAACGATGTTGCATAAATTAAAAGAAAGATATATAAAAGGAAAAATGCGATTTGAGCATTAAAACATTTTTATGTGCTTCTAAATGTGTACCTCTCCCTATAAAATTAATTAAAATATAGACCTAAGTTATCGGTATTTTGAAGTAAAAAAATGAATGAAAAATTAAACTTTAAATATTTTTATGACGATCTAAATTGCGAATAAATCTCTGGTAGTTCAATTTTCCTATTAATACTATCTTTGTCTACTGCGGAGGTCCAACTTTCCAAAAATAATCGGCAATGTTTTTCATTTATGTCCTGGTATAAAATATCTGTTTTATCAAAGTCCGGTGTGTGGTTGTTTTTCAAAGCGTGGTCTACAAGGAGTGATAATGGATTATAATTTCTTAAACCAGCTTTATGTTGATTGATTCGATCTTTTAGAGGCTTGCTTGTTTCTCCTATGTATTTGGCGGGGCAATCATTACATGGTATTTTGTAAATTACATTGTTTTTGTTTTCTAATTTGCTAATTTGTTTGGTGTCTGGGTGGCGTAGGAATTTTTTCAAATTGAATGAAGATTTATATGTAGTAATTATATTGTTTCTCTTTAAGACTCTGGCGATGCGTTCAGAGCCGTAGCTGTAAGGGAGGGTGCAATAAAACTTTTTTGATTGATCAGAGCTGTTATTTGATTGTACAAATTTAGGTTTATAAAGGTGTTTTTTAATAAATTTAGCTGGGTAATCATTGTTTTTTAGGTCTTTAAAAATTCTATTTCTCTCCATATTTTCATCATTTTTCATTGAGCAATGTGTTGTTAATCATTTAGAGAGAGTGTTTACAACTGAAATTTTGTGATGGACTGGGCCGAAAGAATTAAAATTTAGGTAGTTTCCAGAGTGTGTGTAGACTTTCTATAAATACTAGTTTCAATTTTATTTTGTTTTTTCTTATATATATATATATATATTCTTACATATATATATATGTTCCTAGCGGTTTTTACGCGAGTGAAAGTTTGCCTAACGAACATTTGTTAAAACGATTCTGGAAAACATCCAATCCACCTATATATAGATTTATAAACATATAAAATATTGTTATAGGCGTTTAAATATATTTTTGAAACACATAATTCTTTTGAAAACATTTATTAAATTTCAAATAAGATATTTTCTTTAAATATATATTAATATTGAAATGCCAAGTTTTTTTACAACGTCATTGGAATATTATATTACTAAATCCTCTAATTAAATATGAATTTATTATACTTGGAACACATTTTAGAATTTTTACAATTTATAAATGTAATTTCACCAGATACCGCGAGAGGCGCTGCTTGCGAGTAAAAGTAGAAAATTTGCAAATAAAATTGCAAATAATATTTATTTCAAATCAAATTCAAACCAGAAACCTTCACAGTAGTATAGTAAATAACTTCCTAAAGTTTAACGGCGATTGGATAATCCTACCTTTTGAAAACATCCATCGTGTGAACAAATTAACATTCATCGTGTAAAATTATTAACCAATCAAATTCATTTATCTTCGCGACCAGTGCTGCGCCCAAGCGGCAAAAGGCTTGAGCTAACGCTTTTTCGTTTTACATTAAAAAAAAAGCACATTAACCTTTTTAGTTTTTTGAATAGCCTATATGTTAAACGAAATCTTCAGCTACCTACATGCGAAATTTCATAAGGATTGATTTCGTAGATTTTGCGCAACGCGATAACAAACATCGATTTTGGATTTCATTTTTATAGATATAAGGATATATTCAGCGCGCCTGTATTATTATATAGGATATTAACACCTTATTAATGAAAATTTCAGTTGATATTTTATAAAGACGGCCTTAATTTTTATAGATGAATATCCCACCGCGGAATAATGTCCATCTATATATGCATATAATAAAAATTAACAGTAAAAAAAACATAAGTATCAAAATAAACAGTAAAATTGAATCATTATTGAAGCTCTTATTAACGTAGCAGCGAAAAAATCAAATAAAACTATAAGAGAAGAGTGGAAATAATATTCTAACTAAAAATCAAAACAGTAAAAATGATTATGATTAGCATAACAGGCTATTGGAAACCCAACATAAGATAAGTAAAGAACGGAAAGAAAAAAGATTATTGAAAAAATAATAAAACGCGGCCTAAAAATGGCGCAGCGTTGTCTCCAAGAGGTGGTCTCTTATCGGAGGTTCTCTCATGTCAATAGGAATCTCTGATGAGAGACCATCTTCAGGAGAGACAAGCCGGTCTCTCTTGAGACCCTCTATTTACATATATTTAAATCTCTATTATTATAGAAATCTCAAAGTTTTGTCTACTGCGGCAAATATTACATGTGGCTATTATTCTACGTGACAAAATACAAGTAGAATCGTCCAATACAATATAAGAGCTCTAAGAAGCGGACTGGTAGATTGAATTGGTGAAACTGCTGAGAGGGTTCACCACTGATGATCAAAACCTTTTAATATATTTTTTTAACACAATAAAGACATTCTGCGGAATAGCATTCTCCGTTGCAAATATTTATATGTATTTATACTGTCCAAAAAGCTTATGTCCATAGTTTGATTGAATGCCATTTCTAAGATTCCACCCTTCACAGTGTAGCATATTGTAGCAAAGTATTTATTAATTTTATTAACAGAGTAGTCATTTTTATGTTTATATTTTGCTACTCTGTAAATTTACCTCGTGGCTTATCTTTTGTTTACCATTCTTAGTTTTTTCTTGCCTGAAATAAATTGTTGTCTCATCCCGAAGTTGGTCTTCCCTAATTTTCCACGTGGCAATATATAAGAACAATTATCCAATACAGTATTAGAGCTATAAAAAAGGGTCTGGTAGATTAAATTGGCGAAACCGCTGGGAAGGTTCACCACTGATGAGTCAAACCCTCCCAATATTTTTAAATTGCAGTAAGGACAGTAGAAGTTTGTTTTGTGTTTATAAGAAACATTCGTGCTTAAATGTTTTAATTTTCTACATATAGATGGCGCGCTATTGCTTTATATTGATTATTGGAGATGGTATAAAATATAACAAACTCTCAGGAGCTCCATTAAAAATTAATTTTAAAAATGAGAATATTCAATTTACGTTTGAAAAATATATGAAAACAGATTAATAAAACCTGGTTTAGTTGATTAGGATTCATAGTTTCTAAATATAGAAGCTAATGACTCAAAAGATCTTCAATGCGACAACAATATTAGAAAGGGCATAAATATGAAACACAAGGACTTTCAAATTCAAGAAGAACCAATATTTCCTACCCCATTGCCAACAAATGTAATCATCAATCTTAACCTGAATGAACCCTGCAATAAAAAAAGAGAACTAAAGCATACTTAAAAAGAAAGGAATTGACACAATTGGTTTATACGATCAGAGAAATTATTTAACATCCTATACAGATGGATCATCAGACCTTACCCTGAGTAATGGAGGGGCCGGAATTAACATAAAACTGCGAAATGGAACACACATCAAAATCAAAGAAGGAGTAGGAAATATTACGTCAAACTTCACTTGTGAACTGACGGCTATCTGGAAAGCTCTTGATGTATGCCTTAACCAACCATCCCTGCATCAAGCAGAAGGAATTTTAATATACAGCGACTCCATATCCGCTCTAGAAGCAATTCAGAAGGGCAATACTAAAATAACGCAGAACATAACTCGTTACTTACCCAACTGGAACCATTGGAGAAGAACTACATTCTACAATGGATTCCTACCCATGTTGGGATAGGGGGTAAAGAGATGGCAGATGAATTGGCAAAGGAAGCCAGAAAGTTGAGCCAAAGAAAGGAACAAATGTCAGTATTTGACGCTGATGCTTTGGAAAAATACAAGACAATTATCTTTTCTTATTTTTGTTTAATTGTAATTAAACAAAAAATAAGAAACGATCAAATATGCGAAACAAACTCTGAGAGAATAATTACAAAAACTATAACAAGACTCAGAACAAAACATTATAAAGAAATGACAATGCATCCAGATGGCACAATAACCTATAGGACATGCAGCAACTGTCCTGGTGTGGAACTAACACCTACCCACATATTCTCATGCCCAGCAATGGCCGCAACCTTGCAGAAAATTGACATGGACCCAGAGCAGCAGCTTTACACACCCAAGATAGTGGAAATTGCTGCTGCTGTAATAGAGGTGGATGGAGACATCTGAGCCTCCTCATTGGGCTAATAAAAAGAAAAATAGTTAAAAATCCACTTCCACGCGGTAAAATAAAAAATAGATTAACTTCGATTTATTCAAAACCCAAAATGAAAAAAAAGAATAAATATCTTTGAAAAAATAAGGAAGTCGACATTGTTAATAACCTTTTCTAGAACATTTTAAAAGAGTAGAGCGAAAATAACAAAAAGGGATCGAATCTTAAACATTATTCAACCTGTTTAAAAATAGTACAAATGTAATATTGTACTGGGATAAGGTGCATAAATTAAGAAAAAGGCTTCTCCTTATCGTGCAACTGAAAGTTGCTGATGGCTTGCGCCATTTATCGGAATAAATATCAACTATTCTCGTTGATTTCTAATTATTCCAGAATTGGCCAAATACCCATTCTTGATTAATCAAGAAAAGCTAACCACGGACGCGTTTCGGGCTGTTGGCCCTCATCAGCGTGTATGGCGATTTTCAGGATGCCTTAATGACCAATTTTTTGGTCGTTGAGGTACAGCTTGCACCACGCTGATGAGGACCAACAGCCCGAAACGCGTACGTGGTTAGCTTTTCTTGATTAATCAAGAATGGGTATTTGGCCAATTCTGGAATAATTAGAAAGCAACGAGAATAGTTGATATTTATTCCGATAGATGGCGCAAGCCATCAGCAACTTTCAGTTGCACGATAAGGAGAAGCCTTTTTCTTAAATTATTCAACCTGTTTAAAAATTAATCAAAACTTAAAGTAGATTTGTAAAAGCATATATACCTGGTTAAATCTATAGAAATATTTTCAGAGTATTTTATGTCATCCTAAAACCTCATCATTCCTAGAAAAATTACAATATTCAAAGAGAACTTCTTTAGGAAGAAAGAAAAGTTCACAAGTGTCGTCTGAAGTGTCCGTCTTTCAGACATACACTCTCTTTACTTCTGATGGCCTTGTCGTCGGGATCCACGAAGTATCAATGCTCTAGGTTTCTGTCTCTTCTTTTTGAGGAAAAGAAAGGAAACGTGACAATGTTGGCTGCATTGGTCTTGATGTACATTCAGGCGTATAAGTCTGCAAGGACTGTCAAAGCCAAACACTTTTTTTGCTTATCCCTAGTACACGTGGTACAGGCCATGCTAATCATGGTGGGTAGAAGTAGACGACTGCTTTTATTGTAAGTGCACCACATGTCTATACATTTGAAAAGCAGTTCGACTTTGCACTTACAAATGTGCCAGAGCCCCGTTTGGTTACTTGCACTCGCTGGTGGGGTTGGATTTTTGCAAGAATCGGGGGCCCTTGGCGCATTTTATTTTAAATCAGAAAAAAAGTGCCCAATGTGGGATTCGAACCCGGGTCGTAGCAGTCGAAAACCAACGGTTTAGATCATCCTTCCACCAAACCCCTAGGCCAAACACTTATTCGCCCCAGTGTGATTTCGGTATGTCTGGTGGCTCATCCACTAACTCTTTCAATAGCTGTGGGTTGTTGAGATGGTGGTTAGCTACTAAGTTCTTCACGGTAATGACAAAATTAGTGAGGACATCACTAACTTCCAAAATGGAGAGGGGTATTCCTCTTTTTGGTAGACGTTTGTTGGAATAATCTACTGGATGATATATTCTGGGCATCCAGAACGCTGTTTCAAACGTTGCCTCATCGCATCTGCGTTATTTGGCGCTATTATGAAAACCTGCACGCATCTCCTTACACTTCTGTGAAGTGACCTCTCTAGTCTTGCTATGTTCTGGGATTGGGTGAAAATAAATTCATGTGTTGAGTTATATAATGGATTTTGTATAGTGGGCAGTCTATCGGATTTCCTGTAAATACAGACAGCTCTTTGTGGCCACTTAGACATGCTAGAAATGTTTGAATTGCACACACACATCAGTCTATGCCTGAAAATATTGGCAAAGAGCGTTCATGTCATTGGCTGGTATTGGTCGTGAATTCGTTATCTAGTTCTGTGGATGGACTGGCAGATTAGCTAACATGTTGGAAAATATAAAGATCACTTACCATAGGGATGGCTGGGGGAAGAATCAAGATGTCCCCTGGTCTGTCTTGGAACGACCAAGGTTCGTTAGACCAATTCCAACAGAACAGAAACTTTCGGCCGCTGCGACGTTCTCGGATCTCCACCGTCGAGGTGATTGGCGTAAGAAGACGATTCGGGTCTCTCTTTTCCTCTCCATCCTAAAGTTGTTGAGACCGTTGACAGGAGTCTCCTTCCTCTTGCAGCAGCTTCATTCAAAACTTCTTCACGCCTCTTTGCCTTCAGAATCTCAAGCTCCATTTTCTTTCTACTTCGACTTGAAGAGGTCGAGGAAGCTCGGATGCTTCTGGTGGATCTCCTCTCTTCTCAGTGGCGGAGCGTCTAGGGTGTCAAAAGGTGACCCGACCCGTCTGCGAGTGAGAAACATCAATGGCGGATCTATTCATCGATTGCTGATTCGACTGGGCTGGCATGGCCCCTCCTTCTTGGCTGGTCATATCCATAGAGCTGCGGATGTCCTGCCATTGTTTCTTCTCTCACTACTTATGACTTGGCATCATTCTTCAGTTTTCTCATCCATAACGTTTTCGAACCGTCTTGAGGGATCAAATCATATGTTTTCATAGAAGCTCGTAAGTAGGATCAAGCGATGAAGAAATAAAATCGTTTGGAGAGAGAGACAGACGTCAGCCGACTCCGTGCAAGATTATCAAGTCACAGTCGTCCGTCCTTGCAAATGTCGCTTCTCCTCGACCCATATGCTCGTCGTTTCAAAGTCGCTCCTTTCGCCCGGCGCCTGATTTTATCCTAGCATCAACAATCGAGCTCGATCGGTAACCGTGTCTATGGGGAGCTTTGCTCGGATTTATTACAACTATATTACCTGGACAACTTGTTTGGGAGTTAAGTGGCCATCCTACAGCTGATCAAGTTAAACAAGCACGTCGTCTGATTGATAAGAGCCTAACATTCGAGAAAGCCAATTTAAATGTATTCCCATACAAGAAGAGGGCTGATAAGAGAATCAGAATTCTGTCATTCTGAGTTCAATACAACGACGTTATCGAGACCATGCAGCCTTAAGGGCAGGTAACGTTCATCGTGCCACATAGACAGCACCCCATTCATGAAGCTGAACTCAACTGCCTTACGCACCTCGACATCAAGGTTGGAGGAGAAACTATTCCGGCTTTTATTTCCCATGAAATCCACTTTGACAAATGTCATAAGATGGATCACTACAGGACGTACTGCCCCCTCTAGTAGGATGTTATGAAATCGAAGCCGCGCTTTTGTACTGATGAGGGCTATAGCCCGAAACTATGGTATACAGATTGTTGGCTTTTTGTCTGAAATTTACAATATTAATGTTTTTCTGGTCATTCTTTACCACTTTACGTTTTTAACTAGGATAATTAACAAAGTGTGCATTTGAAAAAATCATATTTAGAGGGATATATTGAATGCCATCCTCTCGCAACTTCATTTTAAATATAAATACCAAAAAAGGCACCTCTCCCTTTAATTATGCATTAAAATGATTCTTATGTTTATCACCTTAACAAGACACCTTACTAGTGATGACGAAGAATCAGCCACAACACCAATTATGGCATATTCAGACAAAAAGCCAACCTATATTCCATTATTTTGGGCTATGGCCCTCATCAGTACCATGGCGGCTTCGATTTCATATCATTCTACAAGAGGGGTCAGGTTAGAATTCAACATAAAGTTGCGGGAGAAGTACATATATTAATTTATAAAACTATTTTAGAGGCGTGATATTCTTTTTTTAAAATAAAACAATTTCTACTGTCCTTACTGCGATGGAAAAATTAAAGGGAGGGCCTGGCTCATCTTTAATTTTTCCATCGCAGTGATGACAGTAGAAATTGTTTTATTTTAAAAAAAGAATATCACGCCTCTAAAATAGTTTTATAATTTGATAACAGATGGCGCTCTAGTACATCGTAACATATATTAATGTACCTTGATAGGCATCTATCCCTTTAATTATGCAGAATGATGCATTATGTTTATCACCTAGTAAAAATCTTCACTAGTGGTGATAGGAATAAGCCACAACACCAGTTTTGGCAAATTCAGACAAAAGACAACCTGTATCCCATGGTTCCGGGCTATGACCCTCATCAGTACAGGGGCGGCTGACCCATTCTTGCCAACATCGTCTAATAGCCGCATCACTTCGACACAGATGTCGCGCGATTAGTCGATTTGACTAACTAGCCTCTTCAAATACAATGGGATTATCTCGTTCTAACTCTGACATATGTTAGTAATGATCACGAATCTTTCAGCGAGGCCATGATACAGTGTAAATAGGCTTACTGTAAAAAAGATTGAACGGATATTTTTAAAATCGGCTCGATTTAACGAATAAAATTAATTCTACTTCTAATCAACATAAAAAAGTATTTCAAATGAGAATTATGGAAAATTAAATTTACACTAATAGACAAAACAAGCAAATTGTTCCTTTTAGCATGTGTTAAGGAAGTGAAGAGTCTTTGATGTCGACTGTCTACTTGTTTTAGAAGACAAAGGAAATTTTTGTTCACACTTGGTTGTCTCGTGTGTCTTCAATAAAAGTCACACACACACACAAAGCCTTTATTAAGACATTAGTCTTATACAGATTCTCCGTACAAGGTGCAATATCAGGAAAAGAGCAGCACAGGAAACCAGTAGTTCCGCAACTATATACAATTATTAGTAATAAGGAAAAGTAAGATTTAACATGAAAGGTCGACCCCTCGATGTTTCGTCATCATCCTGAGGTGTAAGAACAATAGCTTCCAAGTTCTATTTTCTCCCTCTTTACACCTACTGCCTTGTAAAAATTATATAAGGCCTGAGCAACTAGTCTGCTTGTTTGGGCACTGCTTAACATCATTTGGATTGACCTAAGTTGGCTGGTGTCTACCAGTCTTCAATAAAAGTCACCGTGTATCAAATATCTTTCAGAGCTATTGTCTGAATCCCGATATACATGATAAAAGGTACAACTTGCTTAAGTTTTGTCCATGAGTGTATCTTCCAGAGTTATTGTCTGAATCCCGATATACATGATAAAAGGTACAACTTGCTTAAGTTTTGTCCATGAATGTAATTATAAAATTGAATAGAAATTTTAACTTCAACGAAGAATTAAAAAATAAACCAAAGAGAGAAAAAAATTTTTATTACAAATTTATCCTTATAATCCAGCTAATTGTTGGCTATCACTTGGAAGCGAATATTTTAAAATTAGGAAAAGAGACTATTGAAAATTGAATTTAAGAAATTATACTATTTTTATGATAAAGAACGGTCACTTTAAAAAAATAAGAAAACTATTTTTCTGTATCAAAATATTTTTGAAAAATTGTCCAATCATCTTTAGCAAACATCATTTTGCCAAAAAAGTTCTGTTTACGTCAAGATATGTTCATGGACTCTCTCTAAGATCTAGATCCGAGTGGATCTGCCAATCTCGTACTAATGCTATTAACATTATTTAAGGTGAGAGTACTGACAAGATATACACTCGTGGACAAAACTTAAGGAAGTTGTACCTTTTAGAATGTATATCGGGATTCAGACAATAACTCTGAAAATTACACTCATGGACAAAACATAAGGAAGTTGTACCTTTTAGCATGTATATCGGGATTCAGACAATAACTCTGAAAATTACACTCGTGGACAAAACTTAAGGAAGTTGTACCTTTTAGAATGTATATCGGGATTCAGACAATAACTCTGAAAATTACACTCATGGACAAAACATAAGGAAGTTGTACCTTTTAGAATGTATATCGGGATTCAGACAATAACTCTGAAAATTACACTCATGGACAAAACATAAGGAAGTTGTATCTTTTAGAATGTATATCGGGATTCAGACAATAACTCTGAAAATTACACTCATGGACAAAACATAAGGAAGTTGTATCTTTTAGAATGTATATCGGGATTCAGACAATAACTCTGAAAATTACACTCATGGACAAAACATAAGGAAGTTGTACCTTTTAGAATGTATATCGGGATTCAGACAATAACTCTGAAAATTACACTCGTGGACAAAACTTAAGGAAGTTGTACCTTTTAGAATGTATATCGGGATTCAGACAATAACTCTGAAAATTACACTCATGGACAAAACATAAGGAAGTTGTACCTTTTAGAATGTATATCGGGATTCAGACAATAACTCTGAAAATTACACTCATGGACAAAACATAAGGAAGTTGTATCTTTTAGAATGTATATCGGGATTCAGACAATAACTCTGAAAATTACACTCATGGAGAAAACATAAGGAAGTTGTACCTTTTAGAATGTATATCGGGATTAAGACATTAACTCTGAAAGATACACCCATGGACAAAACTTAAGGAAGTTGTACCTTTTAGAATGTATATCGGGATTCTGACAATAACTCTGAAAATTACACTCATGGACAAAACTTAAGGAAGTTGTACCTTTCAGCATGTATATAGGGATTCAGACAATAACTCTGAAAGATATTTGATACACAGTGACCTTTATTGAAGACACACGAGATAACCAAGTGTGAACAAAATTTGTCTTTGTCTACTTTAAAAAAAAGACGACCGGCAATGTTAAAGACTTTTCATCTCCTATAGTTTTTGTTTATGAGTGATATTTATAGAAAAATCATATATTTGTAGGTTGGATTTGAAATATTATTGTTAATTAAACATGTCAACCTTTCATGCGTTTTTAATAACATAATTTAAATAATTGGTAGGAAGTAACCTAAAAATAACTTACCTTGAAACCTAAAAGCTTGAAGGTTAAAGTGTATAATTAACAATACGCTCATAGACAAAACTTAAGAAAGTTGTCCTCCTCCTTTAATGCATTCCTCTACTGAGGGTGGACTACATGGTCTCTCCATACTTCCTCCGCCATCCTCTTCATCTCCTCGTAGGTGTGTCGTCAAGTCCATTGTTTTAGATCGTCTGTGTATTCCTGTCGTCTCCTTCCCTTCGATCTCTTCCCCTGGAGCTTTCCCTCCAGCATTGTCAGCAATGTCTCTCGAAGAAAGTTGTACCGTTTAGCATATATATCGGGATTCAGACAATAACTCTGAAAGATATTTGATACACAGTGAGCTTTATTGAAGACACACGAGATAACCAAATGTGAACAAAACTGCCATTGTTTCCTTAATAATAATAATAAAAAAAAAAACAGACTACAGGAGACATCACTTTCCATTTTCATAAATTTTGTCCATGAGTGTATATCTGAAAACTTCTATTTGAATGTTGTAATAGTTTTTCAACTATTCCTAGTATATGTGGTCAACCTAGACTATGGTAATCAAGGTGGGCAATAGTTGGCGATTGCTTTTACTCCACACGCTATTTGGGCTCGAAAATCATACACTTTGGTTTCATTATTATCATTTTAAATGCGACTTAGAGCGCTATGTCCCCTTAGGGACACTTGTATTTTAAAGTTAAACAAAACATTGAAAGAAAAGAAAGATATTTGAAATATATACAAGAATTATTATGCAAGTTGGTTAGATGAAAAGAGAAAATATTAATACAATAGATATATGTACAAAGGGTTGGTATGCAATTTTAGTTAAATGAAATCGAATTGTAAAGTATTGTTTGTATTCAAGGAAAACAATTTACAGAGAAAAGAAAGTTTTAAGAAATATTTTAGAATGAAATTTGCAAGATATTAGAGCATTATTCAATTAAAACTATGCTAAACAGAGTTAATTTCTAAATGAAAGCGTTAAAATGAAATTTAGTAGTTTTCTATAAAATTCAAAATACATCTGAAAAATGAGTTGAATTTTATATATTTGTCTTTTGGCTAAATTGAACTCTTCAAATAAAAATAGCAAAATATAACGACGATTGAAGAGGAAGGTCTTATACGAACTTTATGCGTCCGAAAGCTTGCGAATAAAGTTCTTATAAGAAATTCCTCTTCAATCGTCGTTATATTTTGATATTTGTCTTTTGCTGAAGACTTTGGTCGGTGACTTTGGTTAGTAGCCCGTTACACCATATTCTCTCTATCCACATGCTGTCTGAAATAGACGGTCTAACCACTCATCCACCGACCCTCAATATTTTCATTGTTTTAGAGACTATCATTGTCATTGGCTATTATCCTCTTAACGCTCAACAAAGATTATCTGAAGGAAATATTTCGCCTTTGATGCAGGTTAAAGATAGTGTGAGAGATATCTTTATAAACTTTTTGTTAAGCTGCGAACACACCGGATAGGCTGTTTGTTCCTTTTCATCAACAGAGGCCATCCCCACCACCTCAGAATAGAATATATTGTCGCGGCTGACCCCTCCGCGGTTTTTCGCGACGACTCCGCTTCTTCCTTCGTGGTTCACCTACCCGGGCTCCCGTTGCTCTCTCTCTGCAGCCCTACAAGGACGTCCGAGAAACACCACTCAGGTGGATCTCCTTTCCTCTGGCAGTATCTCTCGGCCTTACCACTGGTGGGGGGACACGAGAGACTTACCAGAAGAGTAGCAGCAGCGATGTGGCAATGGCGAGAGTAACAACAGCAAGCGGCACCAAGACTTCAAACACTCCTCTTTTATTGTCATGTATACTACACATCACCTAAAACTAGAACAGAAATCAACGGGTATTTACATTGTGTTACCTCCTAGGGTCAATATAAAAGTGTATTCACAAACATTTGCTCCAGGAAACAGGACTACAGCAGTCGGCGATTTCCACACCAGTTTCAGATCGGAAACAGGCAAGAGCGCCATTTATTGGCGGAGGTTGTAGGTATTTTCAGGCCTTATTCGCGACAATATCATGTTGGAAAGTAACGACGCACCCATAGCAACAACGCCAGCTTCCCCCAGACATCACGTGACCTGGCGCCACCTCCGGCCGGCCAATTACCTGTATAATATAGGTTTCAGATTTGCTTGCTTGTTGACTGCCACCGCTTACCCTTTTTTAACTCTCTTGTTCCTTTTGTCATCTTAATATAATCTTTTGATAATTAAACGATACTTTCTGAGATCCAACCTATGTTTTATTCTTACATGGCAGCAGAGCTTGGTTGGTATCAAATATTTTTTGTTTATCTAAGCTGAAATTCGTTTGCTTGCTCAAGATGACAACTGAACTTCCACAAATTCAAAAATTCAACGGCGATAATTTTCATCTATGGAAATTTCAAATGAAGATTATTCTAGAAGCAAAAGATCTTCTCAGTATAACTGATGGCTCTGAGGTAAAACCTGAAATAGAGGATATTGCAAAATTCTCTAACTGGAAAAAGAAAGATGCAAAATCCAAAATGCTGATCACTACTGCTCTAGAGTTTAAATATCTTCAACAGATTGTTAATTGCAAGACTTCAGCAGAAATGTGGAAGAAATTATCAACAATATATGAACTGAAATCTGAAACAAACAAATATTTGCTGCAACAAAGATTTTTCGAATATAAAATGAATCCAAATGATAACATTGCTACTCATATTTCCAAAGTTGAAACTCTGGCACAACAAATGAAAGATCTAGGTGAGCCAATCTCTGATGTTGCCCTAATTACAAAGATAATTTGCAGCTTGCCTGATAAATACAAGAATTTCATAACAGCATGGGATTCAGTTTCATCAGAAGAAAAGACACTAGAAAACTTGACGGCAAGATTACTGAAAGAAGAAAGCTTACAGGATCATTGGGATTCTTCAGGAAATTCTAAACCAGATAATGCCTTGATGACTTTTTCAAAGTTCAACAGAAATTCAACAGCTTCCAACAAACAACAGCAGCATCAACAATCCATTAAAGATAAAAAGAAGAACACACACTGTGGATATTGCAAGAAGAAAGGACATTGGTGGAAAGAATGCTATAAAAGAAAGGAAGAACAAAAAGGACAACAGCCAAGTTCTTCATCCAGAGATGATAGCTGTGCTTTTTCAGCTGAGACAAGTGCCTTCCTCGCTGAAACAAAGGATTCCTGGATTGCAGATTCTGGAGCAACGGATCATATGACTTTCAGAAGAGAATGGTTCTCTACGTTCGAAGAAATACCAGAAGGTGTTCATGCTGTGTGCCTTGGAGATGGAAAGAAGATCTATGCAAAAGGTAAGGGAAATATTGATATTCTCTCTTATGTTGATAGTCAGAAAATTAATGCAACTCTTTTGGATGTTCTCTATGTACCTGAATTGGAGACTAATCTTTTCTCAATATCTACTGCAACAAAACATGGTTTGACGCTCATTTGTAAAGGAAATCAGATAAAATTGACTAAAAATTCGAAAGTGCTAGTTACTGGAATAAAGGACAATTCAAATCTTTATAGAATTTTTATTAAAGCAAAGCAATCTTCACAAACTCATGTTGCTCAGTTAAGTCTAGATATATGGCATCAAAGAATGGGTCATGTAAATCCTATAAAATTAACCCAAATGTTTGAAAATAATGTTTTTGAAGACGACATTAAAATTAGAGAAAAGCCTGATTCTTTACTATGTGAAGCATGCATCTATGGAAAACAAAATAGAAAGGTTTTTCACGCGTCAACAAGTCCAAATTCGACCTATCCAGGAGAGCTGATCTATTCAGATGTTTGTGGACCAATGAGTAAAAGATCACCAGGTGGATCATTATATTTTGTATCATTCAAGGATGATTTTTCAAGATTTAGAGTGGCCTACTTCATTAGGCATAAATCAGATGTTCTTGAGAAATTTAAAGAATTTGTAAAAAGAGTTAGGACTGAAACTGGAAATAAAATAAAAAGATTCAGAACAGATAATGGCACAGAATTCTTAAATAAGAATTTTTCTGATTATCTAAAATCTCTAGGAATTGTTCATGAACTCACTGCTCCATATACCCCAGAACAGAATGGAATTGCTGAAAGAGATAACAGAACAATAGTTGAATCAGCTAGATGCTTGTTACATGGAAGAAAAATGCGGCTTGAACTGTGGGCTGAAGCCGTAAACACAGCAGTCTATCTCTTAAATAGATGTACTACTAAAATATTGGGAAATTCTACACCTTATGAAATATGGTACAAGAGAAAACCCTCCATCTTACATTTGAAAACTTTTGGATGTAACGCTTATGTGCATATACCAAAAGATAACAGAAAGAAATTAGACAAAAAGAGTATTCGTACATTTTTTGTTGGATATACCGAAACTAACAAAAATTATAGAATGTGGGATCCTATTGCTAGAAAAATTATCATAAGCAGAGATGTAATATTTACTGAAGCTAATACATCAGAAAATATTCAGGATAACCAACAAGAGCAGGTAACTATATACAGTGAAGAAAGTGTTGATAACACAAATACCAGTTCCAAACCAGAAGAATCATGTCGATACCCTCTCAGGAATAGAATCAGAGAAAATGAACAAACATCAACCAGCTGTACAAGAGCTATTTCATATGCTTGTTATGTCCATGACCAAGAACCATTGAACTATGAAGATGCAATTGTAGGACAAAACTCAAAACAGTGAAAACTAGCTATGGACGATGAATTCAATTCCTTGATGAAAAATCAAACATGGACGTATGTGACACTACCATCAGACAGAAAAGCTATTGCATGCAAGTGGGTATACAAAATAAAGCAAAATGCAGATGGATCAAATAAAATGTTTAAGGCTAGACTAGTTGCGAAAGGTTATTCACAAAAACCAGGACTTGATTATGGTGAAACTTTTTCTCCAGTAGTAAAATTCGATTCAATTAGAACAATCTTATCACTTTGTGCATCACTTGATATGGAAATGATTCAGTTAGATGTAAAATCTGCCTTCTTGAATGGTGATTTGGAAGAAGAACTTTACATGGAACAACCCCAAGGTTATGAAAACCCAGATTTTCCAAATCATGTTTGCTCTCTTCAGAAAAGCATCTATGGTCTTAAGCAATCCCCCAGAATGTGGAACAATAAATTTCATGAGTTTTTAATTAAGTTTGATCTCAAACCTAGCATATCAGATTCATGTGTCTATACAATGAAATGTAAACAGGCTTACATATTACTTGCAATATATGTAGATGATTGCTTAATCTGCAGTGTAAATAAACAACATTTAGATGATATAGTACAGTACTTAAATTCCAATTTTGAAATAAAAACTTTTACTGCCGATTATTTCCTTGGCCTACAAATATATCGAGATAGAACAACTAAAATGTTATTTCTGCATCAAGCCTCATACATTGAAAGAACACTTGAACATTACAACCTTCTTGATATTAAGTTACAATCTGTACCTTCTGATCCTTACTCAAAACTAACAAAAGAGATGTGCCCAAAGGATGATCAGGAAATTGAAGAAATGAACAAGATTCCATACAGACAGACAATTGGTAGTTTAATGTACCTCATGACTGGAACTAGACCTGATATTGCCTAAGTAGTCAGCAGGGTTAGCCAATTTATGAACAACCCAGGACCTTCACATTGGACCGCAGTAAAGAAAATATTTGGATACTTAAAAGCTACGAAAAACATCGGTATTTGTTTTGGTGGGAGTTCCTGCACTACATCTCTGATAGGTTTTTCCGATGCTGATTTTGGTGGAGACCTAGACACAAGAAAATCAACCACCGGATATGTGTTCATGTTGAATAATGGACCTATTTCTTGGTGCAGTCAAAAACAGAATTGTGTGTCTCTGTCAACAACAGAATCTGAATATATTGCGGCTTCCAAAGCAACAAAAGAAGCAATTTGGCTGAGACATCTTCTACGCGAGCTACATCAAGAACAAGTAAAGCCTACAACAATTTTTTGTGACAATCAAAGCTGCATAAGACTTGTTCACAACCCAGAATACCACAAAAGAACTAAACATATTGATATTTCGTATCACTTTATCAGAGATCATTTTCAAAACCATGCAATTGACCTTCTTTATGTCTGCTCCAATGATCAAGCTGCAGACATATTTACGAAAGCTCTACCTCCAGAAAGGTTTAGAAGACTAAGAATCCAACTTGGACTGTTTGAAACAACGGAGTGCACGTTAGGTGGGAGTGTTGGAAAGTAACGACGCACCCATAGCAACAACGCCAGCTTCCCCCAGACATCACGTGACCTGGCGCCACCTCCGGCCGGCCAATTACCTGTATAATATAGGTTTCAGATTTGCTTGCTTGTTGACTGCCACCGCTTACCCTTTTTTAACTCTCTTGTTCCTTTTGTCATCTTAATATAATCTTTTGATAATTAAACGATACTTTCTGAGATCCAACCTCTGTTTTATTCTTACATATCAAGCTTTACGGACTTATATTAATACATTCATGGACAAATCTTAAGGAAGTTGTACCTTTTAGTAGGTATATCGGGATTCAGACATCTGAAAGATATTTAATATACAAGGAGCTTTATTGATGACACACGAGATAACCAAATGTGAACAAAATTGCCTCTGTCTCCTTCAATAAAATAGACGACCTAAAATAATTTCCACTTCTTCAAGTTTTATCCATGAGTGTATATAAGCCGAATCGATCCAGACAATAGCAGAGCTCTAATAAACGGTATGGTAGATTGAACTGGCCAAACCGTTGAGAAGCTTCACCGATGAGTCAGGCCTTCCCAATCTGTTTTCATCGCAGTTAAGGACAGTAGATAGCGTGTTTTATATTTCCTCAAGTCTTGTCCATGAGTATATTTCTCTTGAGTTCGTATTTGGAATGCTAGAACTAATAATGACTCCTATGTAAATCGATTTTTAACGTTGGATGAATGGGTTGTGTTGTCTTTGGAGGAGTCCTGAAGTATGGTCAATTTTTACATAGTGTTCTCGTTGACATTTTCTGTCTCATGGTTGATCCTTGTAGGCATCAGATAAAATGTCTTCAGCAACTTTTAAAGCTTATTGGATAAGAAAGGTTTGACCTGTTCCTGGGCTAACGCCCCTTGATTGAACATAACTAGTATGTCTCATTAAACGGTCCATAAATAAAAACCACCATATGCAGCCATCAGAAATGTTGAATCATAAAAACATATCACAGTGAGAATAGAACCAAATGGTCCTAAAAACCAACCTGGGAGCATAAAAAATCCAAATATTGAGCGTATAAATAAGTACGTGCGATTTTGATAAAGATGGCGCTACTAGTTTATCATTCTATTGTTTTATCTGGTAACATTATTATTTTGAAGCGTCATCATAAGGCTTACTCTTTCAGTAGCCGTTTTTTCTCTGAAGTATAAAAACCTAGTATCTTTTTTCTGCTAAAATATCAACTTTTGTTCCAAATAATGTGTTTTTGCGGAGGGTCTTAATTCATTATTTCAATATGAAGAAAAAAGTTGCTGAGAGCTATCGTAGTTTACCCATGCTCTAGCTGAACGAACGTGTCAGAAGTGGTGTGCATGGTTTAAAAGTGACAATTTAATTTGGAAGACGAAGAAAGAACCGGAGCGCCACCTAGTTACAAAATATTGTAAAGTTATTAATATTGTAGCAAAGTATTTATTATTTTATTAACAGAGTATCATTTTTATGTTCATATTTTACTACTCTGTAAAGTTCCCTTATTGCTTATCTTTGGTTTATCAATCATAGTTTGTTCTTGCCTTAAATAAATTGCTGTGTCATTGCGAAATTTCTCTTTCCTAATTTTCCACGTGGCATTTTGGTGGAGATGCTTGGTAAATTAGGTAAGACAAACTGAAGATCGCCGAGAAGACCTTGAGGCAATGGGTGCTGTGATCTACATTTTCAGAGATTGGCTTCAGAATTCCACTGTCGTGTCAAAGTCAAGACCTCCTTCCAAGGCGGCGATGTCCCTATAGACGATACGACGACAAAGCCGCTCTTCATGCCGCAAGAAAAAGGTACTAAGAACAAAGTTCCAAGACTTCGATGAAATCCTTGGCAGAAGCACGTCAGATCCATGTCAATAACTACAATAATTGCAAGCTGTGCGTCGCAGCCCCCATAGGGAAGGAGCTATGTAACAAAGTATTCATTATTTTATTAACAGAGTATCACTTTTTATGTTTATATTTCGCTACTCTGTAAACTTCCCTCATTGCTTATCTTCATCATTATCATGATTATCATCCATAGTTTGTTCTTGCCTTGAATAAATTGCTGTGTCATTGCGAAGTTTGTCTTTCCGAATTTTCCATGTGGCAATATATTTAATATTTTTTCCTTTTTCTCATTAATATACTCATTGGTCTAAATTTCACCCACCTAGGATCATAAAAACCCAATTTCTCGTTAAAATGTTGCTTTATATCATTAGCATCTCCATAAATTTCATAAAAAGTCCATATAAAGTCAAGTCTAAATAAACCTATCATTACTTCATTAATTGCCCCATAAATCAACAAGGTCGTGGAGATGGAGGATATTTGATCACTACTATCAATTTTAACTACAGGAATAATTTTACATATTCTGACCCAACCTAACCAGCGCCCAATGCACTAAGATCGCAAAGACTGAAAAATTCGCTTTTTAATCAAAGATTGAAACCTTAGAAATTCTTTGCTACGAAAATTTTGGTTATAGCTAAAGTCATTGGTTGGAAAATTTTCCAGGAGTAAATTGGCCATTTATTTTGGCTATTGATTTGGCTTAACCCCACCTTACCAGCTGAATATATCTTTGGCAAATTGCGAAATAGTAATTTGATTTATGTATATCTCATGAAATAAAAGTGCTCACCTTGAACTGATGAGGGACATTAGCCCGTAACTAAGGTCTCCAGGTCTTACAGTTTGCTGATGTTGTATTAATGTCATCGACTCGATTCCGCTAGTTGGCAGAGACGGTCATTAGACGATGCTCAATTCTAGCATTTATTTTGAAAAGAGAGGCGACCTTTATTTTTATAGATAACTAGACGGGTGACCCGGGCTTCGCCCCGGGATTGACCCGTGTGCATATCTACCCGAGTGGTATATTTGTTTGCATCAGCATAATTTAATCTAATCTTTGATAGAGGGCGCTGTTCGTGAGCTAAGTAGAATAATTTAAATATATAGTTTTAATAATTGATTTATATATATATTTTAAAAATAGCCTATCGTCTTCCCCGTAATTTTTTTACCTATGTATGGAAATTTTGGTTTGAATTAGTGAACTACTGCGAATTTGTATACCGGACATACAAACAAGCAAACATACAAACATTGATTTTTATATATATAGAAGTCGCTGGTGTATTCCAAAGAAATGAAAGCCATGGATATACCAATCAACTGACCAATTGGCGTTTCTCGCCTGCAACCGCCATTTTTGTTTGTCTTTTGTTTAGCGCTTTGTGCGGATTTTTCTTTCTCAATTTTAATATGTATATTCACATGTAATAAAATAAATATATTTTGGCTTATTTTCATCATCATTTTAAACCTGGACCTACAAAATCCATTTGATGGCTGGAAAAGTAATATAACTTTGTTAAAACTCGTAGCATTTGTAAAATTTATTTGTTCTTTTTTATTCTTTCTCGGTTGAACACCTGGTGCAGCCGAAACAAAATATGATTTTTTAAATTGTATTTTTTCCTAACCCTAAATGAATAAATTCAACACATGTTATTTTTGAATAGTGTAACAGGCTGATTCTCTCATCATCAAGAAAATAATTTTATTAATAATTCTAATATAATTGGGACATTACATATTTTCATGCTTTAAATATTTAAGTTTTACTTTGAGATATACACTTTGAAATAAACATCAAAAGAATCAAAGTGTTGTAACAAAGACAAAGAAGTTTTCTGAATGGTTTATTTATTTTCAAAAGAAAAGTTGCTTTAAAATATCTGTACTAAAGAAGGCAGCTCTCCTTTTAGTTCATCCTCCCGCAACTTTATCTTATATATATCTGCCAAGATAGACTTCATGGGCTCGTGCAAACATGCATCATATCGTTGATATGGTTCTGGTAGAAAGTCTCGATGGAATGTCTCTTCAGCTTGAGAGCAGCCGTGACCAGTCCAGAGTCCGGAGTCCATTCGTCAGCCACGAGTCTGTAGTCCGCGGGGATTTCTCTCGAGTTCAGTCCAGCTGCAACACACAGGTCCTTATATAAACTCACTGTTAGTTTGAAAACTGGATGTTCCAGGGAAGAAATCAGGACGATTAGCATGTAAACGATATATGTACAACTCTTTTTATCTGATAAACTTCATTATTTATAAGCATATTCACCTGCATCTGTTCAAATTTGGAATTTTTTAACATTCATCTAAATATGTGATCACTCACTATTTCAATGTTTTAAATTGATTTAAATTTTTGTAATTTGGAATTGATACATCCATGTAAACATGTGCTCATTCATTCTTTAAATGTATCAAATTAACTTAAATCTGTTGCAATTGATACATCCATGTAAACATGTGTTCATTCATTCTTTAAATGTATCAAATTAACTTAAATCTGTTGCAATCGACACATCCATGTAAACATGTGTTCATTCACTCTTTAAATGTATCAAATTAACTTAAATCTGTTACAATTGACACATCCATGTAAACATGTGTTCATTCACTCTTCAATTGCATCAAATTAACTTAAATCTGTTACAATTGACACATCCATGTACACATGTGTTCATTCACTCATTCACTCCGCTAGTTCCGGTAAATATTGTTTTAAATATTCATTTTACTTATTGTATAATTTATAAAAGTTTTATAAATTGTTTAATTAAAAATATTATAACCTTTTTTTAATTGGCAATCACTGTTTAAGAGTTTAGTCATTTTTGAAAGCCTTTTCAATTGTTGTTTTCGCACAAATATGCAAAAATAGAATATGGAAATAATTATTCAAACATTAAATGATAAGTTGGATGAAATTTATAACTATTTTGACAAAAAGGTTCAACAAAATCAAAAAAATCTAACTAAAAATGATATTACATTTTTGTCAACTATGGTTAGGCAAACCAAGGATGGTATTTCAACTTTAAAAGAAATAAATAACCAAGATATATTGGAACTAATGAAAACAACAATTACAGATGTTATGGACCAAAAACTGAAAGGGATCCAAGATGAATTAGTCAAAACAACTCCAACATATGCTCAAGTAGCTCGTACAGAAACATCACAAGATTACATAAAAAAAAAAAAAAAATTTACATAAGGAGTTCACAATAGTGGCAACACCTATAAATGTGGAAGATAATACAAAAATGTATCAAACTATATCAGGCAAAGTTAAAAAGCTTAGGGACGAAGGAAAAAAAATAAAGATTATCAAAATTATAAATGCTAGGAAATCTGTAATAATAAAGACCCCTACAGAATCAGACATGGAATCTCTAAATGATGAGTTAGGCAGGGCAGAGGAACTCGCAAATATCAGCAAAATTTTTATCCCCAAACCAAGAGATCCTACAGTAATAGTCAAAAATGTTAATAAACTTACAGAAACCGCTAATTTTACTAAAACAATCTGCAGTATGAACCCTGAATTGAACGAAATGGAAAATGATATCCATGTTTTGTTTAGCATGAAATCGAACACGCCCCACCACAACATAGTTCTTAGGGTTTCTCCAAAGGTTTACCGAATCCTTAAAAATATGAATAATAAATTATATACTGACTTTGAACGCTGTTTTGTGGAAGATAAGATTCTGGTAAAACAATGTCAGAAATGCCTTCAATTTAATCCCAACCATAAATTGGCCGATTGTACTAACGTCGAGATATGCAAATTATGCGGCGCGCAAGGAATTCATGACTGTTCAAAAATTTGCAATTGTTATAACTGTCTAAAACATCCTAAATTTAGAAACTCGCCGAATCATAGAGCTAATTCCTCGGACTGTCCTCTATACAAAATACAGATAGACAGAATTATCCAACGAACGAGATATCATCCAACCGACAATTAGGCAAATTTCGCAGCTAAGATTTTTGTTTATTTAGTTTGAATATCATGCAGGGAAAAGGAATTAAATGTTTACAACAAAATGTAAGAAAAAGTATCTTGGCACTGAATGAGCTTCAAGCTTCTATAAAAGACAACCCACCAGATATCATCCTAATACAGGAACCTTATCTGATTGATAGAGATGTAATTTTCGATTTGGAATCTCAAATAGTGCATTCAACGACAGATGAACAAATTTATACTGCAACGATCTTTATGAATAAGAGTTTAAAATTTAATAAAATCAATAAATTCACAAACTCCTTTTGTACAACCACTTCTTTAAATTCAGCAAAATCAAATACTATTATCGCAAACTTTTATATACATCCACATAGATTTAATGACACTCATAGAAAATTTATCAAAGAGCTTCTGGAGACCTACAATCAACAACCTATTATACTATGTGGTGACTTTAATTCTAGACACCCAGTCTGGTTTGATCCGACAACAAACTCCAATGGTTTCAAATTCCACTCCATCATAGATGAACATAACCTATTTATTCATAATCTTAAGATACCCACCTGCCGAAATTCTAGCTTTATAGATCTTACGATTTCAAACAAAAAATCAATAGGTTTGGTACAAAACTGGAAGACGACTATATTGACGCACATTTCAGATCACGTAGCAATAACCTTTGACATTTATCACAATTTTAACAGGCAAAGGACAGTTCAAAACTCAACATGGAAATTTATAGAAAAAGATGCTGATTGGAAAACATTTACCGAAAAAATAGCAATACAAGACGTAGATAATATTATCACCATGATAAACCACGCGTCAAACATCAAAGATATTGACAACATTGTAAAGACTCTCACACAAATAATTAAAGAGGCAGCTTATCTGTCACTAAATGTCAAGACAAGAAGCGGGAATCATAAAACAAATACATACTGGTGGGATGGGAAGCTGGAGAAAATGAAAAACGATTTCCACTATATTAGAAATTTGTATTACCGACATGGAAAGGTCCTTGAAAAGACCTATAAATCAATGAGAAATAAATATTTAAATAAAAGTAAAAAGGCAAAAAGAGCGAGTTGGAGAAATTTTATAGAAGAAAGTCATTCAAATAACTCATTTGGTAATGCTTATAGGATATTCAAGTCATTGAGATCGAAAAATAGAAATTTAGGATTACCACTAATAGATAATTTACCAGATCATTTAAAGACCGACAAAATAAAAAGTTTAATGAACGATCTATTTCAGGATGATATTGGAGGTTTGGATAAAGATGATCATATTTTGATTAGAAATTATACGCCTAAATATAAAAATAAAAGTAGTGTTTATATCGAATCTAAGGAAATAGAGGAAACAATTTTAAAAACAAATATTAAAAAAGCACCGGGCCCTGATTACATTAGTAACAATATGATTAGACAGGCTAAAATAAAAATAATCCCAATTCTGCATAAATTATTCAATAAATGTATAGAAATGGGATATTATCCGGATGAATGGAAAAAATCATTCTTAAAAATAATTCCAAAACCAGGCAAAACGAATTATGAAATAAATAAAAGTTATAGACCTATATCATTGACATCTAATCTATCTAAAACATTTGAGAATATAATAAAAAATAAATTAAGTAACTATTATTTAGAGAATAATTTAATGAGCTCAAGGCAGCATGGTTTTATGAAATCTAGATAAACAATTACTGGAATGGATAAAATTATAGAAACTATATTGAAACATAAACAAAAAGAATTGACTTCCTTGATAGCTATAGATATTGCGGGTGCATTCGACAATGCATGGTGGCCTGCTATTATAAAAAGAATGGATAATGATGATGTTCCTTCAGATTTAATACGGATCATAAAATCTTATTTGAATAATGAAAGGGAGGTGAAATTTACATACGAATCAGAAACTTTTTATAAGAAACTAACTAAAGGATGTCCACAGGGTGGACCTTTATCTCCACTTCTATGGAATATTTTGCTAAATGATTTGTTGATAAATTTTGATTCAATGAATGCAGATATTATATGTTATGCAGACGACGTTACAATAATTTGCTGGAATAAGACTATTGAAGGACTAAAAACCGCAAGTGAATACACCTTAAATTATGTGATCCAATGGTGTAATAGAAATAAATTAACGATCAGTACAGAGAAGACTAATATGCTATACCTACATAACAGACAAAAATACCTATTAAGGTTAATAACAATATAATAATGCCGGTCAAGCAAGTAAAAATTCTGGGAATGAAATTTTCTAATCACAAATGGAAAAACAAAGTTAACTTTACACCGCATGTTAATGATATTCTGTGTAAGGCAGGACGTATGAAAAATTTATTATGTTCACTAAGTGGCAATATGTGGGGTTTAGACACTGAAAAGAGGTTAACTTTATTCAAAACAATCATTAGGCCTGTACTTACATACGGTTCTGAAATTTGGTTCAAATATTTAAACAATCGTTGTAAACAAAAACTGAACTCCATGCAGTACCAGATCATTTTATGGGCAGTTAGAGCATACAAAACCACTTCATCAAACTGTGTGCATAGCTTGGCAAAAATTCCACTCCTAACAGATTATATAGAATCCAGAATAATCAAATTTGATCTAGCTCAAATGTCCATTGAAGATCTAATTACTTACGAACCCCATGCTCCAAGTATAGTCAAATCATTCTTACACGCAAAAATGAATGAAATTTTTGAGAACACTAATGAAATTTTCAGAAGCTTTTTCGTATTAGGAATTCCAAGATTTTTCCGTCCAAATTTTTATAATATCCAATTCATTACAGATCATGGCAATTTTGGGAAATTTTTGGCAACTATCGGCGCCGTGAAGGAACCAGGATGCTTCTGCGGAGGTGAAATTCAAGACGCGAGACATCTACTTCTGGAGTGCCCAATTTTCCGGGATTTTAGGGAAAATAGATTTGGTCGTATTGGACAGCTTGATGAATTTGTAGACAAAAAAGAAAAGTATAAAAATTTTGATCAATTTTGTAAATACATATACAACTTTCTCTTGAATTGGAAAAAAGAGAAGGAATCTTAGAAAAAAAAAAAGAACTGCGATGCTTGCTCTGTGTGTTTTGCTTTGTTGTTTGTTTTTCTCTTTGGACAATTTTCTTCAGTTAATTTATGTAAAATAATGAATTGAACAGGATTGTATATAGCCGAATTGCTGTAATGCAGTGAAATGTATTGGCGCAAATATCCCTGAGTTTGGGATATCGCGTTTCATGATGTTAATAAAGTTAATTAATTCACTCTTTAAATGTGCCAAATTGACTTAAATCTGTTACAATTGACACATCCATGTAAACATGTGTTCATTCACTCTTTAAATGTATCAAATTGACTTAAATCTGTTGCAATTAACGTATCCATGTAAACATGTGTTCATTCACTCTTTAAATGTACCAAATTGACTTAAATCTGTTGCAATTGACACATCCATGTAAACATGTGTTCATTCACTCTTTAAATGTATCAAATTGACTTAAATCTGTTGCAATTGACACATCCATGTGAACATGTGTTCATTCACTCTTTAAATGTATCAAATTGACTTAAATCTGTTGCAATTAACGCATCCATGTAAACATGTGTTAATTCACTCTTTAAATGTACCAAATTGACTTAAATCTGTAACAATTGACACATCCATGTAAACATGTGTTCATTCACTCTTTAAATGTATCAAATTGACTTAAATCTGTTGCAATTGACACATCGATGTAACATGTGTTCATTCACTCTTTAAATGTATCAAATTGACTTTAATCTGTTGCAATTTTGACACATCCATTTAAACATGTGTTCATTCACTCTTTAAATGTATCAAATTGACTTAAATCTGTTGTAATTGACACATCGATGTAACATGTGATATTTCACTGTTTCAATATATCAAATTGACTTGAATCTGTTGAAATTTGGAATTGACATATTCATGTAAACATGTGATTATTCACTGTTTCAATGTATCAAATTGACTTGAATCTGTTGATTTTGGAATTGACACATTCATGTAAACATGTGATAATTCACTGTTTCAATGTATCAAATTGATTTGAATATTTTGAAAATTGGAATTGATATCAATGTAAACACGTGATCATTCATTATTTCACTTTATCAAATTAACTTAAATCTGTAGAAATTTGGAATATTTTAATGTCCCCCCATGTAAACACGTGATTATTCACTGCTTCAATGCACTTAAATATTGTAACAAGGTACTTATTAATTTTATTATTTTTAGTTAACAGAGTGGTCATTTTTATGTTTATATTTTGCTACTCTGTAAACTTCCCTCTTTGCTTATCTTTTGTTTACCATTCATAGTTGGCCTTTGCCAAAAATAAATTGCTGTCTTATTCCGAAGTTGGTCTTCCCTAATTTTCCACGTGGCATTTTTGGTGGAGATGCTAGGTAAGTTAGGGAAGACAAACTGAAGACCGCCGAGAAGTCCTTGAAGCCATGGGTGCTGTGATCTACATTTTCGGAGACTGACTCCAGGATTCCACCGCCGTGCTAAAGCCAAGACTTCCCTCGAAGATGACAATGTCCCTAGACGATACGACGACAAAGCATTTCACGCCGCAATTTTCCACGTGGCAATATGTTGAAATTTGGAATTGATACATTCATGTAAACATGTGATAATCCACTGTTTCAATGTATCAAATTGACACAAATATTTTGAAATTTAGAGAATTAACATATCCATGTGAATACGTGATTATTCACTACTTCAATGCATCAAATGAAGGAATACTCACACATAAGGCCATGTTCCCTCAACATGGAGGAGATGTACCGCACGACCGCAGGATCACGGCACATGTCCCCCAGACTCCTGCCTGATCCAAACCTCTGCTTCAGGACTTCATAGTTCGGAACAACCAGAGCCAGGAGCCTGTTCTGAGCTGCAGCAGAGACGCACACGTTGTCCACCTCTGGACATGACTTCAGGCGAGATTCCACCTGGCCTAGAGCCACGTACTCTCCAGTGGAGAGCTTCACGAGGTCCTTGCGTCGGTCTGCACACGATGACAAGAAATAATTCACAAATATTGCACAAAATTATCTTTTAATGATATAAATTGTCACTGAACAATCTGTGGTGGTCTACTCGGTAAATCATCATCATTGTCGCGTCATCATCGTGATGCTAAGTCAGCATTTTATTTGTAAATAGTCTGTTTATACACAGTTAAACCTGTCTATAGCGTCCCCTCAAAATAGCGCCTCCCTTTATATAGCGCCCGATTTTAAATACGTACTACGATGCGATATTTACATTAAAAGTGACCTGTCTAAACCCCCCCCCCCCCCATTTTCTATAGTACCCTATTTTGGTGAGTCCCAATAGGGGGCGCTATAGACAGGTTTAACAGTATATCTATCAGCTGTTTTTTAACATCTGGCGAAATTTGTAAATACTCTTTTATGATGCATTAGCGCGCCATCTGTGGTGAGAATTCGAAACTATTGATATTATAGACGCGTATGATTTTTTTTAATTAAGGGCAATAGAAAACTGCTTAATTTTTAAAATAATCATATGCGTCTATAATAGTTTCGAAATACTCTTTCGTTAAATAAAATTACTTTAATGACTACCCGCTATGGTTTTGTTTACAATACAGCAATGAATCAGTCTACAGAGTCGAAACAAAACCAGTCATATAGGAGGACGTAACAATATAGCCAATTGTATGACAAAATAACCGTGGTGTTGCTTATCTCCTTAGACCATGTCTAGGAGTTTACTCTTCTCTAGCTTTGATGTTGTAGTTATGGGCATGGAAAAAATATCCTATATTTCTTGAAAATAAAGATACTTGGCCAGTAAATCTTTTTATTACCTCGACGTTTCGACAAAAATATTTTGTCCTCGTCAGGATCAAACAAAAATTAAACATTTAGCAAGGAGTTAAAAATCTTTCTAAAGTTCCAAGGGCGTTCTAGAGTTCTATTTTTGTCGAAAAGTCGAGGTAATAAAAAGATTTACTGGCCGAAGTATCTTTATTTTCAAGAAATATGAATGCCGGCCAGGCAGCCTCAATATTTACGATGTACTATATTGTTAATTCTGCGCAAGAGACAAAATAATTGTGTGTGATATGGGGAGGAATATAGTCGTAGAGTAGAGAATTATTAAATTTATCTTTGTGTTATCATCTATATATTATTGTGTGTATATACAGATATAAATAAAGAAAAGAGATAATAATGAAAGAACATCTTTTGATCGTGAAACTAATTATTGTTCTTCATGTATTTATCAATTATTTGTGGATCCCAATGTAATCTGAGATTGATTTGAACCAATGAGGGCCATATATCGATTGTATCCAGGTGGATGTTCTAAATTTGCCGAAAATGGTATTTTGCCTTTATAACCTTATTTATTGATTGTAAGATGGGGGTGTCTAGATGACGTATATTACAATATAGATCAATATCATCCTGATTGAATAACCATTTATATTTATTGGTGACAATTGAATCACAAAATTCTGTGGTAGAATTGAATCCTCTAGCCAGATGGCGTGAATGAAAACACTCATCAGATGAAGGAGTTACCTGCAAATATTTCATGAGAAACCCCGGAAAAAAACATCCCCCATTATAAACAGTATGGTGGGGAAATCTGTGGTAGAACCTGTAGAATATTGTAGCGAAGTATTTATTATTTTGTTAAAAGAGTATCATTTTTATGTTTATATTTTGATACTCTGTAAACTTCCCTCATTTCTTATCTTTTGTTTATCATTCATAGTTTGTTCTTGCCTTAAATACATTGCTGTGTCATCCCGAAGTTTGTCTTTCCTAATTTTACACGTGGCAATATAATTGTATCACGATACTGCATTAGCTTTTCACAAAATTTGGAGAACAGCGCAGATAATAGTTGAAACACAGATGATGGATCCAACTTGAAAAAAGCCGATCTTAAATCCGTACTTTCTGTAGATAACTGCTATGTTTACTCCTGTTTATCCATCTGGGAGAATCCTGTATGAGTCTAGTGTGCTTAATAAAAACTTTTTATTGTTGTATCACAATACATTGGAGAAATTTTGTGCTACCATTAAGAGCAAGTACTAGGAACCGACATCAAAGTAGATTTCATATTAATGTAGGCAGAAAGGGTGTCAGTTCTTCAAATTAGTAAAGAATTCGTCAGAATCTAAGTTAGACTACCACGGAATGTTTTCAGATTATTTATATCAATTGCAGACGTACATTTATTCATCAGGGGGAGTTTCCTTCATTAATTTATCTAATATTAAGATAATGGGGATATAAGAAGTTAACACAACATCCATGTTGAGACACCGTGAAGGTGACATCTATTTATAACTAGCCGAATGACCCGGCAACGCCCGGGTTTTACCCGAGTGCGTATAAATTTGTAAAATGTTTTTATTCAAATACAATTTGTTACAATAATAAATTGGCGCCGTGGATGTCACTCTTGTGAAACGTCCCGCTCCAAACTGTTTGTGTTTAAAAAAAAAGTGAATTTTCACAACGATACTTGAAAATTGCATTATTTTGATTTTTATATGAATATATTTTAAATCTGATATATACAAGAAATTATGATAGCAAATTATTTCTTGCCCCTACGCCGTCATTACGTCTTAGGTCACTCTTGTGAAACGTCCCGCTCAACCTCCCCCACACACCAATCCCTGTCGCGCCGTGGCCCCCCCCCCCCCCCCCCCCCACGTGATTCATCCTTCCCCAACTTTACTTCTCGCAGTTTCCGTAGTGTGAGGCGCTGGTTGCGAGTGAAGTAGGAAAAAATTCTTAATAATTTGTTAATAACTCCAAGGATATTCGAGATAAAAGCCTGAACATTTGCTTATAAGTTTTTCCAGATTCAATTCTATGTACTGTTAAAATTTCAGCCAGATTAGTTGCGTATTGTGAATGTGTACAGCCGACAAACATATGACTTTTATATATATGATTTAATTTATAGTTGTGAATGTAAAAATATAATCTTAAAACTTACCAATTAGCCTCAGTCTGTTGCCTGGAAGCAATTCTCCAATATCTCCGGTATAGAACCACCAGATTCCATCTTTTTCTTCGTAGACCTTTTTGGTGAGTTCTGGGTTGTTGAAATACCCTACCGTAACACTTTTGCCTCCAATCACCACTTCTCCTCTTGGGTAGGGTTTATCCTTTGTGGAGTATCCTCCTGCGGCTGATTGGTTAGAAACAGTAAGATACTCTACTAGCTCCTACCTTCCTTCCAGTCTGCCAGTCTGATGTAGCCGCCTTCTCCAGGGAAACCTACATGGCCTGTGACGCGATCATCAGCTGCACAGACGAGAAATTGGATCACATAAACATTTTTTAACTATACACACAAACAGCTCTTTTAAGACCACCGGTCTTATACAGATTCACCACAGGAAGGAAGCATAGATGGAGCTCATATACTCCAGGCAGCACAGAACCCAACAACAGACTCCAGGTTTGACACATGTCCAGTGGCCATAGAATCCACCGTGCAAAGATTAGCGTATTACTGAAAAGGCAAGTGTGGAATCCGCCTCGTTTTAGGCGTCTCTTTCCTCATCCAAATGGACCACGCCATTCGGCGTTTCTATTAATCTCCTCCGAACGGTAAATGCGGTCTTGTATAATTCACATAAACCAAAGAGAAGATCTTGATCAAAGATAATTGAATTCATCCAATTATATATTTGTTGACTATCGAATTGAGACAAGGATAAGTCGCCCAAGAGTTCTTTTCTCTGATTTTCCAACTATAATCAATTGATTAACAAAACCTTACCTAAAGAGGGAAAAGGCTTTATCAGGGATGTTTGGTATAAAATCTTGCTACAAGGGATCAGGCTAATTCAATACTTGTAAATGCTATTTTTATTATTTCTGGAGAATAAAGGTAAATGAGCAATAGGAAGACAGAGTAACTGGTTTTTAAAGACTAAGGAAGGATGGGACTAACAAGTCGAACGGAATTGTCCTCGTGATGCACGAGGTTTTGTATTAAGCAGATTGATGTGGCCAAACCTTTCAATGGAAATATGATTACTTCTTTAATACAATATAATGCGGCTTATGATTGTAAAACAACGTTTGACAAGTTTTACTGCAAATGTTTCTTTTGAACGGAAAAATCGTAATTTATTTAAAGAAGAAATAACGACTAATTCTATCCTTAGGGATGAGGTGTGAAAGGATGAATTGTTAAGAGTATTTTTATTTTTCCGTTTATCATTACCCTTCAGTCCAGGGTAGCCTAATGGACATGGCATCTGCCCGGTAAGCGGAACACTGTGGGTTCGATTTCCATCCCTGGATACTTTTATTTTTCTGTCATCATTACTCTTCACAATTCATCCTTTCATACTTCATCCCTAAGGATAGAAATAGTCGTTATTTAGCCTTAAAATAAATTACGATTTTTCGTTCAAAAGAAACATTTGCGGTAAAACTTATCAAATGTCGTATTACTTCTTATATTATTAAAATACTATTGTATATATTTTATATTTTAATATTTCTGTTTCATTTGTAGGCATGAGAGAGATAGAGATTTGGCTATATCTTTTCTTCTATTAATGCTATTTTTGTCCTCTAAAGATGCCCATATTTCCAGAAATAATCTTGCGTGAATATTCTGTATGTTTCTGTATAAAATCTTGAAATTTTTAAAATCTGGTATGTGTCCTTGTTTTATTGCATGGTCAACTAGGAGTGATAATGGGCTATTATTTTTGAAGGCTACCTTGTGTTGATTGATTCTCTCTTTTAAGGTCTTTCCAGTTTCTCCAATGTAAGATGATGTACATGATTTGCATGGAATGCAGTATATGAGATTGGTTTGGGTTTCCTGTCTTGGGTTTGGTTTAGTTGTAGGGTGACGGAGAATGTTTTATTTTTTAAGTTTGGAGCGGATTGGTATCTGATATTGATATTATATATTTTGAGAGTTCAGCCTATTCTTTCAATTCCATAACTGTGGGGAAGTGTACACAAAATGTTCTGAACTTGACTATTGTTTTTTGAAGGGTTTCTATTTCTATAAATATGTTTTTTTTTTCTCAAATTGTTTGGGACAATCATTGTATTGCAATTCTTTGGATAATAATTTTTATTTTATTTTTTATTTTAAACTATCTCTATATTTTGAGAACAGTGGGTTAGAGAATTCTTTTTGATAATTCTCTAACCCACTGTTCACAAAATATAGAAATAGTTGAAAAAAAAAATCCAAAGAATTGCAATACAATGATTGTCCCAAACAATTTGAGAAAAAAAAACATATTTATAGAAATAGAAACCTTTCAAAAAACAATAGTCAAGTTCAGAACCCATCGTGTACATTTCCCTACAGTTATGGAATTGAAAGAATAAGCTGAACTCTCAAAATATATAATATCAATATCAGATACCAATCCGCTCCAAACGTAAAAAAAAAAAAAACATTCTCCGTAACCCTGCAACTAAACGTAGCCCAAGTCAACCTCATATACTGTATCCTATGCAAATCATGTGCATCATTTTACATTGGAGAAACTGGAAAGACCGTAAAAGAGAGAATCAATCAATACAAGAGGCAGCCTTCAAAAATCATAGCCCATTATCACTCCTAGTAGACCATGCAATAAAACAAGGGCACATACCAGATTTTGAAAATTCCAAGATATTATAGATATTTTATGGTGTATAAGGCCAAATGATTTGAAATTAAGGTATGACCTTGTGTGGGTAGGTTTCTGGTAAATATCTGTTTCTATGTCATTGTTGGTCCTCGTCAGTTTTATATCTAGGAAAGATAAAGTTCCATTTTCTTCTATTTCATTGGTGTGAATTATAGAGTATAGAATAAACAATGGACTAAATGTATCAAACCCGTTTTATATAATTTCAACAAAAGACAAATATATAAAATTTAACTCATTTTATAGATTTATTTTAAATTTTATAAAAAAAACCTACTAGATTCCATTGGAACGCTTTTTTCCGACACTAACTCTGTTTAGCATAGTTTTGTTTGTGAATAATTATATATATTGCATATTTTCAATATTCCTTAAAACTTTCTTCAATCTGTAAATTGCTTTCCTTGAATACACTACAATTGATTTCATTTAACAAAATTGCATATTTAGTACATATTTCAAATGATCTTTCTGTCTTTCTATGTTTAGTTTAGACGGTGACTTGCCCAAAAGTTTGTACAATCGTTTATAAATAAAATAAACTCTTTTCCTTATATTTTCTTCTAGTAACGCATATTATGAACTACTTTTTTTCGCCTTGATAATCCTGTCATATTTATATTTTTGGAATATTTGTATTATAATTCAAGAATATGGATGGCTATGCTGGAGTAAACCTCCTTTTTTTGTGTCTGGATGCTATATTTATGGCGAACTAAATAACTTAGTCCCTATTTCTGCTCCGCGCTTATGGAATTGAAGACTTGGGGCGATGGCGTCGACCTTTCATATTAAATCTTACTTTTCCTTATTACTAATAATTGTATATAGTTGCGGAACTACTGGTTTCCTGTGCTGCTCTTTTCCTGATATCGCATCTTGTACGGAGAATCTGTATAAGACTAATGTCTTAATAAAGGCTTTGTGTGTGTGTGTGTGTATTATAATTCAAGAACCGAATGCGTTTTCAGTTAGATCACTGAGTCAGACTCTTGAAGCTAAAGATAAACCTCATGGACAAAACATAAGGAAGTTCTGCCTCTAAAGTGCAAGTGCCCCTAGTGGGACATATCACTCTAAGTCGAAATAAAAATTTCACACATTAGAATTTACTAAGGTTTGTTCTGTGAAGACTCACTCGGTGTGATAGTGCACAATGCCGTACATTCCGTCAGCCCGTAGCCGATGACAAACTCGCAGTTCAGACATGCTGTCACATAGTCCTGGACCTCCTGGCTCACCGTCGCCCCTCCAGTAGCCAGAAACACCAGCCGACCTCCCAGGGCATCCCGGAATTTCTTGAAAAACAATCTGTAAGCATCACACACTAACTTACCTACCCGCGGTAACTATAATTAACTTATTGTAAAGATAGGGGCTGCCTGGCCGGCATTCATAGTTCTGAAAATTTAAGATACTTCAAACAGTATAAATCTTTCTATTACCTCGACGTTTCGACAAAAATCTTTTGTCCTCGTCAGGAGCAAACAAAAATTAAAACATTTGGCAAGGCGTTAAATATTATTCTAAGGCTGCAAAGGGCGTTCTCATTTATACTGGCTGAAGTATATTTAATTCTCAGAAATATAATCACCTTCATTAAAACATCAAAGTACACTTATGGACAAAAATTTCGGAAGTGGAAAATCTTTCATCTCGCCTGTTATCTATTTTTTTTTTGAAGGAGACATGCAATTCCGTTCACACTTGGTTATCTTGTGTGTCTTCAATAAAGGTCACTGTGTATCAAATATATTTCAGAGTTATTGCCTGAATCCCGATATACATGCTAAAAGGTACAATTTGGTTATCTTGTCTGTCTTCTATAAATATCACTGTGTATAAAGTATCTTTCAGAGTTATTGTTTTAATCCCAATATACACGCTAAAAGTGCAACTTGGTTATCTCGTGTGTTTTCAATAAAGGTCACTGTTTATCAAATATCTTTCAGAGTTATTGTTTTAATCCCGATATACACGCTAAACGTGCAACTTGGTTATCTCGTGTGTCTTCAATAAAGGTCACTGTGTATCAAATATCTTTCAGAGTTATTGTCTGAATCCCGATATACACGCTAAACGTGCAACTTGGTTATCTCGTGTGTCTTCAATAAAGGTCACTGTGTATGAAATATCTTTCAGAGTTATTGTTTTAATACCGATATACACGCTAAACGTGCAACTTGGTTATCTCGTGTGTCTTCAATAAAGGTCACTGTTTATCAAATATCTTTCAGAGTTATTGTTTTAATCCCGATATACACGCTAAACGTGCAACTTGGTTATCTCTTGTGTCTTCAATAAAGGTCACTGTGTATCAAATATCTTTCAGAGTTATTGTCTGAATCCCGATATACATCTAAAAAGGTAGAATTTCCTTATGTTTTATTCATGAGGTATACCTTAAGCTTCAAGCGTGTGACTCAGTGATCTATTGAAAAGCATACAGTTCTTGAATTATACGACTAATATTTTCTAAATATCACAGGACTTTCATAGTCCATAGATAAGTTAACAATATGAATTACTAGAAGATGAGTAAAATAGTTTCTTTTATTTATAAACTACTAGCGAACGACCCGGCTTCGCCCGGGTTTTACCCGAGTCAAGGTTGTCTAACGAATCTCTCGATAAAGTGAAAATATTTTCCCGGTCCCTTGAAAAATACTCGATAAGTTGAATAAAATCAATATTAATTGGTTCCCTCGGTAATTGGAAGTTAAAGGATTAGTATCTTGCCTTGGAATTGTATAATTATTTTTGTCTCAAATAAATTGCCGTGTCATCCTGAATTTTGTCTTTCCTAATTTTCTACATTACAAAATCATCGTATCATCATGATAATATTTAGAGCAGATTGTTGAATTATAACAGATAAATTAGAATATTTATCTTGATTATTTTTAGGCGAAAAGTTATTTCAAAAATTTTATTTGCTAGACACCTTCCCAGTACTATACTAAATAACTTCCCAAAGTTTCATGGCGTTCCAATGAGTGGTTTGGTCAGGCATAAAGGACAGACAGATACACATACATTTATTTATATATATATAGATAGATAAATTAGAATATTTATCTTGATTATTTTTAGGCGAAAAGTTATTTCAAAAATTTTATTTGCTAGAAACCTTCCCAATACTATACTAAATAACTTCCCAAAGTTTCAGGGCGTTCCAATGAGTGGTTTGGTCAGGCATAAAGGACAGACACACATACATTCATTTTTATATATATACTAGACGAATGACTCGGGCAACGCCCGGGTTTACACGATTAAATGTATTATTCAAACACATTAAACATAGCAAAATAAAACATAGCAAATATAGCAAGAGCGATTATTTTAAACGGCGAATTATGTAAATATGTTAAATAGTTTTAAATTAGAAAACCTGTAAATATAGTTAAGGACTTGCATTGTAATTAAGAAAAAGCTTCTCGTCTAGAACGCTAAATCGACCTGCCGGCGTTCTAGAGGGCGCTGCTCGTGAGCTAAGTAGAATAATTTGAATATATAGTTTTAATAATTGATTTATATATTTTTTAAAATAGCCTATCGTCATCCCCGTTATTTTTTACCTATGTATAGAAATTTTGGTTTGAATTAGTGAACTACTGCGAATTTGTATACAGGTCATACAAACCAACAAACCAACAAACAGACAAACAGACAAACATGCAAACATTCATTTTTATATATATAGATATAGATTGTACAAACCTTTGGGCAAGTCGCCATTTTAGGGATGCTATATATCCAGGGTATATTGTACCCGTAGAAGGGCGACTTTCCCGAAAGATTATACAACCATTTATAAATAAATTCAAATCCTTGTCTTGTGACTTATAACAACTAATAGGGAGATCTCATCATTGTCTTAATAATAGTGACTATCTACCACACTGATGATTGAAAATGCTTCTTTTCTATGAAATTTAGATTTTATTTCAATAAAATGTAATTTGGACTTGTTAGGAAAATTATATATTCGTACATGAGAAAGAAGGCTTATAATTACGAAGATCCTTTATTACTATAAAGATGTTTATAAACAATAAGGATAAGAGATTAAAGAAATTAAGCTTGGTGAGACTATATATACACCAGCAGCTTACGCCTATCAGCGGCCTGCCCTATCCGCTAACCAATCTAACAAAGCTGCGATATATAGACAGATGAAAATTAGCATAGACAACATTACAACTATATGCAAATCACAAGAGTTTTATATCCTAGAAATATCCCGGAATTTCCACTTTCAACAGAACTGCTCAATAACCACTTACCTGTCGAGGATTGGAGTACTGTAGCCTTTCCTGTACCATCCGATTTTGTATTTGATAGCGAAATTGAGTAGGGCATGGGCTAGAGGACCTTTCTCTTTGGCTCCATTTTCAAAGGATTTCTTTATACGATCCAATACCAGCTGCCACAGACAGTTCAAGTGATTGGATTGCTGATAAGCCCATCAAATTGCTGATTGAGAATTATGTGGATATGTTAATTAAATTAACAATATTATTAACTTCTGCCTTTAACCTATATCTGAGGGCGATGATACAATACAGTAGAACATCCTTGTAAAGGACACCTAATTTCAGAGCCAAAGTGTACTTTAGGGAGAGCAGCTACAGTATAACTACCTCTCTGTAAAGGACAACACCTAATTGCAGAGCCAAAGTGTCCTTTAGGGAAAGCAACTACAGTAGAACTACCTTTCTGTAAAGGACACTTAATTGTAGAGCCAAAGTGTCCTTTAGGGAAAGTAGCTACAGTAGGACTACCTCTCTGTAAAGGACACCTAATTGTAGAGCCAAAGTGTCCTTTAGGGAAACTAGATACAGTAGGACTACCTCTCTGCAAAGGACAACACCTAATTGCAGAGCCAAAGTTTCCTTTAGGGAGAGCAGCTACAGTGTAACTACCTCTCTGCAAAGGACAACACCTAATTGCAGAGCCAAAGTGTCCTTTAGGGAGAGCAGCTACAGTATAACTATTTCTCTGTAAAGGACAACACCTAATTGCAGAGCCAAAGTGTCCTTTAGGGAAAGCAACTACAGTAGAACTACCTTTCTGTCAAGGACACCTAATTGCAGAGCCAAAGTGTCCTTTAGGGAAAGCAACTACAGTAGAACTACCTTTCTGTAAAGGACACCTAATTGTAGAGCCAAAGTGTCCTTTAGGGAAAGTAGCTACAGTAGAACTACCTCTCTGTAAAGGACACCTAATTGTAGATCCAAAGTGTCCTTTAGGAAAACTAGATACAGTAGGACTACCTCTCTGCAAAGGACAACACCTAATTGCAGAGCCAAATTTTCCTTTAGGGAGAGCAGCTACATTGTAACTACCTCTCTGCAAAGGACAACACCTAATTGCAGAGCCAAAGTGTCCTTTAGGGAGCAACTACAGTAGAACTACCTCTCTGTAAAGGACACCTAATTGTAGAGCCAAAGTATCCTTTAGGGAAAGCTGCTACAGTAGAACTACCTCTCTGTAAAGGACACCTAATTGCTAAGCCAAAGGATCCTTTAGGGAGAGCAGCTACAGCAGAACTACCTCTCTGTAAAGGACACCTAATTGCAGAGCCAAAGTGTCCTTTAGGGAGAGGTGCCTTCTCACCGGTGTGTTGAAAAATAGTAAAAATGGTAATTTTGCAAATGAAAACTGTCCTTTGTAGAGAGGTGTCCTCTAGCGCGAGTGTTCTCTCATGGAGGTTGTTCTACCGTATCTGTAATAGGATTCATTAATAGAAAAACTGCGGTAGTGATAACAATTTTGACAAAGGTGATTAAATTCAATAAAATATATAACAAAAGATTCATAAATTTTATCAAATATATCTCTTTAAAATTTACAAGAAAGGGATTTATGGTAAATACACTTCGATATTTTATAAAACAAAATATTTTCCAGAAATAACGATAGGTTTATAGAACTAAAACTTGAATATATTATCTGGTATGTATATAACACTAGGTATGTATATAACACTAGCCGAATGGCCCGGGTTTTACCCGATTAAATGCTTTTATTCAAATACTATTCGCTACAATTATAAATTGGCGCCGTGGATGTCATTCTTGTATAATATATAAATGAGTTTTAAAAATTGTAAAAAAAAAAAAAAAAAAATGCATCGGCAGGGAATCGAACCCGGGCCGCCTGCGTGGCAGGCGAGCATTTTACCACTGAACTACCGATGCTTATAAGAAATGGCCATATTTGGGTATTTATTCCATTCACAAAAGCAAACGGTGACAGAATTAAGAATTGATTGATGACTCTGATACTTGTATATTTTAATTTATTTATTTCAATTTAATTTACATCTGTCTATTCATATATATTTACAATAATTTTAGGCCGTAAATAATAGTCATATGATGTTAACAAGGAGAAAGAGAGAAAAAACGAGAACAGAGAACTGTTCAAAAGAAACAAGTGTCTGGCAATATGTACGATCAATATAATAAAAATAATCAGTTTTTAAAAGATATTTGTTGCTATATAATTAAAAATAATATCTACAAAAGGGTAACAAATTTACATTTCTTTACTGGAAATTAAAATACACCTATCCCCCGATTTACACGGTAGATACGTTCCTGAGAAAAACGTGTAAATCGGGGGATAGGTGTACACAGAAATAAAAATAAAATGCATTGACAGGTTAAAATATGTAGTCAGCACATAAGCTCGGGAGATTCCTCGTGAGATGTGTACACAGCGCATGTGTTCAATCACAGTATCATTCAGTATAGTGCGATAAAAAAAACTTATTTAGAAAACCGTGTAAAAGCGAAAACGTGTAAAACAAGTACCGTGTAAATTGGGGGATATAGGTGTACTTGGATCTGTTACCATTAAATTATTGTCGATTCTATAGTCTTGAATATTATCACATGAATACACTCTAGATTCCTGTTAGAGGTGCCTATTTTGGTGCATGAATACCATCCTCTCATGACTCTATATTTTACATATTTACATATTGAAAACAGAAAGGCATATCCTAACCGCTCACATGAGCATTTCAGATGGCAGAGCGCCATCTAGTAGAACAAAAAATCAACAAAACGTTAATTTAACTTGTTTCATGATATTTGACCAACCCATTTTCTTGATAAATCAAGAAAAGCCAATCACGAAGATTTATATTTATTATCATTATTTTTTCACATATATACATGGAAATTTTGCCGGGAGGATATTCATCTATAAAGGTCGCCTCTCCCATCAAAATAGACGTCAAAACTAGATGCCAAAGCTGGTGTGAGGCTTTGTCACCGACCCGAGGCTGCTAGTTTGCGGCGAAGGTCAATAGATGGCATCTAGTTTTGACGTCTATTTTGATGGGAGAGGCTATATTTTTCTATATAGACATACACATACATACCCTCCCATTAATTTTTCCATTGCAGTAAGGGCAGTAGAAATTGTTTATTTTCAAAAAGAATCTTACGCCTTTAAAATAGTTTCGAATTTTGATACACGTATATACATATGCACACATATATAAATATATCTATATGTAGCGATAAATGTCAATATATACATTTTTATATGTATTATAATTATAAATAGTGTAATAGCCTCAAAATGTAGGTGAACTTCAACGCGCCAGTTTAGCGATAATGTAAATCACAAGCAAGACACTTAAGTTTTATCGAGAATTAACCACACCCAGGCAAGGCGAGGTAAACTTTCGTAAATATTACGACATATCCTCACATTGAACTTTCATAAGTCATTAGTGAGTTTTACGACTAGACGCTGGACACCGATAATTAGATTATTTCGCCCACTCTTACAAATCACACACCCTCCTTGACCTTGCCGCGTCTATGGCTCTGGCTCTCTCTTAGGTGCCATCCACCCTACCTCGTCCTTTGTTTTATCCATAGAATCCTGAAACCACTTGGCCCCATGACTGCAAGTGATTGTGTTACGACATGTATATATATACATGTTATATTAAATTATTATTTGAAATGTTATATAAAAGTATTATTTTATTAAAAAAAAAATTATAATTTCATAGATATAAATACTCTGTATAAATCGACCGCCAGAGGTCACGCTTTCTCTATAAATACTCATTGTTGTTGTTCCCCGTTGGTTCGTTGGTCGTTGGTCATATATATATATATTTTTTTTCTTACAACGATTGACGTACCAGTCATGGCTCCCTCTAGGAAGAAGAAGAAGAATGCCGAGAAGCCCATCGTAACCCTCGCCCAACTGGAGATGGAGAACGAAGAGGTGAAGCAGAACTTCGAGCAGAAATTTCAGAATCCTCACCCTACCTCCCGATATTACCTGCTCCAAAGCCTAATGGAATTCATCAACTTACGGTCTGAGCAGATCAAGGCCCTCATTGCCGAGGTAGAGAACCTCTCTGGCACCCTCGCGTCCTTTAAGGAACTGGACGAAATAAAGCCACAGACAGCCTGCCACAGCACTCAAACCAGCCCTTCCCCGTCCTGCAAGGAAACCAGCACTATGACTGACCCCACCAAGCCCGCCACTCCCGCTCCAACCAAAAGGAAGCAGCCTGAGGCTCCCTACCCGCCCGCAAAGAGGACCAACCTCAATGGTCCCGCAAAACCTGCGCCCTCCCGCGTCCCCAAGCCTGCGGCCGCCCAAGTGGTCCTCCATGGGGAAAAATCGGCGGCCCACACAGTGGTCATCTCTGATGACCCACAGGCTGACCCAAGAGCAATGCTAAAAGCTGTCCGCGCTGCCCACACTCTACCCCAAGGCGTTTGGGCCTCCCTGCGAACCAAAGGGAAGCTTGTCCTCCACTCCAGCAACCCCGATACCATCCCAGCTGTTACCACCTCCCTGGCCAACAAGCTGGATGGCATGAAGGTCCGCCAACAGAAGGTGATCCTGCCTCGCATCTGCCTCTTCAAAGTGGATGAGGAAACATCCAACTCCACCATTGAAGAGACGCTGCTGGAAACTCCTGCTGTCAGCCAACTCCCTGGGGACAAGGTGGTGCGCGTGGCTCATCGTTCTGCACCCAGAAACGGGACCTGCACCGCCTTCATCGAGGTGGACCTCACGACCTTCAGAGCTCTGGGCAATCGTGGAAGGATCGTGGTGGATGGTGTGATCCTCAACTTCGAGGAGTCCATCCGCGCACGAGTCTGCTTCCGCTGTTGTGGCTTCGGCCACAACTCTGCCCAATGCACCAGAGCTCCCACGTGCTTCCACTGCGGTGAAGGCGGCCATGAAGGCCGTGCCTGCCCCTCAGTTGCCGACCGGCACACTTCCAAGTGCGCCAACTGCTGCGCCAAGGGCCTCCCAGACAAGCACGAGGCGAGAGCCTCAAGCTGCCCCATCTTGAAGCTTAGAGCCCTCAAGTTCTAGGCTCCCAGGACCTCCTGCCTCCTCAACTGGCCTCCATCCAGGCTTCACCCATCAAGGCGCTGTTTCCCTGACCTCTCTAGCTTCCTCCCCCCTGCGATGACACCTCCACTGCCAGATCCTAGGATCCCTTGCCACCAGTTCGCGTTCTGCAACCATAGTAGGGCTAGAAGACCTTATTTGTAGGCCAATTAGCCCGGATTCTCAAGAAACTCTTCCCCGTTGCCCCCTCCCCCCGGTCCTCCTCTACATCCTGGCTCTCCTGGCCTCACCTGGCGATGATCCCTGGCCACCCATTCCCAGGCCCCCCAACTATGCTTTGTATATATTCCGCTTTATGCGTCCATCGGGGCTCAAAAATCATTCATTTTGGTTAGCAGCCCCGTAAAATAAAGATATTTTCTCTTTCCCGTTGGTCGGCCCAAAACATTTGTACATTATGTAAATACGCTTTTCATTTTTTTTATCCTTACGCCTTAAGTCAGGCAGCACTTTTACTTTTATTATGTTTTTATATATCTCATAAGTTCAATTAAAGCAACATCTGATCAAAACTATTCTTATTAATTTTATTTTAAATATAATATTAGCCGACAGGATATTTACCTGCTTGTTTAAAATACCAAGATCAAAATTATTATCAAGTATGCAAATCCTTAAACAAACTAAGCCTTCTCCAACAATAGAAATCCACAAGAAAACATAACTTTTCCAATCAAAAATATACATCTTCACCAACAATAGTCATTCCCAATCAACAAAATACATCAAAAACGAACATAGCTCATTTCAACCAAAAATAACCTACTATAAAAAAAGACATAGCTCCAATTCAAGAAAACATATTCTCCACAAGCAAACATAGCCACTACAATCAAACATACCCATTACCTACCATATACAGCAATTTCAAGCAGCCTTCTCCCTTCTAACTCCAGCCATCACATCTTCCGCCCAACGTCAGTCATCTCCCGGAAATCCACTCCAGCCATAACCATCCTTTTCAAGGTACTTTGTATCTACCTTTTACTTATTTATCTATTTTTAACTCTTTAATCCTTATCCATGATTTACAATAGTTTTCAATCGCATATTTACTTAGATATATCCTTTTTGTTATATTATTTTTAGATACCAATTTTACCATAGCTGTTTTTGCCTTTTAAATTACACCATACCTTTAATCCTCGTAAACTTATTTTTCTTTGTATAATTAGTTCCCAAAATATATATTTCCATACTTCACCATTAAATATTTACAATTAAGTTGAACCATTAACACCATATGCAAAACAGTCGGCCAGGAAGGCAACAACAAATCAATATATCTTTCTCGCATATCATAAATCTTCATTAAAAGATAGCTAAACTTTAATGTTTATCATATTTTACTTTTACAATATGTTCAGAATTTCCTATTGTTTATCAAATGACCACAATACCGTATAGATTCACATTTCCATATATTTTAAATTCCCAAACTTTTACTATTTTGATATTTTCTCATTTAATCTCATTTCACAATATGTTATTATTTTAAAAAAATTTCATTTGTACCCCAATTGCTTATTTCCTATATAAATATCTGAAAGCGTTTCTGCAAATATGTAAATTTAGCGATACCAACATATGCAAATTTCAACTTTTGTTTTTGTCCACCTTGATTATTTTTTAAATTATCATTTTCTATTCTTACCATTAATTCATTTATCTTTAAATATCATTCCTTGTTTTTACATTTTGCCTTTTTTACATAATATTACCCTTGTCTTTTATTGCTTTTCACAAATGCTTTTTTTTTCTTCTTATAATCATCCAATGTTGCCACCTATCCTTTACCAATGTAAGTATTTTATTTTCAATACTATCATATTTAAATTTTCATTTATGTACTTTTGTAAATATCATGCATTTTTCTTATTTGTAATAATGTCATTTTCTCATGTTTTTCCCAATATATTGGCTCACAACAAGCCAATATGATCAAAGGATATCATCCTTTTATTTCTAGCTTTTAATAATCATGCATTTTATTTTCCTTACTCATTCTTATTATGTGTCATTTTCTCATTTTCCAATCTATTGGTTCACAATAAGCCAATACGATTATGGAACACTTTTTTTTCTCTTTACATTTTCATTCTATACCACATTTTCACTCTTCACCACATTTTTGTTATCATTATTTACATATGCATCATTTTGTACTTTGCTGTCTATTGGTTACCATCCAAAACCCAATATGATAAGTGAATATCAGCTCATCTTTTCTTTCTATCAATCATTTTATATATTTTTTGAACTATATTTTTTATCACTTTTCTCTGAATGAACCCTTATTATTTTCTTCACAGGGGGGAAATGTTATATTAAATTATTATTTGAAATGTTATATAAAAGTATTATATTTTATTTAAAAAATAAATTATAATTTCATAGATATAAATACTCTGTATAAATCGACCGCCAGAGGTCACGCTTTCTCTATAAATACTCATTGTTGTTGTTCCCCGTTTAGCATGTAGAAGGCGGAATAATTGTTACGTTGTTGTTCCCCGTTGGTCGGCCCAAAACATTTGTACATTATGTAAATACGCTTTTCATTTTTTTTATCCTTACGCCTTAAGCCAGGCATTACTTTTATCAAATTATGTTATTCATATATATTACTCAGCTCAAATAAAGAAATCTATGATCTTCAATATTATTTTTATTTCAAGATTTTAGCCACGACTGCACCACCATAACATAATCATCAAGATGATCCAAAACAACAGAAATCATATCTTTTTTTTTAAATATAATATACATATATGTAGATATAGTGTGTATATGTAGATAAGTTACTCACGGGAACTATAGCAATAGATTGGGGCCTAACCAGCATCATATCCCCTTGCTGTCCCTTGATGATACCTGTTGACTGCACATACAGAGGTTAGCTCACCATTTTAACATAGGTATATCATAAATATATATGGACTATTTCTTTTCTTTTTTAATTTACAAAAACCCTATCTGAAGCATTATAGGAGAAATCGATATAATAGAGAGATTTTCAATAAATATCCATGTTCGGAATGAAAACGGAATTTATATCAAAATGGAATTATTTATTTATAGTCATACAAGTATATACAGGTCACTTTAGGTTCTAGTTGCTCTTCACAATACCAGATATATTGACTCTTAAGCGAGGTCTCTTGGTTCTTTTAAAGATTTTACTCTGAAGAAATATTCATTTTCAAAATATATTCGAAAAAAGTAACATTCAAGTATCTCTTTCGTTGTGCATGGTGACCTTGCTGTGGCAATGAACTTTTTCCTGTAAATTTCCCTATTGTCCCGCAGGATACTTTCTGTTAGGACTTTTCAAATGAATGGATGCCAAGTGATAGGACTTCTTCCCTTCCCACGACAGTATGAATCTCACATTTCTCAATTTCAGATATCAACGTTCGTCAACATCAGTTTAAAATGGAAAGTTGGTTCTAATTTTCACAGGATTTATTTATTTATTTCGACTTAGAGCGCTATGTCCCACTAGGGACACTTGCACTTTAGAGGTAAACTAAACATTGAAAGAAAAGAAAGAGATTATTTGAAATATGTACAAGAATTAGTATGCAATTTATTTAGATGAAAAGAGAGAAAACATATAAACACAATTAGAATATGTACAGAAAGTTGGCATGCAAATATAGTTAAATGAAAACAATTGTAAAGTAGTGTATTCGAGGAAAACAATTTATAGATTGAAGAAAGTTTTGAGGAATATTTAAGAAGGAAAATATGCAAGATGTTAGAGAATTATTCACCACACAAAAATGTCAATTGTCAAGGATACATACATTTAAAACTGAAATTCCCTCAGAAATTCTTCAGAACAAATCAAAAAGAATTAGATAACAATCAAAGAGGTCAACAAGACTGAGTCCCAAATGGTTATAATTACCACTATAAGTTCTGTCACCAAATATTATTCCTCAAAAACCTGATCTAGTAATAACTGATCCTGTTCTGTTAGCGCTAGTTTCTAATATTCTATCTCCATCAATATTGAAGGAACAAATATTACTGTTGCAGAACAACTACAGGAAAATAGCGTCTTAAATGAACTCTGATGAAAAATATTGACGCTCAATGCCAGACTTAAACACAAGAAAGTCGGCCCCATTCAAATCCAAGATACTCCAACAATTGGATGTCTTGATTGAAAACTAGAAACCTTCGAAAAGTGTTTATCGACGAATTAATTAGAGGTACTTCTTCAGGTACATGAATGCCATCCTCCCAAAACTTTATATAGCAATGGTATAAGTTAGATTTCATAGCCCATTATTTTGATGACTTTGTTATATTTTCTAATACCATAGAAGAGCATGCTCAACATATACAAAAATTCTTCTTAGTGTGCCAGGAAGAAAATATTAAATTAAATTATAATAAATGCGAATTTTTCAAGACCCAAATTGAATTTTTAGGATATACGATAAAATCGGGCACCTACACGCCCCAAATTGAAAATCTTGATGTAATCAACGCTATTAAGGTTCCAACTAATCTAAAAACACTCCAATCGTTTTTAGGTGCCATTAATGTGTACAATAAAATTATACCTAATTATGCACAACTCAGAACCCCCCTTAATAAGTTACTTAAGAAGGACACCACATGGAACTGGGACAATCAATGCCAAACCTCTTTCGAAGCTCTCAAAGAGAGTCTGACCTCACAACCAATCTTACATCTTTTTAAAGAAGGCCTGCCGTGCCAACTTTATTGTGACGCTTCACTTCTAGGCATAGCCGGTGTTCTAAAACAACAATACCCAGATGGGACTCTATATCCAGTACAATTTTACAGCCGCGCGCTTAGGCCACACGAGAAAAATTACACAATTTCCGAATCGGAATGTCTCGCCATCATTGAATGTGTGGACAAATTCCGTGTGTATTTAACCGGCGTTAAATTCACCATTTTCACCGACCACCATGCCTTACAGTGGCTTAAGACCATAAAAAATCCAACTGGACGACTATTTCGGTGGAGTCTAAAGATGTCCACATACGAGTACGAGATCCGTTACATAAAAGGATCGAAACAGCATGAGGCGGACCTTCTATCGCGCAATCCTTTCTGTGGATTCCTCAGCGCTGCACAAATAAAGGAAAAACAACCCCTTGAGCTTCCCTATCCAAACGCCACCATAAATCCAGAAGGCCTTCACACTCTAACTCGAAAAGGCGTGACGAAAGTCATCGTTCCTCCCTCACTCCAACACACACTAATAAATAAGGTCCATGTAGAATATAATCACCCTGGTGTTTCACAGATGACGAGAATCATTTCCACCCAATACACTTGGCGTGGAATGACACACTCGATTGTCAAATATGTTAGGTCTCTTGTCCCACATGCCAATTAATTAAAAGACCCAAAGGTCCCAATTACGGTACACTAGGACAACTTCCTCCCGTTTCACATCCCTTCGACACATTATCTATAGACACCATAGCCGGATTTTCAAAATATGGCAGTTCGAAAACTTATCTCCATGTGATCGTCGACCATCTAAGCCGTTACGCATGGACCTTCCCCTCTAAGTCAACCAGCACACTTACATACTTACAGTGTTTAAAAAAAGGAATGCAGAGCAATACACCCAAATGCCTCCCTTCGGATAGAGCACCTGCGTTTACCTCACCCAAGTTTAGGAAATTTTTTACTAAAACATGGTATACAACCCCTTCTCACAACTAGTAACAACCCGCAGGCCAACGGCCTCTGTGAACGTCTAAATGCGACACTCACAGGCAAGCTTAGAATCCTCCATCTAGAAAACCCCAAAGTATCCTGGATCAAATTAATAAAAACCGTAACAGATAAATATAACCAAACACCCCACACAATCACTGGGTTCCCCCCTTCGTTTCTTATGTATAATATAATTCCAACAGAGTTAAGTTCCCACATCGATCCCTATCCTCCTGTCGAAGAAGCTAGGAAAATAGCCATTAAACGCACACTCGATAGGCACGCCAAGGAAAAAATAAAATACGACAGCAAACATAGAACGCCCCAATTTGAAGTCGGAGATATAGTTTTAGTCAAGGCCTACCATCACCCGAACAGCGGTAAATTACTTCCCTACTTTACAGGTCCATATACTATATTAGAAATAATTTCTCCCAACGTTGTTCGTATAAATAGAGCCAATCAGCCCTTAAACAGAGACAACGACACAGTACATGTGAACAAATTAAAATATTACACTGAAGAGGTCCTTTATATCGCACCACCCCAAAAATATTCCCTTCCAAATAAAAATAATAGAAAACCTACCAATCTATCTCCATACAACCACTTCCCTCCAGACCTTTTCGACAATTCAACTAACCGCCACATTCCCCCCAGATCTAGTGAACCGTTCCTACATTTAACACCAGACACTTTTAAAGATTTTTAACACCCTAATTGACCTATGTTTCGTTAAAATCATAACTTTATAAACAACACATCTATATCATCTATACTACTTTTTAATATTTCGCATATTTATTATTTACTTATTTTAATTATATCTCAAGTTTTTTGTTATTTTTAACTTTTGTCTTTTTATTTTTATACTATTGTACAAACATTAATCACACACAATTTTTAATTTTAATTTTTTTTTTCAACTTCAATATTTAAATCCTATTTTTAGATTTTTAAGTTAAAATTTTAGAAAATGCATCGACACCATTACCCACCAAATTCTCATGGCATCTCAGCCCATACCTTCTCAGAGAGATCGTTACTATCCGCTAGAACTTTGATTTCTCACATTTATTCTTAACTACAAACGCTTCTTCGCTGTAACCTTCCCAACAGTCGAACTTGAGCAGCTAGTTAGATGAGTTTTTTTTTTCATTCACGGCCCGGTTCGAGCATCAACGCCCCCCACCTTTTTTTTTAAATTATTATTCGGGCAATTTTTTTTCTCAATCACCTCACTTTCACTGCCTTACCGCGGCCAAATCGTTATTTTTTTTTATGCGACAGAACGACTCTCTCTCGGCCACGCTTTCTATCACTCTTTTTCTCGACCAAAGTTTCCACCACCTATTCCCAAATCCGTCTGATAGGGCAGCCCATATCGAATACCTTCAACATACTGTAGATGGACCAATGCCTACGATACCATAACGTCGCATTGCATCGCAGTACCAGAATCTATTCTATGTCCACCTATCTAGACTTTTTAAACTAGCTCACCCTATAATTCAATGCGCTTTCAATTATTAATTCCAACATTCAATGCTGTATATAATCACCCAAATTTAAATTTATATCTTCACATTTAAAAAAATCTTTTTTCATATATTTTTATACATTGGGCTTAACATTATTATTTGTTAGCATTTCTCTTTTTATTGTTAATCATTATTTTTAAGGAAAACATACCCAATGTTATAATTCTACAACCCCATAATATATTAAACCAATTTGTATACAAATTATTTTCCCCAATTTTAATTATCTTATGATTTCATATATAATCACCATAAGCTAATTTTCATCAACCGGGGCATAAACTGTTGTAATATATTCCAATATATCTATGTTTCCATGTATTGTATAAATGTATAATGTAATTGCCAAAGTGACAAATAAAATTTCGAGTGAGTAACAGTCGATGCCAGAAGGAGGAAAGAGGTCCGAAAAACAAGTCGGGTTCCTAGGTGTGCCCTTTCTTACTCAAACAGATTAGTCGGCTTTGGGACAATACTTACAGACGCCTCTAGACAGATCTCTCCCCTACCGGCGCCGGCTACACTCACTCTTTCGCCATCTCCGTGGTGACATCTACCATGTCTCGTTCTTTGGTGCAATACATTCACGCCTGAACCCACTCTAACATTGAGGCCACAACGACTGCATTTGACCAACACACTACAGTCATCCTACAGGATCGAATACCATACTACATATATATGGAAAAACAATAGAAAAAATAAAAAGGTTAGGTGTTGATATTAAAAATAAAAAAGGCATATCCTGACCAGGAGCACATGTGCTTTTCAGAAGGCAGAGCGCCATCTGGTGGAACAGAAATCAACTATTCATTGATTTAACCTATTCCCTGATATTTGGCAAACCCAATTTCTTGATAAATCAAGAAAAGCCATCCACGAAGTTTGGCCTTAAATACCAATTTCTTGGTTTTTCAGAAAGCCACTGGGATCAAAAATATTTTTGGTCGCAGTGGTACAGCCTACTCCACGCTGACGAGCGCCAACAGCGCGAAACGCGTTCAGGGATGGCTTTTCTTGATTTATCAAGAAATTGGTTTGGCCAAATATCAGGGAACAGGTTAAATCGATGAATAGTTGATTTCTGTTCCAACAGATGGCGCTCTACCTTCTGAAAAGCACATGTGCTCCTGGTCAGGATATGCCTTTTTATTTTTAATATATTGTCTCATATAAGGCCTGAAAACAACCTCCGCCAATAGATGGCGCTTTCGCCTGTTTCCCGTTTGGGCCTTGTGCGGAAACGCCGACTGCTTTGTTCCTATTTCCTGGAGCAAATAGCTGTAAATATGTGTTTATATTGGTTCTGGTGTGTAAATAAATGTAAATACCCGTTGGATGTTATTTTAGTTATATGTAATTTGTAGTAAAAATGACAATAAGGAGGAGTGTTTGAAGTCTCGGTGCCTGTTGCTGGTGTTACTCTCGCCATCGCTGCTGCTACCCTTCTGGTAAGTCTCTCGTGTCCCCCCACCAGTGGTAAGGCCGAGAGATACTGCCAGAGGAAAGGAGATCCACTTGAGTGGTGGTTCTCGGACGTCTTTGGGTGCACTGCAGGGTACACCTGCAGAGGGAGAGCAACGGGAACCCGGGTAGGTGATCCACGAAGGAAGAAACAGCGTCGTCGCGAAGAACCGGTGGGGTAAAGCGCGCGACAATATATATAGACTAGTACACATTTTTATTGGCGCAACCTAAGAAGAAGAAAGATACAAATACCACTTTTATTTTAATTCAAATATAAATTACATTTATTTGCTATTTGCGGAAGAGCAAAGCTCGAAACATTATATATTTATATGTATTTCGACTGTCTATATTTCGCTTTAAAGATTATGTCCGTAATAAATTCAAATACCTTTTCCAAGAGGACAACATCGGTATCGGTATAAAAGCAAACAGACCAATGCAATTTTACCGCGGTATGGTAAATTAAACTGGCGAAAACGCTGGGAGAGTTCACCACTGAGGAGTGTGGCCCTACCATTAATTTATAATTACAGTAAAGGCAGTATAAAATTGTTTCATTTCAAAAAGAATCATACATCTCAAATATTTGTTCAAATCTACTTATATATTTGCCTTATTCTGTCTGTTTGTCTGAATGTCTGAAGCTCACGGATAGAATGCGCGCCCATTGGCTGCCAGCGAACACGTGGCCTCCCTGCCCCCCTCTAGACAACCCTGTTATCAGCTGTGCGATACATACACCTGTCTATAGCGGCCACTCTAGACAACCCTGTTATCAGCAGTGTGCTACATCCACCTGTCTAAACAGACCACCCTGTCTATAGCGGTCACTCTAGGCAACCCTGTTAACAGCAGTGTGATACATACACCTGTCTATACAGACCACCCTGACTATAGCGACCACTCTAGACAACTCTGTTATCAGCTGCCTGTCTATACAGACCACCCTGTCTATAGCGGTCACCTTAGGCAACCCTGTTACCATCAGTGTCTTACATTCACCTGTCTATACAGACCGCCCTGTCTATAGCGGTCACCCTAGGCGACCCTGTTACCAGCAGTGTGATACATCCACCTGTCTATACAGACCGCCCTGTCTATAGCGACCACTCTAGACAACCCTGTTATCAGCTGCCTGTCTATACAGACCACCCTGTCTATAGCGGTCACCTTAGGCAACCCTGTTATCATCAGTGTGTTACATTCACCTGTCTATACAGACCACCCTGTCTATAGCGGTCACCTTAGGCGACCCTGTTATCAGCAGTGTGATACATCCACCTGTCTATACAGACCACCCTGACTATAGCGACCACTCTAGACAACTCTGTTATCAGCTGCCTGTCTATACAGACCACCCTGTCTATAGCGGTCACCTTAGGCAACCCTGTTACCATCAGTGTCTTACATTCACCTGTCTATACAGACCGCCCTGTCTATAGCGGTCACCCTAGGCGACCCTGTTATCAGCAGTGTGATACATCCACCTGTCTATACAGACCGCCCTGTCTATAGCGACCACTCTAGACAACCCTGTTATCAGCTGCCTGTCTATACAGACCACCCTGTCTATAGCGGTCACCTTAGGCAACCCTGTTATCATCAGTGTGTTACATTCACCTGTCTATACAGACCACCCTGTCTATAGCGGTCACCTTAGGCGACCCTGTTATCAGCAGTGTGATACATCCACCTGTCTATACAGACCACCCTGTCTATAGCGACCACTCTAGACAACCCTGTTATCAGCTGTGTGATACATCCACCTGTCTATACAGACCACCCTGTCAATAGCGACCACCCAAGACAACGTTTTTAAAATATATTCGGGTAAACCCCGGGCGTTGCCCGGGCCATTCGTCTAGTATCTTATAATTCTTTTATGTAAGGAAGTAATCTCAGAAATACTCACAGAATAGAGGTCTATCAGAACCACAAATTGTTCCTGCGGAGAAACTGAACAAACTGTTCTTCACCTCATGTATGACTGTCCGAACTTTACAGAAGTGAGACATAGTTTGTTTCCAGATCTATATCATTTAACTCTCTTACATCAGCCACTTTGTCTTTATAAATTTTATGAACTCTGTCAATTAATACATGTAAATTTGTAATTATTCAATTATAAGTTCTAAATTGTTTTTTTTTTTTGTTTCCTCTGTAATAGACGCAAATATTTCAATATCGCGTCTGGTTGATTAATAATTAAAATAAAATTTGTAAGGAAATTACCTTATCTGTGAGGGTCAAAACTGAAGAATAAGCAATCGCTTGTTGGCACCACATAATGAGCATCTCTGTAACAAAGTTTTAATTAATAATATTTGCATATTTACAGAGATTGTGGAATAGCAAATGGTTCAAATAATATTCTATTCAAGCAGCATAGGAGGTTAGTTGTCTAATGTGAGGAGAGGCATGCTATCTGATTGAACTAACAGATTCATATTTATTGGAAGAGAAAATTGCTCTAAAGTATAAATAAAGAATATATACCGTAACAACGCGTTTATTTCGGATCTTTATAATCCTTCTACAGGTATAGCTTCGGTATTGGGATTGCTACGGTTTATATTCCTAATTTATAGATCAATATTTTCTTAAAATTATTATATAATGAGTTTATTTTTAATAAAATGCTAGTTTTCAAGCAAAATCACTTTTATACAGACTTAAATAAAAAAACAATAAAAAGCTTTGTTAAGAATTTTTGGTCTTATACAGATTTTCCAAGTAGAAATGTAGGGTGCATTCAGTAATAACAGTAAGAGTACCAATAATCAGCAATAATCTTGTATCAATATTGAGTAAAAATAACAGGCCTCCAGGGAAAAGTATATTTTCAAAAACCTTTTTAATCTCTAGATTTCGGGCACGAACTACAGGAGAAATCATTATACCGTGTTTTCTCCTGTAGAAGGGTTTTCGTGCCCGAAATCTATATAATAAAAAGGTTTTCGAAAAGATACTTTTCCCTGGAGGCCTGTTATTTTTACTCAATGTTATTTATAGTTTATAAAATGAGGGAAAAAAAGAGCTTAGCATAAACTTATATGCTATAATAAAAGACACAAATTGATATTTGCGTAAGAGCAAATGCTCGAAGCATTTTATATATTTTTAAATGTATGTAATTCTGCTGTCGTCAAAGCTTATGTCCATAGTTCATATAAAATACCCATTCCAAGAGTCTAGCATCAGTATCACTATAAAAGGAAGATCGAAAAATGCAATATAACAGCGGTATGGTAGATTAAACTGGCGAAACCGCTGGGATGAGCCAGGCCCTCACATTAATTTTTTAATTGCAGTAAGGACAGTAGAAGTTGTTTATTTTTAAAAAGAATCATACGCGTCTATGATAGTTTCGAATTTTGATAAACCTATATGCAAACAATCGAGAGATAACAATCAGTTCTCTTTCTTAAAGAACACAATAAATAGTAGAATTAGGCTCAAATAAAAACATCGGCTATTTCTAAATAAAACGGTGCTAGAAACGATTGTTGTTTTAATTTGAGCCTGTCGAAAAGTGATAGTCGATTGAAAGATAGCATTTCGAATATAAAAAGAAATCATTTTCAGAAGCATTATAATTTTGATTACCTCTTTCTCACAACGTTTTTTTACTCTAAATCAGGATATCAAGGTGAAGTAGGTTGGAGTATAGATATCGCTTTGGAATAATCTGAATCCTTAAAAAAAAAGGCCCTAAATGAACATTATTTTCAAATAAAAGGTTTCCACGTGGGAGTCTAATGCTTGTCTAAATACAGTTACATATTCATCAATCAACTAAACGGGTATTAAGTATATTATTAATGTAATTTCGATTGATTCTAAACATATTAATTTTTCTTATAATGAATTTTATTGTAAATTCTTATATATATACCCTTTATGGACTTCATGTCTTATTTTATGTGCAAAAGACTGATGTTTGATAATATAGGTGTTAAGTTAGGATAAGACGCTATATTGTGTTGTATACAATATAAAAAAAAACATTTTCTATGTTACAATCCGTTGTAAGCTTCTATTCTCTATAAATATCATGTATTGTTCAACGTGTGGAGGCTATATTTATAAATGTAGAAGTTAAGTTATGAGACGATGATGTATAGTATTGTGTCCAATATAACAATGAACATTGTTTTTATACTACAATCTATCGTAAGCCTCTACCCTCTATGAACTTCATTACTTGTTTCATGTGTGAAGGCTCAACTTTACAATATCGATGTCAAGTTATGACACGATGCTATATAGTATTGTGTTTCAATATAGAATTTAACATTGTGCTTATATTGCAATCCATTGTAAACTTCCATCTTCTTTGGTCTTTATTTAACGTTTCATGTGAGAGAAAAGCTAATGTTCTACTCAACAATATAGATTTTAGATTAAGATACAACGCTTAATTGTATTGTTTCCAATCTGGAATGGAACATGGTGCTTATACTACAATCCATCGCAAAAACTTCTACCTTCTTTAGACTTCATGTCTTGTTTCACGTTTGAAAAATGCTATAATGTTCTACTAAACAATGTAAATGTTAGATTATGAGGAGATCCTATATAGTATTATATCTCTCCAATCTGTAATGGAACATTGTGCTTATACTACAATCCATCGCAAGCTTCTACCCTCTAATGGACTTCATGTTGTGTTTAATGTGTGAAGGCTCTACTTAACAAAATAGATGTTAACTTAGGATATGATGTTATATATAGTATTGTCTCCAATCTGGAATGGAACATTTGTGCTTATACTACAATCCATCACAAACACTTCTACCGTCTATAGACTTCATGTCTTGTTCCACGCATGAAAAATGGTATAATATTCTACTTAACAATGTGAAGTTAGGTTATTAGAAGATCCTGTATAGTATTATATCTCTCCAATCTGGAATGGAACATTGTGATTCTACTACAATCCATCGCAAACACTTCTACCCTCTATTGACTTCATGTATGTCTGTCTTGTTCAACGCGTGAAATAGGCTATTGTTCTACTCAAAAATAAAATTTTTATGTTAGGATACGATGTTATATATATTATTGTGTCTAATCTGTAATGGAACATTGTGCTTATACTACAATCCATCGTATGCTTCTACCCTCTATGGACTGTATGTCTTGTTCAACTTGTGAAAAGGCTAATGCTCTACCTAACAATGTAAATGTTAGGTTATGAGACGATCCTATATAGTATTGTATCTGTCCAATCTAGAATGTAACATTGTGCTTCTACTACAATCCATCGTATGCTTCTACCCTCTATGGACTGTATGTCTTGTTCCACGTGTGAAAAGGCTAATGTTCTACCTAACAAGGTAAATGTTAGGTTATGAGAAGATCTTATATGGTATTGTATCTGTCCAATCTGGAATGGAACATTGTGCTTCTACTACAATCCATCGTAAGGTTTTACCCTCTAATGGTCTTCACATCTTGTTCCACGTGTGAAAAGGCTATATTCTACTTTACAATGTAAATGTTAGGCTATGAGAAGATCCTATATAGTATTTTATCTCTCCAATATGGAATGAAACATTGTGCTTATACTACAATATACGTAAGCTTCTATTCTTTAATGGACTTCATGTATTGTTTAATGTGTGAAAGCTCTACTCAAAACTGTAGATGTTAGGTTAGAACACTACCCTATATAGTATTGTTTCAAATATGGAATGGAACATTGTGCTTATACTACAATCCATCGTAAGCTTCTATCCTCTATAGACTTCATAACTTGTTCCAAATATGAAAGGCTATTGTTCTTCTCAACAATATAGATGTTATGTTAGGATACGATGTTATATACAGTATTGAATCTTATCTGGAACGGAACATAGTGCTTATACTATAATTCATCGCAAACACTTCTAGCCTCTAATGAACTCCATATCTTGTTTCCTGTGCGGAGGTTCTACATGTGATAACATAGAGTTGGAGAAAACACTCAAGTCATATAATATTTTCTCCAGAATCTGGAACTTACCAACTGCCAGCTCCATGACGTGGGCCAGCGGGAGGAAAGCCATGTTACAATGATCTTTCCTATGTCACACTCAACATTGGTCATCATAATAATAAAATGAGAATAGAGAATCACTCTATTTTAGAAAAAAAAAAAGACAAATATAACCTTCTGGTGATACACAAATTGATATATAGGAAAGATCTTAACGATTGCACTTAGCTCCTCAATTATAAATGCGAGGTTTAGGATTTCTAACTAATCATTGCTTTTTTATTATTACAGAATAGGCCAAATATCATTTTTTGAGTAATAAAAAAAAATTATTGATATATAATCTTGATATTCATTCCGATAGATGTGGTGCAAGTCATTAGCAACTCTCAATTTGAACAATCAGAAGATGCCATTATCTAAATTTATATATAGGGCGGAATTATTATGCTCTCTCTAGGTTAGAGATTGATAAAATCGAATGATTATTCTATTCAAGATGCATAATTTCTGTTAAATCAGTATCAATTCAATTAAATAACCTCTTGTATGAATATTGAATGAAAATATCAGGCCTCTAGGGAAAAGTACCTTTTCAAAAACCTTTTCAATCTCTAACTTTCGGGCCCGAACGCTCTTCTACAGGATAAAACACGGTATAATTGTTTTCTCCTGTAGAAGAGCGTTCGTGCCCGAAAGCTAGAGATCAAAAATGTTTTTGAAAAGGTACTTTTCCCTGGAGGCCTGATATTTTCATTCAATATTCATACAAGAGGTTATTTTATTGAATTTGATACTAATATTTCACAAAAAAGGCATCTTGAATAGAATAATCATTCGATTTTATCAATCTCTAACCTATAGAGAGCCATAATAATGGCGTCATATATATATATGTTATAATAAATTTGTTTAAAATATTAAATTTGCTTAGGTTACTTAAGGATACATGAGTATATTGTTGTTATTGCAGTCGTGAACAAAATGATAAAAACAGTATTAATCACAGTTTTATTCACAATTTGCTTTAATTGCGATAATAAAATATAGAACACATAATTTGAAAAAGTACTAATATATTTTACTCAAGACGTGAATAATAAAGAAAAAAAACGAATTATGTACATATCTACAGAAAGATTTGAGCCGGCCAACTGGAAACAACAACAATAGGCATATAAAGGGAAAACCGCGACTTCTAGCGGTTGCCTTTACAGAGTAGTGTTTGTTTTAGAAATTATAATTTCAAAAAAAAAATAAAATAAAATTTTATAAAATATATATATATTTAGAAAAAAGGCCATCTCTGATTGTTCAACGAAGAGTTGCAAATGACTTGCACCATATCTGTCGGAATGAATATCAAGGGTAAATATCAATAATCAAAATTTTTAATTAACCCAAAAATGATATTTGGAAAATTCTGGAATAGCAAAAAATCAACGATTATTTAGAAATCCTAAACTTTGCATTTATAATTGAGGAGCTAAGTGTACAATCGTTAAGATTCCATCTATTACATGAATTTGTGTATCCCCAGAACGATATATTTTTCTATTATATTCTAAAATAGGCCTAATAATTTTGATAAATTAGTTCCAATGGTCACAGGAGAAACCTACTTAAGCTGGCAGTTGTTGAACAAGCTGATGGAAGCCCAGACAACATTCTCGTGTGTAATCAGGACTCCTGGAAACAAACCTTCTCATTCAACACTCTTTTCTGAAGTTTATATAAAAAAGTCTATTCATTTTTTATTATCCCTAGTACATGTGATACAGGCCATGATAATCATGGTGGGTAGAAGTTGGCAACTGCTTTTACTATAAATACACCACATGCTTACACATGTGAAAAGCAGTTCGACTTTACACTTACAAATGTACCAGAGCCCCGTATGTCTATTCATGATTTTAAGTTAATATTTTAAAGAATAATTGAATTTATGAAGAAATTCTTTGCAATGAGTTTGAGTCAGAAGGTGATCCATTGAATATACACTCATTGACAAAAACCTAAGTGGAAAGTCTTTGATGGTCGTCGTTGGTCAATTATTTTAAGGAGATAGTAAATTTTGTTCACACTTGGTTGTCTGGTATGTCTTCAATAATGGCCACTGTGTATCAAATATCTTTCAGAGATATTGTCTATATCCCGATATACATGCTAAAAGGTACAACTTCTCTAAGTTTTGTCCATAAGTGTATCTTTCAGAGATATTGTCTGAATCCAGATATACATGCTAAAGGATACAACTTCTTTAAGTTTTGTTCATGAGTGTATCTTTCAGAGGTATTGTCTGAATCCAGATATACATGCTAAAAGGTACAACTTCTTTAAGTTTTGTCCATGAGTGTATCTTTCAGAGGTATTGTCTGAATCCAGTTATACATTCTAAAAGGTACAAATTCCTTAAGTTTTGTCTATTAGTGAACTTTATAAAAAAAAAGACGTTTCCGGGATCTGCAGGTACGTCTAAAGTTTGCGTTCAGCCAGCCGAAATATTGGCAAAATAAATATTTTATTAAATCCAATATATGCCTTTTATTATCTAATATAAATATATGTATGAAAGCAAGCATTCCTAATAGAAAGAAACTGATTGTGAAAAATCTTTAGGATTTTAATTTATCGAAATCTCTCTCTTCTCTCTTTACCTTTTGGTATTCCACATGTACCGCTGGTGTACATGATGACAGCAAGGCTCTCAGGGGTGGGGCTTTTGACTTGGCGGATGATATCTGCAAATGAAAGACAAACGAAAAGGTGAATAAAACGCATCAATGAATATTGGAATCAATTTTTAATTTGATAATTTAATACGTGAAAATATTGTTAATTAATGTTACGTCTTCAAACAATTCCACAGGTTTCTGGAGTTGTTTCTTTTCATTTTATTAACGTTGTTTTTAGATTTCGGGCATCTCTGCACTCATACTGGAGAACATAAATAAACGAATAAAACGGCACCTCATGTCAAACTATTACAAAAATCTATTTACATATGCATATATACATAAATATATATATATTTAAAATGAAAAGGCATATATTGGATCAAAATATCACTTATTTTACCAATATTTCAGTTAGCCGAACGCCAACCTTTATCAAGGTAGTATAACACACACCCATTGATATGTTATAATACCTTGATAAAGGTTGGCGTTCAGCCAACTGAAATATTGGTAAAATAAATGATATTTTGATCTTTATTTAAAGATTTATTTATGGATTGCTCTATTTTCAAAAACATACATCTATATATTCGGTTAGATTTTGCATATCATTTGAGGTTAGAATATATTCTTATTAAGTTAGTATGTATTTGCATATTGACTATTGATTGATTTATTTTAGTAAATATATCATTATAGATTGTGTGAATTTCCATTTATTATTTTGTATTTATGTTTCATAACGGCCCATATATAATACATTTTATTTGTATTATTAAATATTATCAGGATAAATCTATATATATAAAATTGAATGTCTGTGTGTCTGTCTGTCTGTCTGTGTGTGTGTCCTCTATGGATTCGAAAACCATACATCCAATCGCCGTGAAATTTGGGATATTATTAGGTGTATCTCCGGAAAGGTTTACGAAAAATAATATCTTGAATATCTTTAATATCCTTAGAGTTATTTGCAGATTTGTAGCTTTAACTCGCAAGCAGCGCCACCATTGAGACGGAGATAGGCTTTTTCAAGAGGGGGAGTAATGTTAGGAGAGAGGAGCGCGTCTCGAGGCGGGTGCTCACGTGTCACTGTTAAAAACCTATTTGTTTTGGCTACATCTTTTCCCGTGGACTTAACGATAAATTTTCTAAAACTTATTTCAAATTTCATGTATAATTATTTTTACATCATTTAGTTTAGTATAATTATTTACTATAATTTCCTTTCGTTCAATTATTATACTTTTTGTTCTTAAAGATTATTTAAGACAATAATCTTTAATTAGAAAGTGCTTTGCCAAAAGTTTGGAGTGGGGCAGACCCCGTGCGAGAAGGGATTCGCCCGGCCGCCGGCCGACAGTCAAAGTACCCACCGACCAATCAGGGCAGAGTTGGTGACACAGCTATGCCAAGTAGACAAGAAAAAAAGCCTCGCGGGAGCTTGCCCAAGATGACCTCCGGGAACTTCGTCCATCTTCCATAAACGACCATGAATTTATTCAACCTTATCGAGTATTTTTCAAGGGACCGGGAAAAAATGTTCACTAGATAAAACGATGATTTTGTAATGTAGAAAATTAGGAAAGACAAAATTCAGGATGACAAGGCACACAGGGACCGGGAAAAAATAATCACTTTATCGAGAGATTCACGACCATGATTTTATTCAACTTATCGAGTATTTTTTCAAGGGACCGGGAAAATATGTTCACTAGATAAAACGATGATTTTGTAATGTAGAAAATTAGGAAAGACAAAATTCAGGATGACACGGCACACAGGGACCGGGAAAAAATAATCACTTTATCGAGAGATTCACGACCATGATTTTATTCAACTTATCGAGTATTTTTCAAGGGACCGGGAAAATATGTTCACTAGATAAAACGATGATTTTGTAATGTAGAAATTTATAAAAGACAAAATTCAGGATGACACGGCACACAGGGACCGGGAAAAAATAATCACTTTATCGAGAGATTCACGACCATGATTTTATTCAACTTATCGAGTATTTTTCAAGGGACCGGGAAAATATGTTCACTAGATAAAACGATGATTTTGTAATGTAGAAAATTATGAAAGACAAAATTCAGGATGACACGGCACACAGGGACCGGGAAAAAATGTTCACTTTATCGAGAGATTCAAATTTACGAGTTTCAAATTATCAAAATATATCTTTTTTTTTTTCAAGTTTATAGAGAATTGTTTTAACAAATGTTCGTTAGACAAACCTTTACTCGGGTAAAACCTCGGGCGAAGCCGGGTACGTCCGCTAGTATTATATAAAGAAGGGCAAAGAGGCCCGGAAGCTTGAAACTACGTTGATAAAAAGCCATCTCCAGAAGCCTGTGGTATCGTTTAATTTACGTCCAGGATATAAATCAATTGATAATGCTACGTTTTGTAAAAAGCTTTCAGTTATTGCAATAATATGTCGGCGAATTTCGAGAAATCTCTTATAAAAAATTACATATTTATAAGCATCTGGAACTGTGAAAACAATCTTCCCGAATAAATGTATTGATCACTGAAATTTCGCAACTATAACACATATAAGCTCATTAGGCATTAAAAAACAACGTGCGATAAGTCTAATTCCATTTAGCTAAGACTTCATCAACTTATAAACTTCTTTATAAACGTCAAAAGACAATAAACCTTTAATAGAAAAGCCGATGAAGTCTTAAACTCGAATTATTCAAAATCCAGCAAATATGGTATTCTCTCTAATTCCAGTAGTATCCCTAGAAGGTACACTTGTACTAATGCTAAGTTTTGTTATACTTGAAATATATGTTCTATATCCTAATATAGAAATTTCGGTCTCCTGTAGAAGCGCTCAAGTTCGTAACTTAGAGGTAAATTGAGATTGAAAAAAACTATTACAACGTACATTAACGGTTATATAGGTTTAAATACAAAATTTAATAAATATAGATTAAATAAATGAACGGATATATGTGAATATATAAAATAAATGATAAATATACACATATATATATATATATATATATTAAAAATGGCATATCCTGACCAGGAGCACATGTGCTTTTCAGAAGGCAGAGCGCCATCTGGTGGAACAGAAATCAACTATTCATTGATTTAGCCTGTTCCCTGATATTTGGCCAACCCAATTTCTTGATAAATCAAGAAAAGCCATCCACGAATGCGCTCTGCCTTCTGAAAAGCACATGTGCTCCTGGTCAGGATATGCCATTTTTAATATTGATTTCAACACCTGATCTTTTTATCTTTTATTTTTTTCTTTCGTTTTTTAATATATATATATATAAAATGAATGTTTGTATGTTTGTTTGTATGTCCTGTATACAAATTCGCAGTAGTTCACTAATTCAAACCAAAATTTCCATACATAGGTAAAATAATACGGGGAAGACGATAGGCTATTTTAAAAAATATATAAATCAATTATTAAAACTATATGTTTAAATTATTCTACTTAGCTCGCGAGCAGCGCCTCTAGCGGTGAAGATGGGAGGTAATATCAGCTGACCTAATGTACATGTAAAGTTTGGAGCGGGACGTTTCACAAGAGTGACATCCACGGCGCCAATTTATAATTGTAACGAATAGTGTTTGAATAAAACATTTAATCGGGTAAACCCGGTCGTTGCCCGGGTCATTCGTCTAGTATAAAATATTTACAAAGTCTTCATTGGTGGCGCCCACCGCGGGAAAGACTCCGCCACCGATGGGCCGCTAGAGTTCTTTCCTACAGAGTTGGCAGGTGGCGGCTGGTGTTACCCAGCTCAAGACCAAGATGGTACTTGTAGAGGGATAGTGGATCTCAATTAAATATTTTAAAAAGAAACTCTTAACCTCGGGCGATTGATGTTTTCGCCTTAATTTGACAGATTCTTTCTCTCTCCACGATACTAATTATTACAGATAACTACTTTAAATCAACTTCCATCATTGCTTAACATATTGTAAATAACTACCTTGTGGTTTCTTCTATCTGCTTATGTTGTTGCTAATTTGTTTAATGTTTATGTTTATTTAATGCTCTTTTTCTTAATTGTTTATTTTATTTTTGACAATTCTGTTACATACTTTACTACAATATGAATTATTGTAAATAGTTTCACGCGCAATTATCCAGATCAGATATAGCGTGTCTTATTTGTAACTGGTAATAAATAAATAAATAAGGTTAATTTATTAAAATATTATTATTATTATCGCTCTAGTACCTGTTGACATCGATACCATCACAACTATCGATTTCGGAAGATGACCGACTTCTGTACAGCAGAATTATTTGAGATACTTCGGTCACATCGCGTGACGCAGGAGATGGAGTACACCATACTGACCGGAAAGACGTCTATGCGACACATACCTGGACGCCCGCCGACACGCTTCGTGGACCAATTAAAGGAACTCACAACGGTCGCCAAGATGGTACATCGAGCTCAAGACAGAGATGGCTGGTGTCGTGTTTGGGATGTAATACGTACAGTACAACGTTCGATCGTGAATAAAATGATTTATGTACCTGTTGACAAGGTGTCGGCAAGATCCTCGAAGCTGGAGAAAGACAATGCAGTCTCAAGTTGAGGCAGGTCTGGACAAGTAGAGACCTGAGGACCTTCCATATAGACCAGCTTCTTGAGTTTGGGGAGATTTGGCAGCAGTTTCTGTTGATGGACACAAGCTGTGACATCTGACATCTATCTGTGACAGTTTCAATTACCTCCAGTCTCTCCATGAGGTCGGCTGATGTGATGATATATTCCACGTCGGTTTCATTTAGGCAGTGAACGACTCCTTCCTCATTCATAGTGGAGAAGATGGTTACAACTGAAACACAGACCAACAAACTTCAACCTCTCCTCAAGTTACTGAAAACATATTAAACCTTTGTAACAAATAAATTTACTGGCAATGTGTTGAAATGATATAATTTATTGAATGAGAGGGCTTGGCTAATCATTAGTGAACCCTCTCAGCGGTTTCGCCAAATTAATCTATAGACCGCTCTACTATTGTATTGGATTGGTTTGGGATATACCTAGCATTAATTTATGGAAGGCATCTTAGTGGTGTTTAGTGAATCTATAGGCATAAGCTTATAGGTATGCAATACCTTGAAATTATATGTATGTGCTTCTAAAGACCTATAAGCTTATGTACATAGGTTCACTAAACACCCCTAAGCTGCCTTCCATGAAACAAATACAGGGTATATCCAAACCAATCCAATACAATAGTAGAGCGGTCTAGAGATCAATTTGGCGAAACCGCTGAGAAAGTTCACTACTGATGAGCCAAACTCTCTCTCATTCAATAGGTTATATCATTACAGTAAGGTCTGTAGAGATAATATTTGATGATATTATTGAAAAGAAACACATTGCCAGTAAATTTATTTGTTATAAATTTTATCGATAGATGGCAATTAGATTTATAAATATTAAACTTTGGTAAAAAGACATCTCCTGATCGTAGAAGTTACTGATGGCTTTCGCAATCTGTTGATTTATAATTATTACAGTTACGAAAAAACCTCCGCCTTTGCCGGTCCCAAGCCCGGGTGAAAAACGAGGAGGGGGAGCAGTAACAAGCTCACTAAAAAACCTGGGCTCAGCTGGCCCGGCTGATAGTACCCTGTAAGGGCTCCTAATCCAGGGATACAGGATGAGCAGCGTTTGTACTCCATGGTAGGAGCAGCTGAACATGGCGTCTGTTCCTCATGTCAGAGGCGGCCATTTCTTTTGGAGCTAAGTCGGCCTGCCACTGAGTAGTGCTCCCAGTCTTAATGACAAAGGCAGACTACTTCACCCAGTCATGATGGTTGTCAAACAGACACCATCAAGGGTCATAACTTGATACCTTAATATGATTGAGTGGAGATAAGAAAGAAAGAAAGAAAGACAGTTACAAAAATGTGGTTATCATTTCTTGATTAATCAAGAAAGGATATTATTTCCAATTCTGGAGTAATAAAACAATAAAAATAAATAATGATGGAATAATAAACATACACTTTGCGTTTATTCTTTTTTTTTTTTTAAATCCAGCATATGACGCGTAACTGTCGATGCTCCACTGGAAAGTTTTTCTACTATAATTCTAATTTTTCATATCGTGTATAGAAAAAAAAAATAGCTTTTAAATTTTAACTTTACTTAATATCTCTAAACCTAAATATTCCATTAATATATATACATCGTAGATGTCAAAGGTTTACGCTGAATTATTCTATATGTATATCTTTTTTTTTTATTTGGGACGATTTCAATCATTTTTTGACACTTTCGAGTCTTCTGAAGTCAACTCTCTGCACTATATACTTTTAATGTCAAGGTTCTGTTGCTTTCCACATAGCAAGCTTATAACGGTAGTAGAGAGATTTTTCAATCCATTATCACAATTTTGTATATATAAATATACCTATAAATAAATAGTTATTCTATTTCTCTATTAACGGAGTTCATTAACCTGTCCATAGTTAGTTCTGATAATCATTTGCTGGTTGAAAGTTGATTCAGAAAAAACACAGCCATATCAACAGATAGTTTATTTAACTCTCGACATTTCAGTGACTTCCTGTCATTCTCTTCAGGGTAATGATTACTTTGATTTCTAGTTCTACATATGTACATGTACGATTTTTGCACGCTTGCATATATTTCATAAAATAGTCATGTATATAAGTAGAACTAGGATTCAAAGTAACCATTCCACTGAAGAGAATGACAGGAATTCACTGAAACGTCGGGAGTTGAACTATAGGTTGATGTGGCTGTATTCTTGTTCATAGTTAATTATTCAATTTTATTAAATTATGCAAATTATTAAATTATTTTGTCCTAAATTTACATAAATATCTCTTCAAAATACTATATAATCTCTGTCCATTGCCTTGTTTTTAACTTTTAGTTAGCTAAAGAAGGGCTTGCCCGAAATCACATTTGATAAAGTAAATAAAAATTGTTGCTTCGTCTTGTTTTTTTTTTTTGTAATTTGTAAGATGATTCTATGTTCTTAATATACGTTTCTAACGGTACTAGAAAAACTGGTTGTTACCAATATGACGGCCATCTTGGCCTGTGCCACGTGTACTCTCTCTCTCTTGTGTGGTAATAATTCAATAAAAAACGGAATTGCATTGATGTGACTCCATCTAGTGACACCATGTTCTGTTTCGGCATGGCGACATTCGGCATTTGTGAGTTAGGAATATCTGTGTGTTAAGATTATAACGATGACATCTATAAGAAGAACTCACTGGTGATGTCAAGACGGAAGCAAGCCTGGGCAGTAAGCATCCACTCCACACGGGTCTCGGCGTAGATGGCCAGACGGCCCCCGGGCCGCAGTCCGAAGGCCAACAGGGCGCGGGAGAGACGCCGGACTCTGTCCCCTGCTTGGCGGTAGGTGATCCACTCGTAGTGGTCAGCTAGTTCGAACTGGACAACACTCCAAGATAAAACAGAATGTGTGTGATGACCTGTATAATATTCTATATATATGTTATATATCATTTTTTGCTGAAGAAGATATATATATTTTTTAATTTTTATACATGCGTATCATGTCTATGTTGTTGTTGTTGTCGTGTCCTAAGAAGATCCTCAGATGTCTCCATACATCTCTATCACAGCAGTCGCAATGTTCTCTATCTTGGGTGTGTAAAGCTGCTCCTCTGGGGCCATGTCGTCAATTTTCTGCAAGGTTGCGGCCATTGCTGGCCATGAGAATATGCGGGTAGGTGTTAGTTTCATACCAGGACAGTTGTTACATTTCGTTTAGGTTCTTGTGCCATCTGAATGTATTGCCAATAATATTCTATATATATGTTACCTATAATTTTTCTGAAAAGAGGAATTTATATGCTTGATTTTGATACATGAGTATTATGCCAAGGTGGTGTATACTGTTATAATAATATTGCCAAGATAGGGATTATTGAGCATTTTGAATACAAGAGTATTATGGAATTTTTTCAATGTGGTATGCAGTTAAAAGAAAGAAAATACAATCAAATCAATTTAGGTCACAATTTGCTTTTTTTGTGCTAATAAAAATAATTTAAGAGGAAATACCTTACTTAAGGCGTAAAGAATAAAGAAAATAAATATATATATACTACCACACAAAAATAATTAAGTGAATACAGTAATATATGATAGACCCGCAAACAATTGAAGAAATTAAACCCATATTTTATACAGAGCTCCGATTTGAATGGGACAAATAGAACACCGGTTCTTGGATGATCACTGAATTTTAACAAGGCTGGATCCATTCAGTACTTGAAAGGTGACGGCATCAGAGAACAGCTGTTGAAAGTAGTGAACGAAACGAAAATACCTTTGGACCAGATTGCACTATCAAAAGAATAAATTTTAAAACGTAAATGCTTCATTGTCCCTTATTTGTATTCAATGGCTTAAAGGTGTTTAACAATGTATATAGTGCAAGTAAATAGAAATTTCTATTCTTTAGCTTCTTGATCCTGAGGTAGAGTGTGGGCCGACTTTGTTGTTGATGTCGTGTCCAATGAAGAGCCTCAGATGTCCCTATGCATCTCTATCACAGTAGTCGCAATGTCCACTATCTTGGGTGTGTAAAGCTGCTGTTATGGGTCCATGTAAACTTTTTGTTGTTATCGTGTCTAATGAAGAATTCAGATGACCCCATGCATCTCTAGCCGCTCTGGGTGACCGACTTTGTCTGCTCCTAGTTTTATAAAACCGAGTGAGTATCTCTTATTCTATCGAGTAGCAAGTGAATTGGAGCAGGTTATAAAGGCTTGGATAAAATCTTTTATACCACGCCCATTGGGAGATATCGCTTTGAATACTGCGTTTGGAATTTATGATCCAATAATTTCCCTCGAGTTTTTCAGAACTAATTTGTGAATCCAGAATTACAATGTTTTAGGCGGAATTCTCTCTTATGTGAGGTACATGAGAACACAGTATGTCTTGTTTAAGTAACATTGACAAGCGAAAATAATATAAATTATTCATTTCAATAGAGGTTCGTAATTTAAACGAATCAAACATAATCATCTCTGTTTATCGTCAAACCATTGATTGAATTTCCTATGTTTGAGAAAGGACGTGTTGATGCACCATTTTCCAAAATTCATTATCGGTATTTTCTGATTCTGAAAGGTGCAAGCTTACGAGCATTTCATAGAAATATCAGGATAAATTTCACTAGAATAATAACAATATTTGTAAATATCGAAAATATTTCAAGCTTAGGCACTGCTTTGTTCCGATATTGGTAAAAAATGACCAAATTTGATCACTTTCTTCTAAAATAACTAAAGTAACATTCAAATTTCGGACAATTACTTCAGGTAATGATCTCATAGCTGCTTGAGCCATTCAGGTACCAATCACTATCTGTCGAGTATATAATATATGCTTTGCAGTTTCTGTAAGGAAGATTATCAGAGTTGTTTTTTTCCCGGAACATAAACATACTTGGCAGAGTGTGAAATGTCGCATATTTCCTTTATTCTGTTGCTTATAAAGTTCTTTGCTGCCTATTTTTATTGATCCAGAAAGGAATATATGTCCAGCAAAACAATATAATCATAGTCAAATTTATTAATTCGATTATGCATCTAACGAGACTAACTTCCAAGGTGCCAGTTAGAGGTTCCACCTTTGGGGTAGTAGAGTTCTTAAGGGGACTAAAGGAATTTAGTCAAGAGTTCTTATGAAAAATAAGAAAATATGCTTATGCATAGGCATCTTGGCTGGCATCAACAAGCACCTAAATGGTCCAAAGAATTCTATTTCCATAGCCCACTCTATCTGGTATCTTCATATCTGAAAAAGCGCATGACTAATTGCATCACTTGAAATTTATATTTTAAATGGTTGAGGCTAAAGGCTAATCCCAGTTGTATTTAAGTGCCTATGCATGTTTAAGCAATTGTTTATCAATAAAAAATACAGAAACTAATAAAAATATATGTTTAAAGCTCTATGAGTACCAGACAAGACATTTTGGAAAAACCCTTTTCTTCTGTTCAACTGCTAAACTGGTAGTATAAGTACCCAAAACTTCTTCGATCAACAACTCGAAAAAAAGCTTGTATTATATTTTTATTATTCAAGCGATAGACATGTAAAGTTTATAATCTTTGTCTAACACATTAGCACAATTATCAATATAAATGTTGTAACGCCAGATGAAGGACCTTGTGCTTGAAAGATAACCTTTTTATGTGAAGAAATACTTAATAAAGAAATCTAGTTCTTTGCATAGTTTGTCAAATGTCGATATAGAAATGTGTTTCGTCAATTTCTAACCAAGAGGTCTTCAATAAAGTGATACTACTATGAGATGAAGATGGATGTCTGCCTCTAGCAAGTAGAGGCTAAATATTTCAAAACAACACTCACGTGTTACGGTAAGCTTTCAACTGATTATTTGAATTCCTTTATAAAAAAATCTGCCATAGTATCTATCTCCTTTAAATATACAAACTGCAAAAAGACTTTCCAAACATCATCAATAATACCAATGTCTTTTTCTATAATTCTCAGTAAGGGGTCCGGGTCAGAATAATGAAAGTCAAAATCATTTGAAAAAAAAAAAAAACGTTCGGACATCTCTGCCTTTTCTACAAAAGTACATATTTTTTAAATTATGAACTCCCGTAGAAGAGAAGATGTGCCCGGAAGCTTGAGATCGCATCGATAAAATAAATTAATCTCCAGAAATTTGTGGTATTATTTCAATCTATATTTAGTAGATTTGAATCGAGTAAATTGACACAAAATATCCTCTATAAGGAAACATGTCTAAATTCTCTAGCTTGTATATAAAGTCTACTATTTTTTTATAAAGAGAGATTTTGAGCTTTTTAAAACTTTCTGACTTCAATGCATACTCACCTTTTTGAAGATCTTGCCATCAGGTTGGACTTCCTTGTGGACTCGGAGGATCCTGCGTGTCCCAAAGCCTGGATTATCGCCGCGTCGCTCCACAATAATGTCAAACATTCGGTTAATGGTGCCGATGGTTCCTGGGTCATCTGACTTGTCGTGGGACACTCGGGTAATGCCTGCGCTTGGATCATCAGGGTCGAGCAGTCGTATCTGCAGCAAGCTCCGTGCTTAGACATTACTGAGGTCGTTTCGGTCCAAAAGCCTCAATAAACAGACAATACTGAGGTTGTTTCGGCTCAAAGACCTCAATAAACAGAAAATACTGAGGTCATTTCTGCAATATTCTAGCAAGAAGACTTGATTTCAGTTTCATCCCCGAGGCCTCAAGGAACAGACAATACTGAGGTCGTTTCATCTACGAAACCTCAAAAGCAGACAATACTGAGGTCGTTTCAACCCCAAGACCTCAATAAACAGTCAATACTGAGGTTGTTTCAATCCCACGGCCTCAATAAAAAGTCAATACTGTGGTCGTTTCAACCCAAGACTTCAATAAAAGACAATCTGAAGTCGTGTGAGCCCGAAAGCCTGAATAAAAAGACAATACTGAGGTCATTTCAAGCCCAAGGCCTCAATAAACAGACAATACAGAGGTCGTTTCAGCCACAATGCCTTAATAAACAGACAATACTGAGGTCATTTCAGCCCCAAGGCCTCAATAGACAATACTTATGTCGTTTCAGCCCCAAGGCCTCATAAAACAGACAATAGTAAGATCGTTTCAGCCCCAAAACCTCAATAAACAGAATATATTGAAGTCGTTTCAGCCCCAAGGCCTCAATAAACAAACAGTACTGAGGTCGTTTCAGCCCCAAGGCCTCAATAAACAAACAGTACTGAGGTCGTTTCAGCCCAAGGCCTCACTAAACAAACAATACTAAAGTCCTTTAAGCTCCAAGGCTTCAATAAACAGACAACACTGTAATCGTTTCAGCCCCAAGGCCTCAATAAACAGACAATAGTAAGGTCGTTTCAGCCCCAAGGGGCTCAATAAAAAGACAATACTCAGGTTCTTTCAGCCCCAAGACCTCAAAAAAAAAAAAACAGTACTGAGGTCGTTTCAGTCCCAAGACCTCAATAAACAGACAATACTGAGGTCGTTTCAGTCCCAAGGTCTCAATGAATAAACACTACTGAGGTCGTTTAAGCCCCAAGGCCTCAAAAACAGAAAATACTGAGTATAATGGACCCTGTAGGATACTCACCTTTGCCTTAGTATCCTTATGCTTCCAAGGCTTCTGAAGGAGAAAGTATAAAGGCCAGGTGACAATGTCGAATGATAGAGCATATCCCTTTATAATGCTCAACACTATGGCAAGGTACCAAGGCTCCGTAGTTTCTAGAACACATTAATCGTTTTAATATCATAATCCCTTCGGCAACAATAATCCATATATATTGCCACATAGAAAATTAGGGAAGACAAATTTCCGGATGACACAGTAATTTATTTAGGGAACCCACAAATACAAATTATGAATGATAAAAAAAAGATAAGAAATGAGGGAGGTTTACAAAGTAGCAAAATATAAACATTAAAAATGATACTCTGTTAATAAAATAATAAATACTTCGTTACAATATATAAAAATGTGAAATTTCATAAGTGGAGTTTCCTGAAACTCTCGTTAGATGCATTCATTTTTTTCTAAAGTTTGCACACTTATGTAAAATCAAAATCAAAATATCAAAAATCACCATATCAATTTGTGGAATACCGCAGAATATTGCATTTAATATCTGTGTTGGCTCGCTAAACCATACTGGCTCTACCTAAATATTTATTTTAGTTTACCATTTTAGCCTAACTGAAAATTTTGCACCTAATCATAGGCCTAAAGAATGTTTGTGGACGTTTTTAAAATGTTCAACCATAAAGCTCTCTATTAAGGTATTCAAAAAGATCATAGTTTAAGATTGGTAATTCGAATTTGGGTCGCTACTGTAGCACATGGGAGGCCGTATGTTTTCCAACAAGACTCAGCACCATCTCATACAGTCAGAACAGCCCAAGAATGGATAGCCGAGAATCTTCACGACCATGTCATACCTAACGTTTATCCCACAGATCACCGCTGGACTATTACGTGTAGGGGGTAGTTGAGAGAATTCCAATAGTGATTCCCACAACACTGTTGCAACTCTCAAAGCTGCTATAGTGATTGCGATGGCAAACATTCCCAAGAGCCATTTCTTTACTATGATACATAGGCTCATCTCAAATTCTATATTAATTGTGAAATAGTTTATGTATTTTACTCAGGATTTAAAAATAAACTGCTTAATAAACATTTTTTATAAACAATTATTATTTTTTCAAATGAACCAGGCGATAAGGAAGATGGGTGTTTTATTGTCATAAAAGACACCCATCTTCCTTATCGCCTGGTTCATTTCAAAATTTATTAGGAAGAGTTCCTTGCAATTATTTTTTTACCAAACGACTGCACTTAGTAAGAAATCTTCCGAAAAACTTTTCTTCACAACTATCGTAACATGTATATAATTTCAAAATGCAATTTGTAAAATGTGTTGTGAAAATTCGAAACTATTATAGACGCGTATGATTATTTTAAAAATAAAATAATTTCTACTATAACTATATACTATTTCTATTAAAGTATCATACACGCGTCTATAATAGTTTCGAATTTTCATAACAGATGACGCGCTAATGCATCATAATATAAAATGTGTTGTATTTAAAAAAGTTCAATTAATTATTGTACTGTATATACACCTAAACCTAACATACACAATCCAAATAAAAATTAAATATCTAATTATCATAAAGTACTGGCCATCAAAACTGCTATACTAGGCAGAAAGGCAAATAACAAAATGGCATTTATTAGGCAAATACATTATACTGTAAATAACGCGAGGGGTTAATATTCTAAAAATATTTGTAGGTATGGACCCTGAAATATCAGTATATTCAGAAGAACCACCTCTGGCAGCAATAGAAGCATTTATACACCTAGGCATTGAGTCAAACAAATTGAATAGCATGTACAGGTACAGCTTCCCATGCAGATTTAACACGATTCCATAGTTCATTGACATTTGTGATGAGCCAGTAGCTTGGTAACTATTGACGACGTTTTCTATTGGTGACATATCGGGAGAACGTGCTGGTCAGGGCATCAGCCAAGCATTGTCTGTATGTAGGAAGGTGCGTAAAATACTAGCAAAATTCGGTCCTGCATTATCCTGCTAAGACGTAGCGTTGTTCAGGTATCGAATAAAGAATACTGTCACGGGCTTTAACACATCAGAAATGTAACAGAGACTGTTTAAAGTCCCGGGAATACGAACAAGAGGTGACCGAGAAGTGTATTCACTAACACCCGATAACATCAATCCAGTTGATAGGCCCAGTATGAAGATGTCAAATACACGCTGGAAATATGTATTCTCCACGATGACGCCAAACATGTATGAGACCATCATGGTGCTTCAAATATAACCTAGATTCGTCTGAAAACACGACGTCACGCCATTCCTGCGTCCAGGCTCGTCGGTGATCACATCATTGAAGGCGCTCCTGTCTGTGATGTAGCTTCAAGGGTAGTCGGAGACATGCTCGTCGTGATTACATTCTATGCTGCTGAAAACGTCGTCGAATTAGTCGTTTAGACACTTTTGACGCGCAAGACTCCATTTCTTGACTAAGGGCTCTTGACCTGGCTATACGATCCACTAAGGCCATACAGGCAACATGTAGGTCTTCTCGGCTGTTTGAGATAGCGGGCCTCTGAGATCCAGTATGTCGTTCTGTATGATCGTCCTGAACCCATCGATTCCATATTCTGCTAACAGTCATGGGATATCGAATGAAGCGTGCTGTAATTCTGCGGTAGTATGAACCTAAATCCCGGTAGGCTACAATTATATTGTTGTTGTTAGTGTCGAACAAGTCAAGTTCAAATTTTGGTGACTATATGGACAAATATTCTCTAGTTTGATTTGTTAGATGACCACCAATCGCAGCTCATCTAGTGACCTTCCGTTCACCTTTTGGTGACTATATGGACAAATATTCTCTAATTTGATCTGTTAGGTGACTATCACTCGCAGCTCATCCAGTGACCATCTGTTCACCTTTTGGTGACTATATGGACAAATATTCTCTAATTTGATCTGTTAGGTGACTATCACTCGAAGCTTATCTAGTGACCCTCCGTTCAACTTTTGATAAATATATATATATGGACAAATATTCTCTACCTTGATCTGTTAGGTGACTATCAGTCACATTTCATCTAGTACCTTCCCAAAGTTTCCTTGAGCCAGGCAGCTCATTGAATGTCTTTCTTCTCTTTCCTCCCTACCGCTATCAAACTCAGAAACGTGTTGTTAAGCAATTCTCCTTTTCACACGAGGCATAAAGACATTTTTTTCAACCAAGTAACCTTTCAAATTTCGGTATACCAAACCTGCTGACCAATCTCTTCGTTCCAACACATTATAGATGTCGCTACCGACACCTATTCTCCTTAAATACGTTGAAATATAATCATGGCATATATTACCTTTCTTCTTCCTTCCTTTTTGGTATATCAATTTTAATGGAAAGTACTGTTTTCCTACCACTAATACGTTCAAATCTTTCGTTCATTTATTTTCAAAAATTCCTCTACTGAACCATTTTTTAAAGGAAAAGAAAACACCTAATTATATTTCAACTACTATAGGTAATAACTACGTAGCAACCCTTTACACCCGGAAAAAGAGAGAAAACATAAAACCTTAATTAAAAATGTGAAAATGACATATAAACTAAGCAATTACCAAGATATTTTATTAATTAGAGATATTTTCCTGTCAAACGACCTTGCCTTAGATTTCTTGTTACTGATGATGTACCTTGGTGTCTAAATTATAGATTCGTACTGAATTGTCGCTTTGAAATATTTTGAAAATAAATATTTATTTTAATGATATTTGTTGTTTATGTTTTTCTTTGTGCCTCTTTGATCACGCAGAATGCAACTGAACTAATTTCTTTATTTATTAACTTATGTTTTTATATCCTTGTTCTATATATATAAGAATGTTTACTAATCGAGTCTGCCGTGTTGCCGGATCAACTTGTTAGTTCAATCATAACACTTTTGATATATGATTTAAATAGGCATCGTTTAGTAAACAAATAATGCTCTCTGAACAATATTTTCACAAATATATAAAGATATAAAATAAAATATATAAAATAAAAAGTAGATTCATATAATGAACAATATGATTCAAAAATAACTAAAAATGAGAGTGACTGGGGAACAATCAATTATATATTGAGTGGAGAGATAGAATATCTGTGAAAAAGGTCTTCCAAAACAGTTTTAATTTTCATATTAAAATTCAAAAAGTTTGAATTTCAAGATGATCTGTTTTTATTTTTGACATATAAATATAGATATGAAGGTTGGATTTTGTCTGAATTTGCCAAACTGGTATATCGTGGAACATTCTCTTCATCATTACTATATTATCACGTGGAAAATTAGAAAAGACAAATTTCAGGATGATGACACAGCAATTTATTTAAGGTAAGCACAAATAATAAAATTGATATAATATAAGATAAGCAATGAGGAAAGTTTACAGAGTAGAAAAATATACATATCAAAATTGATAATCTGTTATTTATAAATAATTTTGATTGAATAAAGAATTTATTTAAAAAATTGATTGATATTTATTTATTGCCTTTCAATATTAAAAAATAGTCTTATTTAATTATTGTTAAATGATCTTTTTATTTATGTATATATATATTATTCTAAATGATATAGAGTTTGGAAAATCCTAACATCTTTAATTCCAATATTTATCTTGGTCCCTAGAATTTCCTATAAATAGAATTTCCGTTTTTAATTCGAATTTTGGGATAATTCGATTTTTTTTGGTGCCTTGGGCTTCGAATTAGCTAAGTTCGACAGTATATGCATTTAAGGAAATATTATATTGGTCTTAATATTGTTTAATACTTATTTTAAAGTGTATCTCTCTGGTGTTTTATTTCAAAACAAATATTTTTGCCTAAAATGGTGACATTGATCTAATAGCTAATACTGAACAAACTTGTCTTCACCTTATCTATAACTCCGAACTTAACAGAAGTGAGACATCTAAATGATTTAACTCTCTTACATCAGACACTTTGTCTATATAAAATTAATGAACTCTGTCGATTAATAAATGTAAATTTGTAAATATTTAATATTCTAAGTTCTAATTTGTTTTTGTTGTTTTGTTTGTTTCCTCTGTAATAGGCGCAAATATTTCAATTTCGCGCCTGTTTAATTAATACATTTTAAAAATCCAAGAGTTAATAATTTTTTCCTTTAGGTTCAGCTCCTTTATAATTGTCTTCATGAGATTTAAAGAAATACCTACCTGTATATTATATAAATACAGGGTGATCCAAATGTCTTGCACAAATTTAAAAATTAATAACTCCGCGAATATTTGCGCAAGAGCAATGCGGTAAACACCATTGTGTTCAGGATGCAATGGGAATTTTTCAGGACAAATAATGAAAAATTCGAAATTGATTTTAGTTACAATTCGATTTGTTAGATGGCGCTCTACCAGAATCAGATATTCATCGGCCAAATTGATTGATAAATTGAAAAATATAACTGATCGATACGTGTTTTTACTTTTTTGAATAACAGGAAAAAACCCTAATAATATCAAATGATAAATTAATAAAACACCATTTCGCCAAAAGTAGAGAATTAGATGACGATTTTTAAATGCAATCCGAGATATGTAAAATAGGTAAATAGCGATTTAAATTTCGAAGATAATAAATTTTTAATTTTTAATTCAACTCTCTTTCAGCATCGATTATATTTATTTTAATTAATTTGAAAAATATTTATCTATCTCTGATAATTTATTTTACTCTGGAATGCCGTCACTACAGGATTAAGCACTCTTGGTGACATTTTTTAAATTGAATTTATATTTTCTAGGAAACAACTCTGCTATATCGGTCGCCAAATCGGGCCGTTTTCACTATAAATTCATGGTTGTTGTTTTCTTTGGCTGTCTGGTACAAACCTTTTTTAATTCTGTAAATACGTATTCAAGATTTTATTTTCTTCTTTACACCTCAATTGATTCTCAATTCAAGTCATTCTCATTTTTTTCTATCACTCAATTAAATTAAATAGTGATTCAAAGTTGTTTTTATTAGTTTTCCCAAGGTCTGTGTGTGTCGCATCTACAAACCATTGGCATAATACTCATGAACTAAAAACTCAAGCAAAATTATAAACCTTATCTCAAAATATTTATCATTACATATATATGTTATATTAAAATATTTCATTTAAAATTATGTTATATTAAAGTAATATTTTATTTAAAATTATAATTTCATAGATACAAATACTCTGTTTAAATCGACCGCCAGAGGTCATGCTTCCCATATAAAATATCGTTGTTGTTCTATCCTCGCTGGCCGACCCAAAACATTTGTACATTATGTAAATACGCTTTTCATTTTTTTTATTCTTACGCCTTAAGCCAGGCGGTACTTTTATCAAATTATGTTCTTATATATTCTTTAGCTCAATTAAAACAATATCTGACAAGACTAGTTTTATTATTATCTTTTCAAGATTATTTAGCCACGACTGCATCACCAATACCATATAGTACAAAGTAGAACCAGCAAATACCACCATTACCATAATCCTCAACATGATCAAAATTCAAACAGAAAATCAAATCTCATTTCTTTAAATATAATATATATATATATGAAAAAACAATAGAAAAAATAAAAGATAAGTGGGTCAGGTGTTGATATTAAAAATAAATAAGGCATCTCCTGACCACGAGCACATGTGCTTTTTAGATGGCAGAGCGCCATCTAGTGGAGCAAGAATAAACTAAACGTTTATTTAGCTTGCTCCGTGATATTTGGCCAACCCAATTTCTTGATAAATCAAGAAAAGTCATCCACGAACGCGTTTCGCGCTGTTGGCGCTCGTCACATATATATATGTTCTGAAAATAGAGCAATCCATACTTAAATCATTAGAGAGTAAAAAGGCATATATTGGATTGAATAAAATATTTATTTGCCAATATTCGGCTGGCTGAACGCCAACAACCTTTATCGAGGCATTACATTTTTGTATACACCTAAATGTAATGTCTCGATAAAGGTTGACGTTCAGCCAGCCGAAATATTGGCAAATAAATTTTTTATTCGATCCAAAATGCCTTTTTACTATCTAATGATTTAAGTATGGATTGCTCTATTTTCAGAACATATATATATGTGAAAAATAGTACAATTTTCATAATATATATGTGTTCTGAAAATAGAGCAATCCATATTCAAATCATTATATAATAAAAAGGCATATAATGGATTAGATAAAATATTTATTTGCCTATTTTAATAATACTATGCAGCGCTGAGTTTGTTTATACAAAAACGTAATGCTTTGAAAAAGGTTAGCGTTTAGCCAACCGAAATATTGGCAAATAAATATTTTACTCAATCAAAAATATGCCTTTTTATTATCTAATATATGTGTGTTTATTTAAAAAAGGTATCTATATATATTTAATTTAAAAATATATATATATTTACCAATATTTCAGTTGTCTGAACGCCAACCTTTTTCAAGGTATAGCAACCTATTTATGTCAACAACAAACTCAGCGCCACATAACGTCAATAGAATTAAGTTACAAAATTTATACAAAAGATATATTTTGAAAATTAATTCTATTGACGCTTTATGTGGCTCTGAGTTTGTTGTTGACATAAATAGATTGCTATACCTTGAAAAAGGTTGGCGTTCAGACAACTGAAATATTGGTAAATACATTATATTTTGATCCAAAATATATTTGCCTTTTTAATTAAAGATCTATTTATGGATAGCTATATTTTCAAAATAGATGTGTGTCAAAAAGGAGATTTTTTTTTAAAAAAAGGTCAGGTGTTGATATTATAAACAAAAGAGGCATTTCTTGATTTCTCACATGAACACTTTATATGGCATACCAAAAATTTCGTCTAAAAGAATTCCTAAGAAATTAAGAAAGGAATTCTTTAGTTCATTAGAGTTCCACCTGTAGATGAACCGTGAGGTATGGAAGCTTATGTTTTATCACTATAAATAAAATAAACATTTCCATTTAACTAAATTTGAAAAATCGCGTCAAAACGCCCATGCAACCTCAGAATAATTTTAATGCCTTTCCAGAAAAGCTCTATTTTTATTTCTCCTGATGAAGACAAAATATTTTTGTTGAAACGTTGAGAAAATAAAATTTTAACTGGCCAAGTGTCTATTAAAAAATAAAATATATTTATATTAAAAATAAAGAAAGCATATCTTGACCACAATCACATGTGCGTTTTAGATAGCAGAGCGCCATCTAGTGAAGCAAAAATAAACTAACGTTTATTTAACTTGCTCCGTGATATTTGGACAATTCAATTTCTTGATAAAATAGATGGCGCTCTGCTATCTAAGAAGCAAACGTGCTTGTGGTCAGGATATGCTTTCTTTATTTTTAATATCAACACCTGACCCACTTATTTTTTTATATTGTTTTTTTCATATATTTCTATATATACGTATTATAAATGAATATTTTTTCATCGAAGTAAAAACAGTAGAAGTTTGATTTATTTGTGAAAAGAAACATTCGCGTTTTAATGTCTTCTTTCATTAAATATAGATGGCGTGTTATTACTTTGTATTAAATATTTATATTTTTGTTCTTAATATTTTTGGCATAATGATATATAATTGACAGAAGAGACTCTACCTTTATTTTTATATATAATTCTTATATATATGGGAACTTTGCCGGGAGGATATTGGCCTATAAATAGAAGCATTACCTTCTCCTCTCAATTTTGCATTCCAAAACGAGTCTATATAAGAGTGAATGTGGAAAGGTGAATTAAAATATAAAGTAAAAAATAAACAAAAATGCTCACGAGGGTCAATTTCTTGTTCTCTTTAATATTTTTCTATATTTTGTTCATCACAAACCCTTCTAACTCCGACTTTGTCAGTCTCAAGCCCGGAAGAAAAAGAAGAAGAGAGAGCAGTAATAAGCTCACTAAAAAACCTGGACTCAGCTGGCCTAACTGATAGTACCCTGAAAGGACTTCTGATCCAGGGATACAGGATGAGCAGCGTTTGTACTCCATGTTAGGAGTGGCTGTACATGGTTTCTGTTCCTCATGTCAGAGGCGGCCATTTCTTTTGGAGCTAAGTCGGCCTACCACTGAGTAGTGCTCCCAGTCTTAATGACAAAGGCAGACGCATTTTACTTCACCCACACCATCAACAAACTCTACAAGCTTGATACCCTAATATTATTAAGTGAAGATAAGAAAAAGGGAGAAGACAAATCCTTCCACAGTAGTATATGATTATGTATATGATGTATCATATAGTCCTGTAGAAGGATCTGTGATTCCTGAAAGCTTGAGAAGAATATAAAATAAAACAAGGAAATCCTCCTCGCAATAAGCTTTTCTTATTATTTATACGATTTTTTATTTTGCTCGGATTTACCCTTTAAATCTGTTTATGAGTTCAATTGTCTTAATTATAATGTATAAATTTCATTATCTCAATATTGATTGTGATTAGCTTTTCATCTTTTTTTATCTTCATTTGCTGTGAATCCGTGGTATATCCATGTATAATAAATTTATTTTCCTCCAATTTACCCAAATTGTCTTTATATAATTTTTCCTGTATATAAATATCATATTACCATTAAGGTACTATTACTTTTTCCTGCATGTATCCTACATTTCTGCGTAGAGAATCTGTATAAGACTAAAATGTTTCAATAAAGCTTTTTGTTGTTGTTGATTACTGGTACTATTACTGTTATTCCTGCATGTATCCAACATTTCTGCGAAAAAAAGTCTTATACAGATTCTCCAAGCAGAAATATAGGGTACATACAGGAATAACAGTAATAATACCAGTAATAAAACAGTAATGTATAAGACTAAAAGGTCTTAATAATGCTTTTTGCTGTTGTTGTTGTCCTATTATTTATATAAGACGAAATGTCTTGAAAATATTTTTGTTGCTTTTAGAAACATAAGAATACTTACCGTTTAAATAAATTCATACATTTAAACTCTTTTACAATACATATACTTACAGTCAAATAATTTGTAAATGCGTTAAACCATTGTTCATTATTTATCTATTGGCTCTGTGGATTTTTTTTATCCTACTAGAAAAAAAAAAGCCCTTTTCACGAATTATTGCGAATAATTTCATAATATCGTTTGGTATACAAATATATTTATTATCTTAAAGATAGAGGTGGCCTGCCGGCATTCATATTTCTTAAAAATAGACACTTCAGCCAGTTAAAGTTTTAGTTTTTCAACGTTTCAAAAAAAAAATCTTTTGTCTTCATTAGGATAAATAAAAATAAAGCATTTGGCAAGGCGTTAAAAATTATTAAGAAAATAATTAACTATTATTATTCTTAACCTTTATCAAGGCATTACATTTTTGTATAAACAAACTTTGTTTATACAAAAATGTAATTCCTTGATAAAGGATGACGTTCAGCCAACCGAAATATTGGCAAATAAATATTTTATTCAGTCCAATATATTTCTTTTTATTATCTAATATATATATATATTAATTGAATAGCATATTTTGGATCGAAAATAAAATAAACATTTTATTTAATATAAATGCCTATATTTCAATATATATGATTTATTAATTAAAATACGAACATTCCATATATACACAAGAAAAAAAAACATTAAGCAATAATATTTATATTTTTTAAAATAAAGCTAACTTTCTACTGTCATTAATGGGATGAAAAATATTGCGAGGGCATGGCTCATTAGGAGTGAACCTTCTCAGCGGTTTCACCAATTTGATTCATCAGACCGCACATTTTAGTACTTTAATACTGTTTAACTAGTTTAACTTAAAATACCCTAACTAAGATGCCATAACTTCAGTGTCGCCTTTATAAGCAGAATTCTCCGATACAGTATTAGAGCTCTAAAAAGCATTCTGGTGGATTGAATTGACGGAACCACCGAGAGAATTCACAATGAGCCAAGACCTCCTTCTATTTCTTCATAGCAGTAAGTACAGTAGAAATTTTGTTTTACTCTAAAAAGAAAAAAATGCACATAATGGCTTTATTTCTAGTATATTGTATATTCTTGAAGAGTATCATAGAAAATACCATAGTTGTATATTGAATTTTGATTGATTAAAGTTGTATACCTCATCAAACCTTTTATTTAAAAGTTTATTGTCCTTTTTGACCTCTCAGGAACATAATTTTGTCCTTTACAAAATGGTTAGGAAGCTTAATAGTGAAATATATATATACTATTTAAAGCTTTACACACTTTTTTTTTTGAAAGAGCGAGACGTCAAAAAAAAAAAACTTTTATAAAAAGGTTGATGAAATTTACAAATTTTGAATAAAGAGTATTAGTGTAACGAAAGTTCAGAATGGGTTAAAATGTCTTAGTTAATCTAGTTGCGAAAGAGAGCTATACGGCCTATAGCATCGTCGTGTTACACCGTGGAATAGGACGAGCGTACAGTACCTGACGTCATGTTAGACGGCCTCCGCGCCTCAGTCTGCGACATCTGTAGTTTGCTTGCTAACTATGTCGAGTCTCATTAAACCAGCATATTTTATTGATGCTCGAGGAAAGTTTCCTCCGGTCGTGACATCATTGTTGACGTATAATACTAAAATAACATTCCTATTAACAAACACAGATTTAACCTTTCAAAACCAATTAAAATATAGTTTTGAGATGGAATCTTTCTACAAGGTTGTCTGAATGAATTTATGGTACAACCTTGATAATATTGGTAACCTTAGTAAAATTACAATAGAATTATTATAGAAGAATGATTTAATATCTAATGTTCTAAATCAAGGATGAACAATAAGTAGGTGGGCCAACCTAAAAATTCGTAAAGATATTATGATTTATATTTTTACATGAGTTCACGAATATTTGGTACAACCTTGATAATATTGGTAAAATTTACAACAGAATTCTAATACGAGAATGATTTAATCTCTCATGTTCTAAATCAAGGATGGACAATCAGTAGGTGGGCCAAGTTTCAGAATTACAAGGTGTCGTATATTTATATTTTAATTATATAATATAATATTGTATATAATATATTAATATAATAATAATATTAAATCCATAGAATATTATTCTGCGAAATATTGTATATATCATAACATATCATTTATCATCCTATAATTCGATTGTTAACTTGTAATTCTTAAGCTTGTATCTAATGCGGTGTAATATAATAAAATCCATTTAAATAAATAAAGCCTAAAATATATTTCTACTTTTAAATCAACCTAAATACACCACAGATGGCGACGAGGATATAAAAAAAACTTTAAATTAAGTTTAACTAAATTTTAAAAAAGGCTATATAAATTTATTCAAAATGGCGAACGCAAATTTAGTTCCATTTCCAAAATTTTCAGAAGATAGTTTCGATATTTTCATAAAATGTCTTAAATCTGCATTTATAGTAAATGAAACGCCTGAAAATAAATACGTCCCAATACTTCTTACGTTATTAGGTACAAAAATGTATAAATTAACTGAAGATTTATTTGCGCCAGAAGATCTATCTTCGAAATGTTTTGATGAAATTATCGCTAAATTGCAGAAATATCTTGCACCTACACCAAAAATAATTCCTGCTAGATTTGAATTTTTAAGAGAATGCAAGAAAATGAATCTATTGCCGAATATATGGCAGAATTGAGAAATTTAGCAGATGCATGTAAATTTGGAAATGCACTAAACGAAATGCTTAGAGATAAAATTTATAATTGGCGTTAAATCTGATAAATTACAACAAAGATTATTGCAGGAAGGAGATGATGCAAGCCTAAATAGATTATATGAAATAGCTCTATCTTATGAAGCCGCAAAGAATGATTTAAAGATGATTAGGCAAAATGAAAACGGAATTGTTGATGAAATTCAAAATGAGTATAAAATCAAAATAAAATGTTCTCATTGTGGCAAAAATAATCATTCGTCAGATAAGTGTTATTTTAAAAAATCTAAATGTCATAATTGCGGCAAAATTGGGCACATTAAACTCATATGTAGGAAGGAAAATAATTTCAAATTTGAAAATTCTCTTAAATAAAAAAAAATCTAATAATATTAATATAATTCTAAATTCCAGCGAGAAAGATAATACAAATATAATACAGTCAAATGATAATGGGAAATATCGTATTGAATTAAATGTGTAGATAACAGTATATAATGTTCGAGTTTGATACAGGAAGTTATTATACTCTAATGCCAATAAATATTTACAAGAAGTTTTGGAAAATAAAATTGACTCCTGTTAGTTTAAATCTCCGATCATTCTCGAATACAAAAATAAATGTGATAGGCAAAATAGAAGTATTTGTTAAGGAGGAAAATATGGAACTTCCCCTTATAATAACCGAATCCAACAGACCATTGTTACTGGGCACTAGTTGGATCAAAAATCTACCCGCACCATATTACCCAGCTACCAATCTCTCCTGTCCTTTATTTAAACTTCCCTCTTGTTTTAAACTGTAAAATTGACCTCCCCGACGCATATCAAGCTCTTCTGGCCTTTATGTAAAATTTGTTCTCTTTCATATACTTAATACTCCATTTCAGTCATATATTATGCTTCATTAATATTTCTTTCCTTCAGATATTGCTTTGCATCTCTTGAATTATCCTCTATGATTTTTATTTATTTTTTTTTATTTTTTACAAATAGTTAAATTGCCCATTTGCATGCTTTTTTCTATATTTATGTAAATTAATATGTATATGTATATATTCACTACAGCCATCGATATCGTTCATAGTGTCGTGTTTATCTTGCCTGTCGAAGGGCTTTTGCCCGAAAGCTTGCTCTAATGCACCAATAAAAGAAACTCGTCTTCCTTTGCCATGTTTTTTATCGTCTAAAAACGATGTCTCACTTCTGCAAAGTTCGGACAGTCGTAGATAAGGTGAAGAGCAGTTTGTTCAGTTACTCCGCAGGAACAATTTGGGGTTTCTGATAGACCTCTTTCATCTAAAATATTTCTGGAAATTTCCGTGTGATGTGACAAATTGGATGACTATAAAATTTGGAATTGTGTAGAAATTCCGTTTGGAAAAATAGTGCGAATTGTATAATTAGCATTATGAATGGATTGATACAAATGATTCATAATAATAAATTTTCTTCTCCCATTATTGTTGAAATATTTCCCTTGGTAAATTTTGTTTTATTTTCAGTTCGTATTATATTTATTTATAGTTGAGATAGTATTTTATGAAAGGTGTATGTGAAAGGAAGCGTCAACATTCTCATGATCGGACTCATGGGTGCAGTCCTTGTGAAAAATATTGATCGAGAAGAAAAGGTGATATCTTATATCAGTAGATCTTTAAGCGACTTAGAACTTAATTATTCGACTGCGGAGAAGAAATACTTGGTAATGGTTTGGGCAATTTTCAAAATACAGTCTTATCTTTATAGGAAGCAGTTTAGAGTGATAACAGACCATCATTCTCTATGATGGTGTATGAAAAGTGAAAGTTGTATAAGCTTATGATTTTGCTTTGTTTTAAAAATGAATCGATGTTGGTTCCATATGCTTGAATTGAATATTACACCTTACTCCTATATATTTTATTGCTTAAAAAGGAACACAACAAAACAAAGTAAACTACAATTGCAAAATGATTTGATAACTAACTAAGAAAAAAAAAAACAATATCAAAAATAATGATGGTAAAAAATTGAATATGTCTGCCAGAAAAATGCTTCTATGAATAAAAAAAAAAGAGAATAATTACAAAATTAACATATAAACTTCAAACAGATGGCTTAAAACCTAGAGACTTTACTCATAGACTAGTTAGATGGGCAACTAAAATACATGAATATGATTTTGAGGTTATAAATAATTCAGGGAAGAAAAATTTATATGTCGAGTGCCTATCAAGAGGACCTTTGACTGAAACTGAACCTGAAAGTGATTGCAATAAAATGAGGCAAATAATGAATGAGAAGGACGATTATATTGTCGGGAAGAAATAAGGAAAGATAAACTTTAGAATAATTAAACACTTTAATTAAGGCACAAGCACACTTTAGATTTGATAATATCTGTATAAGAGAAGCAATAAGGGAAGTTTACGCAGTGTAATAAAATATATAAAAAGACCAAAATTAATATAATCTATTAATAAAATAATAAATAATTTTCTACATAGCTCCTTCCCTATTGGAGCTGTGATTACAGCTTTGAAATATTGTAATTACTGACGTGGATCTAACGTGATACTGCCAAGGATTTAATCCTTTGTCTTCGTATCGTTTATAGGGATATCGTCATCTTGGAGAGAATTCTTGGCTTTGACACGGCGGTGGAATCCTGGAGCAAGTCACTGAAAATGTAGATCACAGCACCCATGGCCTCAAGGTCTTCTCGGCGATCTTCAGTTTGTCTTTCCTAATTTACCCAGCATCTCCATCAAATGTCAGGCAGAAAATTAGGAAAGACATACTTTAGGCTGACTAATCACTTTATTCAACCCCATAAGCACACTTTAGAATTAATAAAATATAAGAGAAGTAATGAGGCAAATTTACGCAGAGTAATAAAATATATGAACATCAAAATTTAAAAATAATTAATACTTTTCTACAATATATATATATGGTAATTTAAGTCAACAACCCCATATTGTATATAACTTATAATAAGATTTTAATGTTGTATAATAGAAACACATCTGTAAATGATTATACGTATTATTGACATGTGTCTTTACATCATCATATGTAATGTAATTTGTACAAACTGAGGATAAATAAATAATAATCTGTAATATATTAAAAGTTGAGCTAGGCAAGAGATAGAAGTCATAACGTCAAAATCGAGATAGATTTAGAACTCCCACAACAAGGTCTAAAAATGGACCAGACCACCCACACTTCACATCTAGTGGAATGCAAAGCCCCCTCTCACACCTGGTGACATGCAAAGCCCCCTTTCTCAGAAACGGCCCCCTGTCACATAAGCCCCCCCCCCCCCGTCTTAACCTATAAATACAGTCCCTTTACAGTCACTTGACAGTTAGTTCACTCTCAACGCAATCTCACGTCGGTTGTAACCAAGGTCCTCCTCATTCACCATGTAGACTTGTAAGGACTCTTCTATCTCCATCTTTCGCTCCTAGCTCAACTTTTATCTGTTTACGGAACTTTCTTAGTGCAACTGTGTCTTCGTTTTTTGTGTGGACATTCCCAAGCTTTCCACTCTGCCTCGACCACAACTGCCTGTATTTTGTGAGAACTTTTAAAGGTCTTCCAAGGTGCAGAGAGGTACTGGAAAACTCTACATCCTGACTGTTCCTCTCGGTCAACACAGTATAGCGAGAGTTAACAACCGAACCTCACCTTATTTCAATAGTCGACAGGATTCAACAAGAGGCTACAGTAAATCAACTTATTACAGTGAGTCGACAGGATGACCAAAACGAAGGATGACACAACGAAGAAGGTAAGAAGCCTGTCCAGATAGGAAGCGAGAAAGAGCAAAGATGGAGGAACAAACCAACTATTTCAACGAAACAACCAAGCAATCTCTCCCCCAACAAGAGACGATATTTTAGGAGGAAACACCGTCTCAAGGGACCTCCGCAGACCCGCTAACAGATCGCCAACGCCGGGAGCAAGCTGACCGCGCCAACGACAGCCCCGAAATTCCCGCAAGTCATGGAAATCGAGGAGCAGAATGATGCAAACCCAGTGATCAGTTCTCCACCTTCGACCTGACATCGTCGAGACAATGCTCAAGGCAACAATCCACAAACAACTTTCCAGAAGTTACAAGCTTTTACAAGCTTTACATGGAGCGACTTCCACGACAGCAGGACGACCACCAAAGATCAAGTCTCCTGACTGAACAATCTTCAAAATTGTAAGTTTTTAAAAATCTACCTTAACTTTATCCTCAACTTCACAACTTGATTCCCCATAAATTTTGTATTTATATTTTCACTTTAAGCATTTTAAAATCAATATTTACTTTTTTTTATATAACTTTTTATTCATTTTTAAAACTTTCACACTCTCATTTATCAAATTTACTTTAATTTTTAATCAAATTATAAATTTCAAGTTATTACTCTCAATTTTACTTTAAAAAAAAATTTTTTTTTGCCCATCACGCATTTTTACTAATTTACTAATCTTACATGCCTTTCCTAAATTTACCTAAAATGGCATTATCCAAAGCTACGACTTGAAAAAAAAAAATCATTATTATTATTAAAAAAAAATCTCATTCATCATAATTCTCAACTTATTTTTGTTTTACTTATTAGTTATCTTTATACCAAAAGACCAATATCTTTATCAGTTCTTAAAATTTGGTAATGTTCACCATTTTAAGTAAGCGCCCAATTCAAATTATTTGTAACTCTCACGACATTGCCCTTTTACAAGAATAATTTTAACTGCAATAATCAACGATTTAAAAAATATATTCAAATTTTAAATATAAATTAACATAGGTGAAACGCATTTTTTTTAATTGCAAAAATCGGAAGGTACAATATCTTCAAAAACACCACTAGGGAAAACAACTATCTTTCCCAAAACAAGTTAAAAATAAAGATTCACTCCACCAGCCTTCCAAAACGATTACAATCGTTAATATTCGAGGATAAATACACTCCCTCATCTTTCCTTTTACATGCATATTTAATCATCAACAAATCTCTCTCAACAAACGTTACAACACTCACACATCACTTTATCCAATTGGCAACAATTTTTAGTGCGCGACTTAACACACAAATCCAAATCTTGAGCCACACAAGCTCCACTTGGCTCTATATCGTCGCCACAATAAAATAATTTCACATTAAGCGTGGCACATCCACTAACAGTCAAATATTCTCTCGATGTGTTTCATACAACAACCGCCCATGACTTTATTAAATTTGTTATTCATGGTGAAACAGGTTAGATTTGTACCAAACTAAGACTTCACGTGACACCTTTTCATTCACATTTCTCACTTCGTGTCACAGTGCCACACCACAAAACCTTTTCACTTTTTAGGCCAAAGACGCCTTCACGCCTGTGACACCACATCTAACCTCAAAGCGTGTCCACGTCGAAAGTCATATCTTTCACTCACTTCTAGCCTGAAATCATAGTATAACAATCTTATTAAGTATAAACAACTTCGAAAACACAAACACTTACGAACATCGAGAAAACTATATTTTCAAATAGGCAAGAAAATTGCCAACTTCAACAAAAGAGAGAAAATCAGTTTCAAGTAAAGGAAAAACATAGCAAAACATCCCCCATGATTGACCACCCACGACGATCTATTTAAGTTACATATCCCCGTCCAACATCCTTCCCCGCTCAAGGCAGATGTTCTTGACCGCTAGTTTCATGATCGCCATTTTAAACAAATGTTTCAAACCAACCATTTAGATTTCTTCGAGAATCTCACAACTCTCACCAACGCCTTAATCACAACACCAATTAAAACAATTTGGTTAAGTCTTATATAGACTTTATCATTCTCTACATACCAGCATTTTGGACAAATGAAAAGATCATTTCACATATTCCTAGTTTCAGAGAGTCATAGAAACACTGATGTTTACCAATGGGATATGATCTACACACAACAATTGTAACTTCTTTTCAAGAGAAATACTTTTTGTTCAATTTTCCACTATCCAACATTTATCCAATCATTAAGAACCTTTAATTATATTTTAATTTTTGTATAAAATCTTGAATAATTAGTTTTATTTTTATCTTTCAATTATATAATCAAATTTTTAACCCAACATGATTTTCAAAAAAAAAAAAAAAAACTTTTATCAAATTTACTTTTATTTTTCATGATATTATTTTAGTATTGCAAAACATCTAATTGTTTTAAAAATATTTTTATTTTATTATTTGTTATATCTTTTATATATTACATGTTTAATTTTGGCCACTTACACTTTTTTTATCCGCAATCATATTTCTATCTTTTTATTCACTATATTTTATATTTGTTTAAAATAACTTTATTATATGACAATGTTTATCATAAACTATCGGGCATCTACAACAATTGTTTTCAACAATCTTATTCTTTAACCAATTCCCTATATTTTTCATCTCTATCTTTTCAGTCATTGCGTCACTTCAACGTAGAAAAACGACAGCACTGCTTGACAATTTATTTTTTGATTTCGTAATTCAACAAACTCTTTGAAAACACAGTTCCCCAGATTTAAAAATCCCAACTTCTGGCCTGAACACGCTTCAAGAGTTTATTTCAATTCATCCGCAGAGCACAATCACCAACGCATGCACAAAGCGTTCACTTTTTTCAACTTTCAATTTTTTTTTTCAGCTCTAGCGGACCACAATCACCTTTGATATAATGTCAAGTCAGACCACCTACTGTCGCTACAATTCTACTTATCGCATGGCTCTATTTCACTCCTTTCCCAATCATATAAATAAACAACTTTTCTTCAGCAACTTTTAACCCAATAATCCTAAAATTGTGACAAAACACTGTAACCCTTATATAGGATCGCAAGTGGAACATTGCCAAGGAAGACAGCTCAAGTCTATATCCTCGCTTTGCACCTGGATCTGAGTATTTGGTTTACATGTGCACTTCTAACAATTGCATAGTCTTCAACTACTAATCCTGTCCAACGCCCGCCAATATTCTCTTAGAATGTGAACTTTTATGTCATCATTTTATTTTAATCATCTTTTTTTAAAAAATCAAACAAAAATGTCATTTTTATTTCACTTTTATATATCCAAACAAATCATCTTGTTATAGCCCTTTTTAACCCCCACAGTTTAAATTAATTAAAATAAATTTAAATTACTTACCTGTGTTAGAGAGGCTTTACCCGCCTAAACCAGGATAAACCCTTTCACTCCCGGGGCCCATCTATGGTAATTTAAGCCAACAACCCCATATTGTATATAACTTATAATAAGATTTTAATGTTGTATAATAGAAACACATCTGTAAATGATTATACGTATTATTGACATGTGTCTTTACATCATCATATGTAATGTAATTTGTACAAACTGAGGATAAATAAATAATAATCTGTAATAGATTAAAAGTTGAGCTGAGCAAGAGATAGAAGTCATAACGTCAAAATCGAGATATATTTAGAACTCCCACAACAAGGTCTAAAAATGGACCAGACCACCCACACTTCACATCTGGTGGAATGCAAAGCCCCCTCTCACACCTGGTGACATGCAAAGCCCCCTTTCTCAGAAACGGCCCCCTGTCACATAAGGCTCCCCCCCATCTTAACCTATAAATACAGTCCCTTTACAGTCACTTGACAGTTAGTTCACTCTCAACGCAAGCTCACGTCGGTTGTCACCAAGGCCCCCCTCATTCACCATGTAGACTTGTAAGGACTCTTCTATCTCCATCTTTCGCTCCTAGCTCAACTTTTATCTGTTTACGGAACTTTCTTAGTGCAACTGTGTCTTCGTTTTTTGTGTGGACATTCCCAAGCTTTCCACTCTGCCTCGACCACGACTGCCTGTATTTTGTGAGAACTTTTAAATGTCTTCCAAGGTGCAGAGAGGTACTGGAAAACTCTACATCCTGACTGTTCCTCTCGGTCAACACAGTATAGTGAGAGTTAACAACCGAACCTCACCTTATTTCAATAGTCGACAGGATTCAACAAGAGTCAACAGTAACTTCATCTTTTATTTCAGTAGTCGACAGGATTCTACACACGGCTTACCAGACCTCAACTTATTTCATATACATATTTCTAATGTTGTCATAATGAGTATTATAGAAGAAACGATGGCAAGCGCTCTATTCCCCAAAATACCGAAGAAAATTAGAGAGAAGAAAAGATGGTATGTTAGTTATTACATAAGTGGTTAATATTTGATTGAGCATTTGGATTTCAAAAATTAAAAAAATAAATGTAACTAAATGGTGAAAAAAAAGTATGTATGTGACAATATCGTTGCGGAATTTCTTGTTGTTCGATGAGAATGATGAGGCTTGATTGAAACGCAGTCGTTCGAGTGGAAGTTGAAGCATACAGTTAGGAATAATCAGGACACGTGATGGGGTTTGAAAATAAAAAGGCAACTGGTTTGGAGGAAAGAAAAGCTTAGAGAGAAGGCGGAGCGGGTTTGGACTTATTAATTATCTGATCACATGGCGGTGATTGACTTAGCTATGAGCTGAGCGGGGAGGTCTCGAGAGCAGATGTTACCTCGTTGGGAGCGAAGGAGCAGCTACATAGGTGTTGTTCCTATGGGAGCGAAATCACTACTGACCATTCTTGCTTCTCGATTTAACACCAAGAGTTGTCTTCTTTCCTATTGGTCGAAAGATGTCACATGACCTTTTTCTATTGGTTGACCTATTTAGGCGATACTTTCTAATTGGCGGGACTATGTCACGTGGCCGTTGGCTATTGGTTGACCTATTTAGGTATTGTCTTCTAATTGGCTCTGCGGCTTTTTTTGGTGGAAGATACGTCCGGCCTCGGTCAGGAAGTATTGGGTGTTAGTTCGACTCTTATAACTTCCGTGGTTATCAGATACGTCGGGTCCTGCTCCGGAAATATTGGGCGTCTCTCAACTTTTATAACTTCTGCGGTCACCAGATACGACCGGCCCTGTCAGGAAGTATTGACTATACAAGTTATTAATAATTGTGCCCGCTTTAAGCCTACTTCCTATGTCTTGTTGCTACTTTCTGTCCTCCAAACCTTATTCTTTATTAAATCTTTGAAAATCATACATTGTACATGCATAGTGGGTCGGGGGTGCATACAATTATATACAAATTATGACAGATGCGCCCCCTACATGTGAAGAATTCAAGAAGGGGTTAGCCTGAGAGAATTCTGTAAAGTAAAAAATAATTTTGTGGGAAAATTAGTTGTGGGTATTGAGAGTCTATATACAAGCATTGGTGGTGATATAAGAAGTAAAATAGAATGGTGTTGATGATATAGGTTGAGTATAATTAATAGAAATCAAAAAAAAAATTTTAATTGTAAGAAATCAAAATGAATGCTATGGTACATAGTGGATTAAAAAGAAAAGAAAATGCGCCTAACTAATTTCTACTCGAAATTGGAAATAAAATCGAGGGAGTTCTATTAGGGCCTTTGAGAAATAAAAAAATAAAAATAAAAAGTTGGAAGAAATCAAAGTAAATGCTTGGTTGCATGGTGAGAAAAAAAATGCTTTGTTGCATGGTGAAAAAAGAAAAGTGCTTGTTGCATGGTAAAAAGAAATGCCTAATTATATTTTACTCGAAATTGGGAATGGAAATCGAGGGATTTTTATTAGGTCTTTTGAGAAATCAAAAAATAAAAATAAAGGTTGGAAGAAATCAAAGTGAATGTTTGGTGCATGGTGAGAAAAAGGAAAAATGCCTAACTATACTCTACTCGAAATTGGGAATGGAAATCGAGGGAGTACTATTAGGTCTTTTGAGAAATCAAAAATAAAAATAAAAAGTTGGAAGAAATCAAAGTGAATGCTTGATTGCATGGTGGAAAAAAAATAAAAAAAAGAATGTTTTTGTAAATCAAAATAAAATATAATATCCAATTTTAAAAGAAAACCAATGAGTTTTCGTTGATTTGAAACTATGATAATATAAACTAATTGGTAAAAAAATGATAATTAATGATTAAAAGTGATAATAAGTTGAATAAATTGATAAATTGATTATATTTAAATTTTAATTGAGAAAAAATAATGAAAATGATTAATATGAAAAATAAGGTGTATTGGTTTGAACCCTTTTGTATCTACATGCCCTGATCTAAATGTATGGATTGCTCCATTATGCCCTATAAATTTTTTGTCTCATCTGTAGCGACACTTAGGTGAAAACGTGATCCTAGCCCGCAAGTGCGCGTTTATGCTATGTGTATAGGAGACATGGAAATCTATATAACCTTTGTGTATAATTTTTTGTCTTCGTGTGTGTTGTGAAAAATGTTAGAAGTCTGTAAAGTAATTATGATTAGTTATAATAGGAATATGAACTCATTTAAATGTGTGTGATGTCTTGTGCGTGCGGAATTGTATGGTAAAAATCGATACGCAGACTCGAACTGGAATCCAAAATCGGTGGCATAAAAAAGTGGGATAATATGGAGAAGTTTGAGGCAGGGGGAAAGCGGTGTCCTATTTTTGTGTGTTGGCCGGAAATGAGGGGTGGTGATTGGATCCGGACTGGGGCGTTACGTCCTTGTCGCGGCGTCTCAAAATTCTCACTTCCTTCCGCTTATTTGTTTTTTGGGTGCGACTCGGATCTTGTTACTTTCAGTTACTTCTATCTCTTCGGAGTTCATTTAGATTTTCTGCAAAAATGGTTCCTAAAATTATGAGAAGTTTTATAAATGCTTGTCCACAATGAAAAACTGCTTGCCCAAAATTAAAAACTGCCTCTTGTAGTTCGAAAATTTTATGAGCGGGCATGGTATAGATAAACAAATAATTAAGAAATAAAACTGGGATATATTTGTATGGTAGAACTAACGAACAAAGGATAAAAATCAGATGAAAGATAGGGTATTGCCCCATGTTCTTCCATATTTTTGTAAATGGGGATTTTGAAATATTTGCTTGAACTTTATTAATTGTAGAATTTAAATGATTGGTAGGTTCGCAGTTCTCCTGTTTGATCGTCAATGGTTTTATTAGAGATATGTCGGCGGTAATTGGTTTAAGTGGAGATATGGGATCGTTTCTCTGACGTGGGTGGTGTAATTTTGGCATTGTTTGTGTTGTGTGTACGCTGTGCTTTATGTACGAATTTTGTTTTGCTTTGGGGCCTGTGTCGGTATTTTTACGTGAAGGTTGTTTGGATTCATCGATTCTTCTAGCGAATCGGCAGGTGGGGCAGGTTTTTACCTGTTTTGCGATGTCTTGTGTCATGTTCTGCCAATAATATTGTGACGAGATGAGTCTCGTCATCTTGGAGATGTTTGGATGGTGGTGTTGTGTGTGTACGGACTTAAGAAGTCTGGCTGTAAGTGAACTTGGGACTATAGTTTTAAGTACTCCTTTTCGGGAGACGGTGCGCAGTTCATTGTGATCCATAGTCACGCGAGATTTTCCCGGTGGAGAAGACTGTTGGCTCTTTATGAGTGGCGCATCTAGAAAGCCACAAAATGGGATACGAGTTACAACGCCCGTTTCATATTGTTGTACTCCATTTATGCTACGGACCTCATATTCGTATCTTGACAGTCTTAACCTCCATCGAAACAATCTGCCTGACGGGGCTTTGATCTCTTTCAACCACTGCAATGCAGGATGGTCAGAAAGTATTGTAAACTTTCTGCCCATTAGACAGGCGCGGAAGTTATCCACACTTTCCACAATGGCTAGGCATTGTAGTTCCAAGTCTGAATAATTTCGCTCGTGACCACGCAGAGAGCGGCTGAAATGTTGAACTGGGTATGTCTTCCCATCAGGGTAGACTTGTTTAAGAATGCCTGCAATGCCGAATGTTGAGGTGTTACAGTACACCTGGCATGGCAGACCTTCTTGGTAAAGGTATAATGTGGGGTGTGTGGTAAGGCTTTCTTTCAGGTTAGTGAACGCTTTCTGGCATTCGTCACTCCAGACCCACATGACATCCTTTTTTAGAAGGTTGACAAGTGGCGTCCGCAAGCGGGCGTGGTCCGGAATGAACTCTTTATAGGCGTTCACAGCTTTTAGGAAAGATCGCAATGTTTTTCGATTGTGTGGTTGTTTGGTGGCGTGAATTTTTTCTATGTTTTGTGTAGACGGGATGATTGTATTATTCTTAACGATTGTGCATGCGCTTGTTGGTTGTTGTCGTCTTTTGGCGCGCGTGTTGCGTTTGTTGTGCGGGTTGTGCGTGTTTGTTGCGTGATGACGTATGGGTGCGTGTATGTTGTGAGGTACATTTGCGTGATTATGGCGTGGCGACGTATGGTCATGTATGGATTTTGTGTGGTAAGTGGGTGAGCTGTGTCGGTGTACGGACACTTTGTTGGGCATTATTGGAATTGTAGGTTGAAGTCGTGGTGGCTTTATATGTTGTGGGCATGAAAAGTTGCGTGGTGTGAGATTAGAATGGTGGCATGTAAATATTTGGGGTTTGGGCAATGAATGCAGGCAAGGGTTTCCATGTGTGAAAGCTTTGTGTGCTGTACGAGCCCTTTGGGACAGGTTTTGGTCTAGCCCGTGCTTGCATTCATTTGGTACATGTTTAGATACATGGTTAAAGGGGTAGGTAGGGTTAGATAAGAGTTCAAAGTCAATTCTTGACGCCATAGGGGGGGTGCCTACCTTAGTCTCGAAAGTTCGGCTCGGCTGGGACGTCTTGGCTTGGGATGGTTGGCTTGGGGCTCGGGACTGCTCGATGTCGGCATTCGCTGTGCCAGTGCCTCGCGCCGCAGAACTTGCAGTTGGACGGCGGAAGAGGTGCATTCCATGCACCTGGGCGTCGGGGTGTGCTGTGATACGGACCCGACATTGTGGGTGGTTGATCTTCTCTGGGTCGCGTTGTCGGTACACTGGGCCCGTGGATCCGCTGTACCAGTCGGAACCACTCTCCTAGGTTCTCGGGAGGCACTACGCGGACTAGGCGCTGGTCGTTGAATGGCAGCCCTTCTGTCAGCGTCTCGAGAATCACCTCCTGCGGGAGTCCTAGTTGCAATCCCATGGCGGTTTTCTCCCGGTAGTAGGTCTCTAAGTTGGCTTGTCCAGTGAGCTTCATGGCGAAATATTTCGCAAAGGACGCTTCGCTTGATCCAGGATAGAGATCTAAGAGGGTTTGCCTCACCTGGAAATAGCTCCGGTCGGCCATCCGAAGTTTCCTGAAGAGCTCCAGGGGTTGTCGCACCAGATAGTTTGGCAGGCGGAGTAATTTTTCTTGTTCTCCCATGGAAGCGCCTTCCATTTTTCGGTCGAACGTCTGGAAAAACTGGATCGCGCTGTATGTGCCATCGAAAGGCGGGATTGTCGCCTCAGCTCCATCAGAAATCTTTGCTCGGTTCAAGAGCGCCGACAGCTGGGTGACGGCGTCCGCTAGGGGCGCAGTTGTCTCTCGGCCGGTCACTTCCTGCCTTTCTCCCGCCTGTTCGTTCTCTCTCGATTGGTTGCCGTCTTCTCCTCTTTCTTTCGTAGGGTTGTCCGTTTTTACGCTTATTAAATCCTGATTAATCTCCATCTCTTTATCCTGTCGACTTAACCGTTCTGTGACAATATCGTTGCGGAATTTCTTGTTGTTCGATGAGAATGATGAGGCTTGATTGAAACGCAGTCGTTCGAGTGGAAGTTGAAGCATACAGTTAGGAATAATCAGGACACGTGATGGGGTTTGAAAATAAAAAGGCAACTGGTTTGGAGGAAAGAAAAGCTTAGAGAGAAGGCGGAGCGGGTTTGGACTTATTAATTATCTGATCACATGGCGGTGATTGACTTAGCTATGAGCTGAGCGGGGAGGTCTCGAGAGCAGATGTTACCTCGTTGGGAGCGAAGGAGCAGCTACATAGGTGTTGTTCCTATGGGAGCGAAATCACTACTGACCATTCTTGCTTCTCGATTTAACACCAAGAGTTGTCTTCTTTCCTATTGGTCGAAAGATGTCACATGACCTTTTTCTATTGGTTGACCTATTTAGGCGATACTTTCTAATTGGCGGGACTATGTCACGTGGCCGTTGGCTATTGGTTGACCTATTTAGGTATTGTCTTCTAATTGGCCCTGCGGCTTTCTTTGGTGGAAGATACGTCCGGCCTCGGTCAGGAAGTATTGGGTGTTAGTTCGACTCTTATAACTTCCGTGGTTATCAGATACGTCGGGTCCTGCTCCGGAAATATTGGGCGTCTCTCAACTTTTATAACTTCTGCGGTCACCAGATACGACCGGCCCTGTCAGGAAGTATTGACTATACAAGTTATTAATAATTGTGCCCGCTTTAAGCCTACTTCCTATGTCTTGTTGCTACTTTCTGTCCTCCAAACCTTATTCTTTATTAAATCTTTGAAAATCATACATTGTACATGCATAGTGGGTCGGGGGTGCATATAATTATATACAAATTATGACATGTATGTAGAGAGATACGCAAAAATATCTCTTTGTGATGACAAGGCCAGGGTGTATCTAGGTCACGCGGAGGCACATCCGCTTTATAATTATATCACTCGTGGGGCGAGCCTGTCGTAGATTGAGAACTGTCCTTTGGTTGTCAAAGTTTGATTATCTTTTAGATTTTTTGTCTCTTGTGCGAATTTTGTGGGTGGAAACACGATCCTTCCCCAAATCGCGTTTATATTATGTGTACAGGAGACATGGGAATCTAATTAACCCTAAGGTTGTATTTGTTGTAATGTTTTTGGGGTTGTAGTGTCTTTAAAGATCTCAAGGCCGAGTGTTTTGTATTAATTTGTCCCGAGCCTTAATGCGTTCTAGGGATTTTTATGCGGTCTCCTAGGGCACTTAAGTTATGCTCGCCCGATATTCACTTCGTTATTTCGGGAGATCGTGACCGGAATCGAATCTTTCAATACAGGGCTCGAGGAGAGTCCTCGACCCTTTTAAGTGGTCGATCCCTTCCTTTCGGAAGAAACGTAAGCTCGAAGGCTTTACTTTTTTTCTTTTATCCTATCTTTGAAGTGGTAATGTGCGTGTTTTTGTTCGTATTTGGCCTTTAGATCTGAGTTTCCGTAATGGTCGTGAGTGTTGAGTGCGTGTCTTATGTGGGTAAAATGTAATAAGTTGTTTGGGAGTGTCGGGAAAAAATCGATGTTTTTAATTCATTTGGATGGCGGTGTTTTTGAGAATTAAATTTTGAATTTGCGAGCGTTTTTTGAAAAATCGAGTTGTGAATTCATTGTGGAACTTGGGATTTCCAAGTTGTGGGGATGGTATGGACGACATTCGGTGACAAACAAGATGGCGAACGTTTTGTAAGTCGGGAGGCCAAGAGGTGACCTCAATCGACGGTGGTCATCTCTGACCGAAAGCGAGGGGGCCCGTGCGAGGGGAACTTTCTGATTCGGTCCCAACTCCCCACCTCGACTGCTCTGGGGCGATATAAATGTCCGCTGGAAATTTTCTCCCAGGGTGTCCAGGACGAGAGTTACAAACGTATGGACAGCACTACCTATCTGGAAGATGGCCTCCTGTAATTGGTAAAGCCTTTGGGGCTATTGGGCATATAGTCCAAGGTAGATTACTATAGTTAAGGGGGTGAGGGAGTATGGCATAGTCAGAAGACAGATAAAAAGTAATAAGTGGAATATGGGGAATCTGCACATGTTTTCCAATATTTTCTCCATTAGTGGAGTTCTGTGTGGGACGTGTTGCAATTCGAATTGTTGCGGTGGACTGGGTGGAGGATTAGTTATGATTGGATATATCTGTGAATGGGCGATGTCGTGTTTTTTGTTATGGGTGAAAGGTATAAATCGGGTTTTGGTGAAAATGGTGGGATCTGAATGAATGAGAGGGTTGCTGTTCGTCGGTTTGATTGTCAGTTGTTTTGTTGGAAAAATGTCGGGTGTAAGATGTTTGAATGGAAACGTGTAATCGTTCCTATGTCGTAGATGGTGTGTTTTTGCTATGGGTGGTGTTATGTATTGGATGTTTTTGTGTACGGGTTTAGTTTGTTTACGTGGACTGTATCGACGTCTCTTTGGAGATGTTGGTTGGGTCTATCGATACGCTTTGTCAATTGGCAGGTTGGACAGGTTTTGACCTTTTGTGCAATGTTTTGTGACATGTCCTGCCAATAGTATTGAGCGGAGACGAGTCTCGTCATCTGTGAGATTCCTGGGTGGTTTAATTGTGTGTGTACTGATTGAAGTAGTTCGTTGATGAGTGCTTTTGGGATTATTATTTTGGTTACAACTTTGCAAAATGGTATGTAGTCCGTTGTGATCAATGGTCAGTTTAGAATCTCCAGACGGGGAAGGCTGATGGCTCTTAATGAGGGGGGGGGGGCGTCTAAGAAGCCACAGAACAGGCTACGAGATAGGAGATCCGCTTCATATTGTTGTTTTCCTTTTATGTAACGAACCTCATATTCGAGGTCGACAGTCGTAATCTCCATCTGAATAATCTGCCTGACGGGTTTTTGATCGTCTTCAGCCATTGTAATGCGTGATGGTCAGAGAGTATGGTAAATTTTCTGTCCATTAAATAGACGCGGAATTTGTCCACACTCTCAACGATTGCTAAGCATTCTAATTCAGAGATGGAGTAGTTCCGTTCGTGTGAACGTAGGGTGCGGCTGAAGTATTGGACTGGATAGGTCTTCCCATCAGGGTGGACCTGTTTGAGGACGCCTGCTAGACCGAGTGTAGAGGCGTCACAGTACACCTGGCATGACAGACCTTCCTGATAAAGGTGTAAGATGGGGTGTGTGGTGAGGCTTTCCTTCAGGCTAGTGAACGCTTTCTGGCATTTGTCATCCCAGACCCACGTGACATCCTTTTTGAGAAGGTTGTTAAGGGGCGTCCGCAAGCGGGCGTAATCCGGAATGAACTTATTATAAACGTTCACAGCGCCTAAGAAAGATTGCAATGTTTTGCGGTTGTGTGGTTGTTGGATGGCGTGGATGATATCTGTGTTGCGTGTGAGTGGTGTGGTGGTACCATCAGTGATTGTGCATGTGCCTGAGTGGTGTTTCTGTTGCCTTTTCGTGCGAGTGTCGCGCTTGTTGTGATGTTTACGTGTGTGACGGTGGTGTGATGATGTGTGGTCACGTGTGTACTTTGTGTGAGAGTTGTCCTGTTGGATGGACAATGTTTGGGCATTTTTGTGGTGTGTTTGGGCCATTGTGGCCTTGTGCATAGAGGGAATATAATAAGGGCAATTGGCCCTGGTGAAAAAGAGGCGTGCGTGCGCGTGACGTGATCTAGATTGGCATTGTGGCAAATGGTTTTTGACCAATGCATGCGTGCATTGGGTGCCGTGTGCGGAAGGCTTGTGTGCCATGTGACCCCTTTGTGATTCCACTTGGCATTCCCAATAGGCGCATTCATTTGGTATATGAGCAAAATGGTAAGTGGTAGGGGGCAATGGGGCGGCGAGTTGGAACATAGTGCCTTTGTTAAAATATATAGTAATTTTGAAGTTTCGGAGGGTATTTATACCGAGAATTCCAAATGGTAGAGGTGCTTCCACCACATGGAAATTCTCGTTTTTGGTTATTTTACCTAATGTCAGGGGGAGGGTTATTTGACCTAAGGTCGGTACAGGGCCGTTTATGGCCTGTAGGTCTATGGGTTGCTTCAGACTTGCGCCTGTGTCAATTAGAGTTCATGGGTGATGGGCAGTTTTATCGTCAGCTGGCTGACGAAAAGTCGGGGCTTTCCTACCTGGCGGACGAAAGGCTGGGGCGTCTAGGGCGGCTTGTCCGGCTTGGGCTTGTGGTGGATGTTGAGCGGGGCGCACTGCCCGCGCGCTCGCGTGTGGAGCTGGTTTGTTGCGGCACTCAGAATGCCAGTGGTGAGCGCCGCAGAATTTGGAGTTCGACGGCGATGCAGGTGCAGTCAACGCACCTGTTCTTCTTGGTGTGCTGATGTATGGGCCCGACATGTTGGGCGGTTGTTCCTCGTGGTGACGCGAAGTTGGTGCGCTGGGTCCGTGGATCCGTTGCACCAGTTGGAATCATTCTCCCAGGCTCTCAGGAGGTACCACGTGGACAAGTCGGAGAGCGGCAATCCCTCCGTCAGCGTCTCGAAGATTACCTCCTGTGGGAGACCCAGTTGCATGCCCAGCGCTGTCTTCCCTCGGTAGTACTCCTCCAGGCTTGCCTTCCCAGCAAGCTTCATGGCGAAGTACTTGGCGAAGGACGCCAAGTTGGATTCCGGGTAGAAATCCAGGGGGGTCTGCCTCACCTGGAAGTAGGTCTGGGTGGCCAACCGGAGTTTCCTGAAGAGCTCCAGGGGTTGGCGCGTCAGGTAGCGAGGCAACCTGAGAAACTTTTCGGGGGTGGTCACGAGGGCTTTGTCCATCTTCCGGTCGTAGGCCTGGAAGAATTGGTGGTCGGCGTAGGTTCCATCGAAGGGGGGTATGTCCGCTTCCGCGTGTTGGGTTGACCCCACTTGCATCAGCACGGCGGTCAACTGCAGGAGAATCTCCGCCAGGGTGCGTGTCAGTTCTATTTCGGGCACGGAGGTGGCCTGTCCGTCCTCCCTATTCGCGTCTTGTTCTCTCTCGTTTTCCATCATATCCTGTCGACTCTCTATAATATTTCGATGTTGATCCTACCGACTTACTGTAGGATCCTGTCGACTCTCTATAATATTTCGATGTTGATCCTACCGACTTACTGTGGGATCCTGTTGACTCCTGTCGACTTACTGTGAGATTGGTGAATTGTGGTGAATCCTATGCCTGATTATGTTGAATTTGGTGATTGATGGCGCAGTCTTGGTCGAATGGTGGTTTTTCACAGGGGAAATACGAGCACACCTGGATGGGATAGAAAATAGACTTTGCGAAAGGGAGAGAGTGCTGAGACCGGAGGAGGTACTTTGCCTTTCACATGATGGAGAGGACACTACCTTGGTTGGAGCCTGAGTTGAGCACACCTTGCTTCTAGCCCGGTCACCTACCTTCTCTTAACCTCTTGTCCGAGATCATCGTCATTAACTCTCTCGGCTTCTCATTGGTGGAGATCCTTCCACGTGTTTCCTTCTGATTCGCTATTAGTGGGTCATGCTTAAAGGTGATTGGTTGTTGGTTTGTCATGCTTAACTGTGATTGGCTTAATACCTCCATTGTCGCCATGATTGCAATCTTCCAGAAAGAAAAAGGTCTTTGAACTTTAGTTTTATGGGGGGGTCCTGGGCAGTGACCTTTACTTTCTGGATGATGCAATCCTGTTAATTGTTATTCCCTTTTCACGAAGCCTAACTTTTATTAAATCTTTTGACGATACGTTGCATAGATTGTGATGGGGTTACATATTGCTATATACAGATTATCACATATATATACATACAAAACATATATACACTGACTATAGAATTATTGGACACTAGCGGACGTACCCGGCTTCGCCCGGGTTTTACCCGAGTAAAGGTTTGTCTAACGAATCTCTCGATAAAGTGAACATTTTTTCCCGGTCCCTTGAAAAATACTCGAAAAGTTGAATAAAATCAATTTTAATTGGTTCCCTCGGTAATTGGAAGTTAAAGGAATAGTATCTTGCCTTGGAATTGTATCATTATTCTTGTATGGATGTACCCGGCTTCGCCCGGGTTTTACCCGAGTAAAGATTTATCTAACGAATCTCTCGATAAAGTGAACATTTTTTCCCGGTCCCTTGAAAAATACTCGATAAGTTGAATAAAATCTATATTAATTGGTTCCCTCGGTAATTGGAAGTTAAAGGAATAGTATCTTGCCTTGGAATTGTATCATTATTCTTGTCTGAAATAAATTGCCGTGTCATCCTGAATTTTGTCTTTCCTAATTTTCTACATTACAAAATCATCGTATCATCATGTTAATATTTAGAGCAGATTGTTGAATTATAGCAGATAAATTAGAATATTTATCTTGATTATTTTAAAGCGAAAAGTTATTTCAAAAATTTTATTTGCTAGAAACCTTCCCAGTATTATACTAAATAACTTCCCAAAGTTTCATGGCGTTCCAATGAGTGGTTTGGTCAGGCATAAAGGACAAACAGACCACACACACACACACGCACACACACACACATACATTCATTTTTATATATATATAGATTTTCAGAAGATCAAAAATAAATAAATAAATGAGAGAAATACCCACAAATAGGCAAGAAATTTATTCAAACAATTTATTTAATTACAAATTTAAACAACTTTGCGGAAAAAACTTTCCATTTTCCTCCCAGTTAAATGAGGATTCATTTTAAATGAAATATGTTATACGATGCATTATTTTATTATATTTATTTTATTATATTTGTAGTGATGGTTGTTGATGTGCTGCGTTGGTGTGGCTTGTGGAAAGGCTGCTGATAAAATTCTAATTAAAATTAATTTATTTAAAGCAAGACATTATAAAGAGAAAATAAGCAACGGTTGAAATAACGGCCGCCGCACTAGCCTAGTTGTTTACCGCTGCAGTGTGGCCAGATCCAGTGTCTCTGATGACGTCCCACGCGCATGCGTAGTGAAGTGTTGACGCCCGCGGATCGCCGAGGCCGTCTTAGTTCGGCTCGCTGAAGCAAAGTGTAGTCGCCACACTACTCCCCCTCCAGTAGGATCTTTCCAGCGATCCTATGCAATCTTATTGGCTTGCCAAGTACGGGTCTTGGGAAAACATCGGTCCTTCTGATGTGAAAGCAGGCTTGAGGCGGTCGATAGACACCCACGTGGATATCTTTTTAATTTTCAGTTTGTAAATTTTGGGTTTCCTAAAAAGGACTTCATATGGACCGTCGTATGGGGGAGCTAGCGGTGGCAATATCAGGTCCCGACGTAGATAGACATGGGAACATGTCTCGAGGGGTTTGGGCACGTAAACGTGGCGGTTCCCATGTGGTTTGCTTGGTGCAGGTTTCAGAGATGCCATGGCGCGCTTGAAGTCCTCCAGCCACGGTTCGGTAGGCGAGCTTGCAGAGGGGGGGGTCCTCGAAAAATGTTCCTGGAAGGGGTAGGGGCTTCCCATAGACCAGCTCAGCGGTTGTGGTGTTGAGATCTTCCCTTAGCGACGAACGAATCCCTAGGAGCACCAGGGGAAGTTTCAAGGACCAGCTCGTGGAATCGTGACAGCGAAGGGAGTCTTTCAGCTGTCTGTGGAATATTTCTACCAGGCCGTTTGCTGCTGGGTGGTAGGGTGATGTCCTTATTCTGTTGATTCCCAGAAGCCATGTCAACTCACCGAAAAGTGCTGATTCAAACTGCCTGCCTTGGTCTGTAGTCACTTTTGCTGGCACGCCAAAAAGAGATATCCAGACCGATAGGAAGGCATTTGCTACTGTTTTGGCGGTGATGTCCTGTATGGGTAGGGCTTCGGGCCACCTAGTGAATCGGTCGACGCAGGTGAATATGTACCGATAGTTTTCACTCGGTGGTAATGGTCCGACCAGGTCAATGTGAACATGACTGAACCTTCCGTCTGGGGGACTAAACGACTGAAGGGGCGTTCTTGTGTGTCTAGCGGTTTTGGAGACTTGGCAGCGGTGGCAGGCGCGAGTCCAAAGTGCGCAATCCTTCTTGACGGCCGGCCAGACGTAATGGGCGGTGACCATCCTTGTAGTAGCTCGTACTCCGGGGTGAGACAAGTTGTGGTATGCAGAAAAAATTATGCGGCGACAGGGTGCGGGTACGAATGGTCTGGGTTTTGCTGTGGAAACGTCACAGTACAGGGAAATGTTCGTTTCTGGGATTTGTACTTTTTCCAGTTGTAGTGAGCTGCGGTTTTCCGATGTCAATAGAGCTTGTAGCTCCTGGTCTACTGCTTGCGCTTCGGCGAGGGATTTCGGGTCATAAGGTTGGTGGTGGGAGATGGGTTCCACGCGTGACAAGAAATCTGCAGGTACATTTTCACAGCCCGCGATGTGGCGGATGTCGGTTGTGAATTGCCCGATGAAATCGAGGTGTCGACATTGGCGCGGTGAGGCCTTGTCCAGATTTTGTTGAAAGGCGTATGTGAGAGGTTTGTGGTCCGTATAGACCGGAAATTGTCGCCCTTCCAATAAATGCCTGAAATGCTTGATAGCCAAGTATACCGCCAGGAGTTCTCTGTCGTATGCGCTGTATTTTCTTTGTGCAGCGTCTAGTTTCCTTGAGAAAAACGCTATTGGTTGGAAATTGTTGCCAACTTGCTGGTGAAGCGCGGCGCCCACAGCAAAATCCGAGGCATCTACCGTAAGGCAGAGAGGCGCTTCTGGAAAAGGATGGTGCAAGAGGGCAGCGTTGGCTAGTTGAAATTTGCACTGGTCGAAAGCCTGGAGTGCTGTAGGGGTCCATTGGCAGGATGCGTTCTTGCGCCCTTCGACCATGGCGTGGAGTGGTGCCTGAGTACAAGCGGCATTGGGGAGGCAGCGCCGATAGAAATTTAACATACCCAGAAAACGTCGAAGTTTTCCGACAGTATCAGGGATTGGGATGTCTTTAATTGCTTGTACTCGCTGAGGGTCCGGCGAGATTCCAGCGTTAGTGATGATAAACCCCAAGAATTTGACTGAAGGTTGGCCGAAGGTGCATTTGGTTTCGTTGATCGTCAGGCCGTAGTCTCGAAGGCGACCAAAAAGTTGTTGAAGATGGGATACATGTTGATTTTCTGAATCGGATGCGATAAGCACGTCGTCAATGTAGGCATATGCAAAATCCAAACCTTGGAGTACTTCGTTGATGAGCCTTTGAAAGGTTTGGGCTCCGTTACATAGGCCAAAGGACATGCGGGGAAACTCGAAAAGGCCGAAAGGCGTAATAACGGCAGTCTTAGGGATATCTCTAGATTCCACGGGCACATGGTGGTACGCTCTAACCAGATCGATAGTAGAAAATATTTTCTTACCATGCAGATGCGATGCAAAATCCATAATGTTAGGGACTGGATATCGGTCGGGGACGGTAGCGGCATTCAGCTTCCTGTAGTCTCCACATGGTCGTAGCGAGCCGTCTTTTTTGGGTACAAGGTGGAGAGGGCTGGCCCACGGTGATTTGGATGGACGACAGATGCCTTTCTCCATCATGAAGGCGAATTCTTTCTTTGCCGCGGCGAGTTTGTCCGTGGGGAGTCGTCGCGGTTTTGCTGCAATTGGGGGGCCCTTTGTGACGATATGATGAGTCACTGAGTGACGGGGAGGGCTTTTTACAAGATTCTGACTAGTGAGCTCTGGGAATTGTCTGAGTATTCTGGAGTAAGGCGAATTGGCGATTGTAAGGTGAATGCTAACAGCGGGGGAAGGGGAAACTTGTCCAATGGAATGAAGGGAAGATACTGGGTCGCTCAGCCGGTGATTACGCAGGTCTACTGTCAGCCCGTAATGTCGGAGAAAGTCTGCGCCGATGATGGACACGCCGACGTCGGCTATGATGAAAGGCCAACGGAATAATCGTCCGAGACCGAGGTCAAGCTCAAGATGTCGTTCCCCGTAAGTGTGGATGATAGATCCGTTAGCTGCGAAAAGCTGCCTGTGCGAGGGCCTAGCGTTTTTTACTGGTGGTGGAATCACTGAGACTTCGGCTCCAGTGTCGACCAAAAACAAATAGGCGCTGCGTCGGTCCGTAATGAAGAGCCGGCGAGTAAGGCCTGCGCCGTCAGTGGCTCCTACTGACGGCGGGCGTATTCGTTTCCCTGGACCTTGAAGTTGCATGGTTGAAGGCACTTCCTAGCTTGCGCTCCAAACTTCATATGGTACCAGCAGGTTCCTGCGTTTCCTTTTTTGTTGTGGGTCGGGTACCTAGCGTTCGGATAGCGATTGTGTGGGGTGTCCATGGATGACTTCAAAGCTTCGATTTGCGTATGCAGGTCTTGGATTTGCGTCATCAGCTGTTGGTGGGCTTCCGCGCTATGACCTGTGCTTGGTTGGTCCACTGCTGAGACCGTTGGCAGTATGGCTTCGTGTATGTCGTCTGCCATTTCCGCCAGCTTACTCAAACTTGTCTCAGAGGATGCTGCGAGAGCGGCCCTTATGTCCTGAGGTAGGCGTCGAGTCCACAGCATTTTCAGTGCTGTATCGGAGAAATTTCTTCCTGCCTGATGTTGCATCGCGGCTAGTACTGTTGATGGCTTCTGATCTCCCATGGGACGCCCATCCAGAACCTGTAAGATTTTAGTTTGTTTTGATTGACCGAGTCGTTGGAGAAGGCCTGCTTTCAGCGCATCGTATTTACCAGAGGGTGGGGGGGCCGTTACGATGTCCGCGACGTAAGTAAGGGTTGGCTGGTCTAGGCTCGTTACCGTTGCTTGGAATTTAGTTTCGTCGCGGGAGATCCCGGCTAGACCGAAAGCGGCTTCTAGCTGGCTTATCCACAGTTCAACGTTGTTGGGCCAGAATGGTGGTGCACGGAAAGCCAATCTTGATATTTGGGAGGGTGCCGTGGATGTTGGCCCTTCCGGATGTTCCGTAGTTGCGTCTGGCATTCTGGGGCTGTTGAAAGTTTCGTGGATGAAATAAAAAATATATAGAAGTGTGATTAAAGTAACTTTTGCATCACGTCCGGCTCACCAATTTGTAGTGATGGTTGTTGATGTGCTGCGTTGGTGTGGCTTGTGGAAAGGCTGCTGATAAAATTCTAATTAAAATTAATTTATTTAAAGCAAGACATTATAAAGAGAAAATAAGCAACGGTTGAAATAACGGCCGCCGCACTAGCCTAGTTGTTTACCGCTGCAGTGTGGCCAGATCCAGTGTCTCTGATGACGTCCCACGCGCATGCGTAGTGAAGTGTTGACGCCCGCGGATTGCCGAGGCCGTCTTAGTTCGGCTCGCTGAAGCAAAGTGTAGTCGCCACATATTTAAAAGAAAAATAATCATAGGTGTCAAAAATAGTTCAAATTTCTTTTAAATAATTATTATATTGGAGAGTAACAATGACTAGATTCTATATTTTATAATAAATATATTATAATAAACCTTATTTTATACATCGTATATTTTATAAATATTTGTATTCATTCAACTCATATATCAAGTATCATATTTTGATTTCTCCAATTCATAGTAAAAAAGAAAATCAAAAAGTTGTTGTGTATTTACCGCGTAGTTATAAACAACTAGACGAATGACCCGGGCAACGCCCGGGTTTACCCGATTAAATGTTTTATTCAAATACTATTCGTTACAATTATAAATTGGCGCCGTGGATGTCACTCTTGTGAAACGTCCCGCTCCAAACTTTACAGTCAGATTAGTTACGATATAAATCTTCAAATCGAGCGAGCGTCTATAAATATTTCGATTTAGATCAAGTATTCTAATTAGTAAGCGAACTAATATTAATAACATTTTGAAAAGATTTCGATTTTAAACGTATTTATAACCTTGATAGAGGGCGCTGTTCGTGAGCTAAGTAGAATAATTTGAATATATAGTTTTAATATTTAATTTATGAACGGAAAAATATGTCCAGGGTAGCCTAGTGGTCATGGCATCTGCCCGGTAAGCGGAAGGTCGTGGGTTCGATTCCCATCCCTTGACACTTTTTTTATTTTATCCATTCTGACCAAAATCTATCCGTGAACTTCACACAGTGAACTTCACACAGACAGAATAAGGCAATTATATTATAAACAATAATTTTAACTCTCACTAATCCTTTTTCATATGTATTCATATAGAAAGATCATAATGGATTATACATTATAAGAGAGAACGAGAGTAGATTAGATATGAGGTATAACTAGCAACGTAAGCGGTAAGCGGTACACTTTGGGTTCGATTCCCATCCCTGGATACCTTATTTGTCCCTTTATCATTACTCTTCACAAATAATCCTTTCATAATTCATCCCTAAGATAGGAAATAATCGTTATTTCTCCATAAAATAAATTTCGATTTTTCGTAAAAAAAAAATTGCGGTATAATTTTGAAACTTCGTTTTACAATCATAAACCGCATTATATTGTACAGTATTATAAATTAGCAACGTGTAACATCGTTGTTTACAGAAACAAGAAAAGGAAACGTAGAATTATGATGATAAAAATAAAGAATATTTATATTCACCGGTCATTATTTACATTATAGAAAATTGACACACACCAATATGAAATATTTATCAGAAGAATAAAATAAATCACTCATTTATTATTGATATAGAATATTGAGGAAAATCATTAGTCAAATTACAATTTATCTCTGATTATATAATGATAATATTCAATTTCGAGGAAACTAAAGTCCATACCAAGTTACCTGATATTTGATGGCAATAAAGTTGCGGTAATTTTGTCAAATAATTTGCAAAAGAAACAAGATTTATCGAAGAACAAACATTCAACGTCAAAGAAGTTAAAGGTAATAAGACTTCCTATAATGACAGATAGGATTTGCTATAATACCGGAATCCTCCAAGTCTTTTTTTTTTCTACCCCTAGTACACGTGGTACAGGCCGTGATAATCATGGTGGGTAGAAGTAGGCGACTGCTTTTACTGTAAGTGCATGTCTACACATGTGAAAAGCAATTCGACTTTGCATTACAAATGTGCAAGAAACCCGTTTGTTTTCATGCACCCGCTGGTGGGGTTGTACATTTCAAGATTCGGGGCTATTGGAGCATTTTTTTTTTAAATCAGAAAAAGTGCCTAATGCGGGAATCGAACCAACGGTTTAGATCATCTTTCCACCGAACCCCCATCCTTCAAGTCTTGTAGTGATCCTCTTATTTTGTTTGTCACCTCTCTCTTTAAATCTCTCTACTGACGAAACCCAAGATTCGGCTAAGAGGACGACTTTTGGCTAAATTTAATCAAATGTAAACAAAAAGCGTCATTATGTATAATTTTCACACCACATTTTAACTTTCCATTACGAAATTAAATTAAAATATTTTAAAGTTAAATAATTACTTTTTTTTCATCTCGTTGAAAATATTTTAAATGTATATTTGTAATTGATATCTATAATATGATACATTAGAGCGCCATCTGTTATGAAAATTCGAAACTATTATAGACGCGTATGATTCTTTTACAAATTAAACCATTTCTACTGTCCTTACTGCAATGAAAAAATTAATTATAAAAATTATTTTGTTGGCAGAGAAGTGACTGCTGGAGCCTTATGTTTCCATTTTACAATTTAACTTGCTGTATACATCTTTTGTCATGAGTTTAATTGTAACTTTTTACATCTTATTTATTTTATAAACTTCCATGTATAATTATTTTTACTTAATTTTGTTTTGTATAATTATTTTGCTTACTTTTTGTATGATTGAATTTGCATTCTTTTGTTCTTGGAGATTATTTAAGATAATCTTTAGTTAGAAAGTTCTTTTTCTCAATTAGTTTTTGAATAAAAATCAAAAGGATTCTCGGATGTTTTCTTGAAGTGCCTCATGTCACTAGCGCAACAATATTGAAGAGTTCTTAAACTCTAAAGATTGCCAATCATAATAAATTAAAAAAAGAAACCTCTACCTATTTGCGGATTACTTGAGTATTTAAAATATCATTTTTATTAAAAAAATAAATTTTATTGTTACACTCACATTTTGTAACTATGGGTAGGTGGACTAGTGGGTGACACCCTCGATTCCCGACAGCCATGAAACGGGATCGAATAACATTTTGTTTAATATGTGAATAACCCATATTATTCACTAGCCGAATGACCCGGGCAACGCCCGTGTTTTACCCGATTGAATGTTTTGATTCAAATACTATTTGTTACAATTATAAATTGGCGCCTTAAATAATTGCATATGTTAGTTAATAACTATAGCCTATGTGCTTTATCTGTCTATGTACTGTTGGCTTTCGTAGGCGTCTCTTACTGGGAAAAAGAAAGAGAGGATTCCATTTGGTTATTATCTAATATATGCATTTATTTAGGGAGCGACCCGCTCCAACACAATAGTTACAAAGACGAAATAGCTATTGGGGGGGGGGGGGGGGGGGGGGGGGGTAACATGATGGGAGGGGGGGCAAAGGTGGCATGACCGTAGCAAACCAATAGGAGGGCGCCATTCCAAAAAAAAGCAAACGGTGACAGAGATGAAAACTGATGACTGATTATTAAGAGATGAAGAATGACGCTCGTAACTGTATATAGAATTGTTGTAAATAGCATAAACAAGGTTGTTCTTTTTGAGCGGTATCTATTAAAGTGATTTTGGAACAAGTTACTATTATATATTTTTTTATTTTCTCTCTCTCTCTATATATATATATATATAAATCTCTGTATAGGTTAGATTACAATATTTTACGTGAAATATTATCGTAAAATATATTTATATACACGTGTTTCATATTGATTTGACAAATTATTTCCCCATAAGGTGTGATTATTCAAATTTAAAACAGCTTTGGGAATTTTTTAAATAAAAAAATCTAGTGCCACGTGTAACAATTTACGCTAGATGGAAATTTTGCCGTGAGGATATTGATCTAAGTAGACAAAGGAAACCTATCCCGTCAAAATAGACGTCAAAGCTAGACGCCATCTCTTTAGATCAATATCCTCCAGGCAACATTTCCATCTACATTTTAACCATAGATTTGGCCTAGCCACTTAGCCAGCTAAACACCTCTTTGGAAGATTGTCAAGATTCCATTGGATCCCTTTTGGATCTAAAGGAATAAAGTCCGCCATAGGTTGACAAAGGCCATTAGCCCGAAACCATGGTCTCTAGGTGAACGCTTTTCAGTTTGCCAGAACTGGTGTTGTGGCTTTGTAACCGCACCGAGTCGGCTAGTTTGCGGCGACGGTCAATAGATGGCGTCTAGCTTTGACATCTATTTTGATGGGAGAGGTGACCTCTGTCTTTTTAGAAAATACGCCAGGTTAGGTTAGTTTCCAGAAAGGTTAAATTAGCTTTGCTTAGGTTAGGCTGGCGACCTGCGACTCGCGACCACATGCGGCTCTTTGGATGTGACGTGTAGTACTTGTATAAATAGAAACTTTATTCATGCGAGTACTTATATTGTTGGCAAGAAACAAAAAGTGTGGCTCTTTAAAAAACTTTGAAATTTTGTAAATTGTAATTTTTGACTCATCCGACTCAAAAGGTTGTTAAACTCTGGGATAGGCTAGTTTCATATCGTTTAAATTAGGTTCGTTTTTCTGATTGATTAAATTAGGTTAATTTAGGTTAAAATTCTATTCTAAAATTAAAATTGGCATTATATATCAATTATAAAATATTTTCATTAAATTATGTAATGTAGCATTTGAAAAATGGTGTGAAAATTTTAAACGATGAAGCTCTTTGACAATCTCCCAAATTTGGCCAAAATATCTCTCATTCTCTCTATATTATTCTTTATAACTAGAGGTCATTGGTACCTCTTAGTTTTTGATGAAACCTAAGTTCCAACCAGGATAGTGCTGGATACGTTTTTGCTTAAACCTAATAAACAGCAGCCGATCTGTCTGTTGGATGATATCACGTGACGTGGACTTGACTAGCTGATTGGTCAGAATGCATATGCATTATTACTTCAGATAAGTATTTTGAATGAGTACTTAAATTTGAACCTAGATGCCTATTTGAAAAATATTATTAATAAAGACAATTTCTCGCAACTATAAAATATAAAAATTCAAAACTATTTTAAAGGCGTAAGATTCTTTTTGATATTAAACAATTTCTACTGCCCTTACTGCAATAGGGCAGTAGAAATTGTTTAATATCAAAAATAATCTTACGCCTTTAAAATAGTTTTGAATTTTGATAACAGATGGCGCGCTAGTGCATCATATTATAAAATATAAAAGCCTGTTTACACATTGGTATAATGAAAAGTCATAGAGCAAAAAGGTGTATGAGAAAATAGGAAAAAGTTACTTCTATTACAGCAATAAATCAGGAGTATTCAAACTTCGCGGTTCTTCCATAGGTGTGACTCGAATGAACGTTAGTAAAACTTTTGATATAAAAGATATGACATTTGATTACATATGAATAAAATAAGAAAAGGTGTCTAAAACTGAAAAAATATATATATATATAAAACTATTGTTAAGTCGTATCCAGACGCTGTTCCTATTCTTTGTCTGAACAGAAAGGCACAAAGATTGCATATGCGAGTTCGTAAGGGATACAGAAAAGGTTATACGCACTGAACAGAAGGAGTACAATAAGTGGGACTTGCCTTCAACTTCCCCATCAGTTGGATTCTTGGCTCTGTGGATGTCACCCTTGTGTAACGTCCTGCTCCACACTGTACACGTTAAGCCTTGAGGCCGCTCTGAAGACAGGCTCTACTGGCACCGTCTTGCAGGATCATCCACACGCCTGGAGGAAATTCGCCGCGCCTTCTACCCCAGCTGTCGATGTCAACAGACTGCCCGTTGTCCCCCACACTGGATTGCAGTTTTTGGCACCTTTACCCCCAAACATGGGCCATCTCTTGCAACTGGAGTCCACCCATCTTTCCCCAACTTCACTCTGGAATTTTGGACTCTTTGCCTATTTAAACAAGGTAAAATCCTCTGGAGTAACTTGGTAAAGAAAACATTCAAGACAAAGAGGATGAGTTTCTTTTTATGAACATGCGTTCGAGCTTTCGGGCATAATGTCGCCCTTCAACAGGAATAAAACCACAAATATAATCAAGATACGTCTATATATATACAGGTGATTAGCATAAACAAGAAAACTATTATTTTTAGAGAGATAAAATTTAAGTTTTATGTATGATATACAAAACAGGAATCATGAGGGGCGTGGAGCCCGTAAGCTTGCAGCCCGTGCATTTCAATAAAAAATTTCTCTCTTCGTTTTATAGCTATTTATAATACAAAACAGGTAATAGGAGAAATGTAATTATGTTAATATATGGTTTAATCTATTAGTAAAGAATCTATAGGTTGTTGTGTGAACAACTTATGTAAATATTTCATTATAAAGTTCCGAAATATCAATGTGCCTATTGATGCTATTATATTTCAGAGATAGTAGCACCTCTACAACCAATCTTTTATATTTATGCTGAATGTTAGAAAAATGCGAACGGGGTTCTATTGTATTAAAAGTATGTCCTGTGTTTGAAATGTGCTGGGCTATGAGGGATCTAGGGTCATTATTTATGATTTTTCGGATATGTTCATCAATTCTGTCTTTTATGTCTCTAAAAATAATAGTTTTCTTGTTTATGCTAATCACCTGTATATATATAGACGTATCTTGATTCTATTTGTAGTTTTATTCCTGTTGAAGGGCGACATTATGCCCGAAAGCTCGAACGCATGTTCATAAAAAGAATCTCATCCTCTTTGTCTTGAATGTTTTCTTTACCAAACTCTTTGCATATATCCTAAAGTTATAAAAATCTTGTCTTCTTTGTCAGATATATTCAAATATTATATCTCACAGATATAAAATAGTCTCATTCCCACCTTCATTAGAGTTACATCTACAGAAGAACCGTAAGGTTTGAAAGCTTGTGTGTTTTATCGCTATAATAAAAATATTTTCTATTGACTTTCTGCTATTTACCTAAGGAGATTATTATTTAGAAAAATAAAAAGTTTTGGATTGAAAAATAAAGGATTTATTTACTTTTTTTAATTGGATTTCTTATGAATAGAAACACGCGAGAAAAACTGGATTCGATGGGCAACTGCAATATATGCTAGTTATGTATTTTTTATTATATCTTCTTCTTCTTCTTTCTTATGTCCACACTTGGTGAAGTAGAATGTGTCTGCCTTTGTCATTAAGACTGGGAGCACTACTCAGTGGCAGGTCAACTTAGCTCCAAAAGAAATGGCCGCCTCTGACATGAGAAACAGGCGCCATGTGCAGCCACTCCTAACATGGAGTACAAACGCTGCTCATCCTGTATACCTGGATTAGGAGCCCTTACAGGGTACTATCAGCCGGGCCAGCTGAGCCCAGGTTTTTTAGTGAGCTTGTTACTGCTCCCCCTCCTCCTTTTTCATCCGGGCTTGGGAACGGCAAGGGCGGAGTTTTTTTTTATTATATAAAGATTAAAAATTTTTTTGAAAATACTCCGTGAGAGGTTTGATATAGGATTTTTTCAAGAAACCAAGAGTTGGACGAAGGTTGTGGAGTTCCTTGTAAGAAGTCGTCATTTCGTCCCTCTAGACTATGGTCGTTCCATATAGTGATTGGTTTCCAGTTGGAAGATAAATCAGGTCACGTAATCTTTACTCAATGCTAGATTAAATCCTTATAAATCAAGTTACAAATATAAGTAGAATAATTAAGCAGAGTAAAAGCCAGAATGAAATAAAAAATGCTCTTCGGTAGCATAATATAAATATTATGATGCATTAGCGCGCCATCTGTTATGAAAATTCAAAACTATTATAGATGCGTATGATTCTTTTTAAAAATTGCCCTTACTGCAATGGAAATATTAATGGGAGGGCATGGCTCATCAGTGGTGAACCCTTCCAGCGGTTTCGCGTATCTGAAATAGATAGTCTATAATATTTTAGAATTTTCATAATATAAATACACTACGTGACATTTAAAATGGAACACCAAGAAATAGTGGCCAGAAAGTGATGAAACTCGGCAGACAGAGAGAGACAGGGACGAACAATAAGTGATCTTTATTTCAAAATGATAGTCATAATACAGAGCGAGAACGGCGTCGGCTTAGTAGCAAGTAGGACCACCGCGGACGGCGATGCACGCAGCAACACGTCTAGGTAGAGAGTCAATCAGAGTACGGATGGCGTCCTGAGGGATGGCTCTCCATTCCCTCTCAACCATTTGCCACAGTTCGTCTTCTGAACGCGGCTGTGGCATGGCATGCAAACGGCGTCCATTGATGTCCCAGACGTGCTCGATTGGTGAGAGATCAGGAGAGTACGGTGGCCAGGGAAGCATCTGTACATCTTGCAGAGCTTGTTGGCTAATGCGAGCAGTGTGCGGTCGGGCGTTATCCTGCTGATAAAGGGCATTGGGTACCCCCTGAAGGTAGGGGAGTGTCACCGGTCGCAGCACATCATCAACGTATCGTTGGGCCGTCATAGTGCCCTGAATACGAAGTAAAGGTGACCTGGAATCATACGCGATTGCGCCCCAAACCATGATTCCACGTTGTCGCACGGTGGGGCGTTCCACAATTGCTGCCGGATTGGACCTTTCTCCACGTCGACGCCACACGCGTACACGGCGACTATCACTGGACAAGCAGAAACGCGACTTATCTGAGAACACGACCCTGTGCCATTCCGTCATCCACGTCGATCTAGCCCGGCACCATTCCAAACGTTGGCGCCTATTCGGTGGGGTCAATGGCAGTCTTCTTAGCGGACGGCATGAGTGCAAGCCATTAGCAACCAATCGACGGAAATGGTTCTGGTCGAGATGGAATGATCTAGGGTGTCTTGCACATGTTGCAGGATGGCGGTACAAGTGGCTTGTGGGGCCGCCACTGCTTGTCGAAGGATACGCCGATCCACACGTGCTGACGTCACTCTAGTTGCACCGACATTCCTATAAATTGCCACATTTCCTTGTTCCAACCATCTTCTCCACAGTCGGTGCACCGTGGACGCACCAAGGTGTGTATCAGCTGCGATTTGACGTATGGACCAACCTGCCCTTTTCAGTCCGATCACCATGCCCCTCGTAAAAGCGTCTGTCTGCTTGAACTGCCTCCGTTTACGATGATCTGGCATTCTCTGCTATTACACGTGTCTTTTGACACAAGAAAAAAAATTCTACAATGATTTTCCTTGAAGAAATAACGACACGAATACTGTCCTTTCTGCAAGTTCCTTCCCTTATATCTTACTCCATGTGCGCACGAGAGCTGCGCATTTTACATCATTTGCATAACTCGGTTAGGCGCGTCTACCCTGAAATTTGCATAATTTTCTGGCCACTATTTCTTGGTGTTCCATTTTCAATGTCACGCAGTGTATATTGACAATAAATTCTGATTAAATAGGTTGCTGTTTGTAACTCATGTTCCAGATGTGGGGTGACTATCATTTCACCGCGTGACTTTATTTCGTTCTACTCGTAGCAACGGTGTTGTTATAGGATAGTGACTGAAACGTAGTGAAACATGGCACATCAAAGTAATAGAGGATGACAGGAATGATTGCACAAATACTTCCAAACTTACAAGGTGGATAGTTATTCATTCCGCGAACTTGGCTCAGTGGTCGTAGCGGACTTTGTACTTGGGCATCCCAATTTAACCTCACTGTTTGGAAGAATCACGGACAGTTGATAAGCTTCTCCTAAGCTGTCCAGATTTGCGGAAACATAGGATGAAAACAGCCTGCTTGGACTGACCCACCTGAACTATATTGTTGCGTCGTACCCAGACGCTGTTCGTGTTCGTTGTCTAATCAGAATGCTAAAAAGATACACACGTGAGTTCGTAAGGATGCAGAAAAAGTTATAGATTTATTATACGTGGAATTTAACAGAAGAAGTACAATCAGTGGGACTTGCATTCCAATTCCCCGTAAGAATAATCCTTGGCGCCGTGGAGGTCCCACTTGTAAAGCGTTCCACGCCACACTATATACGTCCAGCTTGGACTACACCGCCTTGTAGGCCGCTCGGATGTCAGGCTCTCCTGGCTCCGTCTTACAGGATTATATACACGGTCACGCTCCCCGGAGTCAACTACCCACGTCTTGTACTTGCCGCAAATGTCACAAGACTGCCCGTTGTCCTCCCCCCACGCTGGAAGGCTGTCTTTGGCGCCTCACACATGGCAACTTCCACACATCCCCAACTTTACTCTGGTATCTTGGCCTTGTCATCCATGTTACAATATATTTATGGTTAATCTCGACCTCAAGATGAAAATCCCTGATCAAATGGTTCTGATCAATAATCCACTCAGGACGCGATCAATAGTGTTAAGCATTATACCATACTAAGACAACGATATATATAATAGTGTTAAGCATTATACCATACTAAGACAACGATATATATAATAGTGTTAAGCATTATGCCATACTAAGACAACGATATATATAATAGTGTTAAGCATTATACCATACTAAGACAACGATATATATAATAGTGTTAAGCATTATACCATCCTAAGACAACGATATATATATAATAGTGTTAAGCATTATACCATACTAAGACAACGATATATATATAATAGTGTTAAGCATTATACCATACTAAGACAACGATATATATAATAGTGTTAAGCATTATACCATACTAAGACAACGGTATATATATAATAGTGTTAAGCATTATACCATACTAAGACAACGATATATATAATAGTGTTAAGCATTATACCATACTAAGACAACGATATATTTGCTATAGAAGGAGAAACACATGTCTGAGAGTGGAGCTTCTTTTATGAGAGGACGACCGTAGAAGCTTTCTGGCAAGACTCCCTTCTACGGATAGCAGGAGAAATACCCGTACTATTCCATACTAGTGAGTTGGACAGCCCGGGTAGTTGGTATTCTGTGTTCCAGGAATCTAGGACTTCGCGTTGTGTGGCGGTTACCACGGACGTTAGAGCTCGAACGTAAATTATATATTTCTTTATATATCTTATCTTCACTCTCTCTTCCTATCAATCATATTAGGGTACCAAGCCTGTAGAGCTTGGAGAATTTTGATGGTGTCTGCTGATGATAAGTAGAGCTCATAAAAGTAGATTTGACATCCATAATGATTAGGCAAAGTAGAATGCATTTGCTTTTGTCATTAAGACTGGGAGCACTACTAGGTAACAGGCCGACTAAGCTCCAATATGAAATGGCCGCCTCTGACATGAGGAACAGACGCCATGTACAGCCGCTCCTAACATGGAGTACAGACTCATCCTGTATGTGGCTCTTACAGGGTACTATCAGCCGGGCCAGCTGAATCCTAGTTTTTTAGCGAGCTTGTCACTGCTCCTCTTTTTATTCCCGGGCTTGGGACGGGCAAAGGCGGAGTTGTAAAAAAATAATTAGGTCATTCTCTACTCGTTGTTTTTCTATTCCGAATTTATTCTTTTAGACGTGAAAGAAAGTTCGGGACAAAGTTATAAATGTGTTTACATGGTGACTATCATGGCACAGAATTTGTTTAATTATTGAACATGGAAAGTTATTCCATTTATAATCCACCTGTTGTAAAGTTTTTATCTGATATCTGCTCACTAGATACATTTAAATTCTATGTATTTGAAAAATAAGTATAAAAAGTTCAGGTTTTGTTATTAAAAATAAATGGGAGATATCTCCTGGGTGCTCATAAGAAATTTTATATTTCAGAGCGGCATCTAGGGAACAAAAATCAACTGAATATTGATTCAGGCTGCTCCATAATATTTAGTCAACCATACAATTTTCTTGATAAATAAATAAAAATCAACCACGTACTCGTTTCGAGCTGTTGGTCTTCGTCAGTGTGGTGCAGACTTCCTGATTAATAAAGAAATCCATATTCAAGGCCAAATAATTTAACGAAACAACTTAAATCAACGTTTAGTCGATTTTTTTTACACTAGATGGCGCTTTGAAATCTAACATACTCATGTGAACGGCCAGGACACGCTTTTTTATTTTTATTGTCAACATCTGAACTTTTATATCTTTTCTTACTTTTTTATCAAATGATCAGCATATTACGCAAATATCTATTTATTTATTTGTCAGGAAGACTCTTTAAACAATTATTTGGTCGTGAGGTACAGCTTGCACCACGCTGACGAGGGTCAACAGCCCGAAAAGCGTACGTGGACTTTTATTGATTTATCAATTCTCCGTGGAAGTGCGACAAGACTCAACAAGGTCGAAGCGCCTCAAGTTGGAGCCGGCGGCCCGAATAAAAGGTATAAACCATTGACGCTTTGTCGAAGTCCGACGACAATGTTTGTGACACGAAAGTAGCGCGCAATGTGTCAGCGGCGTTGTCTGCCATTCAAGCTGAAAATTGTGCTACGAATGTGTACCCATCACCTTCGTTCCTTCGTCTGTCAAGGTGAAGACCCAACCAACATCGCCTAGAACGAATTGTGCTGAAATTGAAAATACAGTGCGGTCTGAACACCTTCAGCAATTTCGAGGATGCCATGATCCAGGGCAAGTAAGCATAGAGATGTCCTGGTCTATAAATATTAGAAGAAGAAATCTACAATTGCAAATAAATGCGAAACCGACAAAAGAAAGGTACTGCCTCGGCCACCTCTGGAAGTCTAACAAGGAGGAATACGTGCTGGATTCTTTCGATATGGACAGCGTGGATCAGGTGGGCGCATTCACTGTAAAGATCGACCATCAACCCCGTCGTTGGAAGAAGTGGCGAAAGCGCGATACAAAAGATCCAAACTATTCGGAAATGCACCTCACGCCTACAGTATGTTCGCAAGGAGAAATCATCACCTTCCATGAAAGCATCGTAGACAGTGAAATATGGCCACCATCATGTGCAAAACCATCGCCCTTTAATGTACAGCAAGTCAATCAATGGCGTCGGCACTGGTTGAGAGTGGAAAGAAAGCCCGAGTTATGATGTGGTTCTGCAAACAAGGTTTGGCACTAATTCTGCCGCTATACTACCTGGCGAGGCTTATGTTACCAGAAACATCAATGAAATTAAAAGGCTTCCAATGGCATTAGGGGTGATATGACCTTTTCGATGGCGAACAGAAATTGAAGAGGGCCAGTCAAACAGTGCAGCAAACAAAATGATAGAATAACGGTGGTGAAGCGTTAAAGAAGAGAGTCAAGAGATGTGGGCAAGCCAATAAAAGAAGTATGCAGACCCACCACAAGGAAGTGACGATTGATAGATTCCAGAGAGTGGGGGCAGTCCAGATGTCTTTCCAGTGTGAAGGAGGACAGAGTCTGATCACATCTGCGACGAATGGAAGACACAGCGAGTTGCCTTCGGATAATCCTGCAATACGGTGCCAGGAGAGACTAACATTGGAGCGGCCTACAAGGTGGTGTAGTCCAGGCTGTACGTGCATAGTGTGGAGCTGAGCGTCTCAAAAGAGTGATATCCACCTCGCCAATGATATTTCTGACGAGGAAGTTGAAGACAAGTCCAACTTATTGTACTCCTTCTGTTTAATGCTACGTATAATAAAGCGCTAACTTTTGCTGCATCCCTTCGAACTCACGTGTGTATCTTTGTGCCATCCTGATCAGACAAAGAACACGAACAGCAACTGGGTACGACGTTACACTGCAAATGTTGCATTTTGTTTATGATATTCCAATATTAGCATTTTTATATATTTTTTTCTTGATAGGTATCGCTCTGTTTGTACACCATACTTCAGAAACAATGGGCACTTGCTTTGAGAACGGAAGAAATATAAATAGTTCACTCAAATTGATATGCTCTGAGGCAAAGAGTTTCAAAGAACAGTCAGTATTTTAAAATAAAACAATTTTCTTCTAATAAGACAAAGATCACCTCTCCGTCAAAATAGACGTCAAAACTAGACGCCATATATTGACCGTCGCCGCAAACTAGAGGCGTCGGGTCAGTGACAAAGCCACAGAATCAGCTTTGGCAAACTGAAAAGCGTCCACCTAGAGACCATGGTTACGGGCTAATGGCCCTCGTCAGCCTAGGGCTGGTGTTGTGGCTTTGTCACCGACCCGAGGCCTCTAGTTTGCGGCGACGGTCAATAGATGGTGTCTAACTTTGACGTCTATTTGCCGGGAGAGTTGACCTATGTCTTTCTAGATCAATATCCTCCCGGTAAAATTTCCTTCTGTCCTCACTGCGGTGCCATAAAATTGAGAGAGGTTGGTTCATCAGTGGTTTCCATCGCAATAAGGATATTAAAGTAGGAATTTATATTTTTTTTTCATAGAAAATTGTGTTTAATAGTTCTAATTAAACGAATAAATTAGTTATAAAATTAATTTACGGAAAAAACAAGCTAATAAACTAAAGGAAAATTTGACGGTCATAAAATGTAAATATTCACGTGTCATTAAGATGTCCAAACATTAGTAATGTTTTGTCTAGTTTTGACATTTATTATGACGGAAGAAGCGCTCTATGCTTTTATGGATCAATTTCCTTTCGATAAAATTTCCATCTATGTTAGTAAAGAGAACAGAATTTTGGTCGCAGTGTATTTTTCTAACGCTACTTCATGAAATACTCTTAGATCGTTTTTGAAGACAACTCTCAGATTTATAAAATTATTTTTTTTAACTTTAAACATTTTTAGATATAGAGAGAGTTAATTACCTCGTATTTGAGGAAACAAAATAATCATCTAATTTAAATACATCGTTCTAACCAGATTCAACTTAGGCAAAACAGACAACAAAAAAAGTAAAACCAATTATTGGTAGAGGGTAAGTTCCTATTTTTTACAAGTTTTCACACTCAAAGAATAATCATTTTCTTGCTTCAAATACACGCTGCTTTAAATGTCTAAAGTAATATTTAATTTAATCAAAGTTTGAAAAATAAATAAGCAGCTTTTATATATTTATGACGGGACAGTTTGAACAGACTTGAGGTCCTGATACAATAAAGCTGAGTACAATCCCTTTATCTTTTTCCACTATTGTAAGGTTCTGCTTTTGATACTTCTGTTTCTCGGTGTCATCGTTAATCCATCGATTATAGATAAAAAATTATATTAAAATCATACAAGTGTTTATAACGTCTACAATGATTCCAGTTTATAATTTGCACGATTTCTCAACTCAAAATCTCTCAAATCATAATAATTTCATCATACATACAGGCTAATACACACGCACACAGAATCCGATAACGAAGGCAGTCAGGATACTTTACAATTTTAGGATAAGCCTAGTACAAATAAAAACCGACTGAATCTTTACTGCCATAGTATAAGTCAGGTGCAACTCGACCGGATTTTATCTGTCTTAGTATGAACCACGTACAACTGGCTGGATTCTCATTGCCATAGTATTAACCAGGTACAACAGGCTGGGTTTTATTGCCGTAGAATAAACCAGGTATAACCAGCTGGATTCTTATTGCCGTAGTATGAACCAGGTATAACCAGCGGGATTCATATTGCCATAGTATTAACAAGGAACAACAGGCTGCGTTTTATTGCCGTAGAATAAACCAGGTACAGAGAGCTGGATTCTTATTGCCGTAGAATGAACCAGGTAAAACCGGTTGGATCCTTATTGCCGTAGTATGAGCTACGTACAACCAACTGAATCCTTATTGCAGTAGTATGAACGAAGTACAACAGGCTGGATATTATTTTTTTTTAGAATGAACCAGGTACAACTGGCTTGTTAAAATTGCAGAAGTATGAACTAGGTATAACCAGCTGGCTCCTTATTTCCATAGAATGAACCAGGTACAACTGGCTTGTTAAAATTGCAGAAGTATGAACTAGGTATAACCAGCTGGCTCCTTATTTCCATAGAATGAACCAGGCACAACCAGCTGGATCCTTGTTGCTGTAGTATGAACCAGGTACAACAGGCTGGATTCTTATTGCCATAGTATGAATCAGGTACAACAGGCTGGAACCTTATTGCCGTAGTACGAACCAGGTACAACAGGCTGGCTCCTTATTGCCGTAGAACGAACCAGGTACAACAGGCTGGATCCTTATTGCCGTAGTATGAACCAGGTGAAACAGGTTGGATCTTATTGCCGTAGTATGAACCAGGTACAACAGCTGGCTCCTTATTGCCGTAGAATGGACCATGTACAACAGGCTGGATCCTTATTGCCGTAGTATGAACCAGGTACAACAGGCTGGCTCCTTATTGTCTTAGAATGAACCAGGTACAACAGGCTGGATCCTTATTGGCGTAGTATGAACCAGGTACAACAGGCTGGCTCCTTATTGTCTTAGAATGAACCAGGTACAAAAGACTGGATCCTTATTGCCGTAGTATGAACCAAGTACAACAGGCTGGATCCTTTTGCCGTAGTATGAACCAGGTACAACAGGCTGGCTCCTTATTGCCGTTGAATGAACCAAGTACAACAGGCTGGCTCCTTATTGCCGTAGTATGAATCAGGTACAACAGGCTGGATCCTTATTTCCGTAGTATGAACCAAGTACAACAGGCTGGATCCTTATTGCCGTAGTATGAACCAGGTACAACCGACTGGAACCTTATTGCCGTAGTATGAATCAGGTACAACAGCCTGGATCCTTGTTGCTGTAGTATGAACCAGGTACAACAGGATGGAAACTTATTGCCGTAGTATGAATCAGGTACAACAGGCTGGATCCTTGTTGCTGTAGTATGAACCAGGTACAACAGGCTGGATTCTTATTGCCGTAGTATGAATCAGGTACAACAGGCTGGAACCTTATTGCCGTAGTATGAATCAGGTACAACAGGCTGGATCCTTGTTGCTGTAGTATGAACCAGGTACAACAGGCTGGATCCTTATTGCCGTAGTATGGATCAGGTACAACAGGCTGGATCCTTGTTGCTGTAGTATGAACCAGGTACAACAGGCTGGATCCTTATTGCCGTAGTATGGATCAGGTACAACAGGCTGGATCCTTGTTGCTGTAGTATGAACCAGGTACAACAGGCTGGATCCTTATTGCCGTAGTATGGATCAGGTACAACAGGCTGGATCCTTGTTGCTGTAGTATGAACCAGGTACAACAGGTTGGATCCTTATTGTCGTAGTTTGAACCAGGTACAACGACTGGATCCTTATTGCTGTAATATTAGCTAGGTACAACACAATTGGATCCTTACTGGAGTAGTAAGAACCAGGTACAACACGACTAGATCCTTACTGTGTTAGTATGAGCCAGGTACAAACCGGCTGGATTATTACTGCCGTAGTATGAGCCAGGTACAATTCGACTAGAACAATTACTTATGTAATATGAGCTAGGTACAACACGACTGGATTCTTCCTGGCGTAGTAAGAACTAGGTACCAAAAGATTGGATCCTTACTAACATAGTAAGAACCGGGTACAACCTTCTCTATCCTCACTGCCGCAGGATTACCTGGTAGAACCAGGCTCGATTCGTGCGTTGTCTGGTTTGCAGTCATGTCAAGAATAAAGCACACAGGGGTTCCACAGAGAGACGCAAATCATTATGGGGGGTTTCAACAAGAAGAGGAATAAGAAATCTATGCGGAAGATGTAAATATCTTTTATAAGGAAAAGGAAATGAACGGCGGACGTTGGAGAATAGCGAAACTCAGAGGAATCAGTATAGTAACGCAGTAGTCTGAAATTTACCTTCTCCTGCCCTGAGACTGATGACTTTTTTAAATGAGTTATCTGACGTCAGGTAGCGGGCAGTTCTCTTTAGACATTGAACAATAATCGTTGGACTCCGTGTACTGTAATGCTCCAGCATTGATGGCCTTCTAGAAGTATCTTAACACTTTGGGATATTTGACCTCTACAGATGGAAATAAACCACAAAGTTTATTTCAATCTTGTTCAAATTTCACCAGCCGATGCAACGTTTTTATGTAGTGCAAGAGTTTCCCATATATTAAAAAATGATTATAGGATTATAATTGTAGAATGTGTATCTATAAACCAGGTCCTCCCACTATTTTATAATTAGAGTAAGAAAAGTAGATACCTAGTTTCATTTCAAATAGAAACATACGCTACAAAATTGTTTCATTTTATAATAACAGATAGCGAGCTAATGCATCGTGATTATTTACACTGAGTGTAAGACCCCTCTAGTGCTGGTCGAGAAGATAGACACCATTATAATGCCTGAATGTGAAGAGTCTAGTGATAAACTGATTTAATAACTTCCGTTTGTTGAGCAACGAAAATTGTGTTAAGACAATTACAATTAACATAATTATTTATTGACAACTTGTCAATACATACAAAGGTATTTCATACACAAATTTATCTCTACCTACTTTGTATTTTTAATTGTTTAAACTGTGATATTATAACGCTATGCGGCGCTGAGTTTGTGTATACAAAATTCTAATGCCCCGATAAAGGTTGGCGTTCAGCCAGCCGAAATATTGGCAAATAAATCTTTTATTCTATCCAATATATGCCATTTTACTATTTAAAAATACAAAGGTATACAATTCGCAATATAATGATTCAATTTAAAATAATTTTATATATGCTATGTACAATGAATATGTACATGACGCCTCTGCCACCACTGCAAAGTTTATTTGAAAATTTCCAGTGAGTCTTTTCAATGACACCAATTCCCGATCGATAAAGAAAACGTAGATGGGTTAAGAGACTTCAAAGAAGTAATGCTAAATGATACCCGCCTTAAGGAAAACCTCCACCACCGTTGAAATGCCTAAAAACAAGGAACCTAATAAAAAGGTTGACATTTCATTATTAAAATAATTAGCACCTACTTCGCAATTAGTTTATACAATAATTTATGAAGTTCGCATGTTTTTGAGTTAAAAATCCACAGGAGTTTCGACACGCCTTTAAAACGTTTACAAATCAAAATTCTGTGAATTAAAAATATATACAAGGTATGTCCCATAAGTTCTCGGACTGGGTCCACAAAAAAATAAATAAATGAAAAATGTAAATAAATTTGACTGTTTATTATAGAAAAAATATCTGGCAACACGGTGGTACCAATATCGAGGCGGTACGTGCGCGCGCGCCAAGGTCATTCAAATCATTTAAAGGTTACAACTAGCGCTGCGGCGATTTTACGATGGAACAAAAATTGAAGCAGAGGATTTGCATAGAATTTTGTGTGAAACTTCAAATATCAGCAACCGAAACTTTTGATATGCTTAATAAAGCATTCCCCAATGACGCCCCAAAGAGAACAACTGTTTTTGAATGACATTCTAGATTTAAAGCTGGCAGAATTTTCATTGAAGATGATCTTCGTCAAGGACGACCAAAATTTCAAAGGACAGATGAAATTGTGCAAAAAATCACCGATTTGATAAAAGAAAATCCTCGAACACTTTGCTGGAGCAAGACACAGACATCTCTAAAACAACAATTGGAAGGATCGTAACCAAAGATTTGAAGCTCAAAAAGATTCCTGAAAATTTATTCCCAAGATTCTTCACTAATGGGCAAAAACTGTGTCGACTTGCAACCTGTGAGGATATGTTGGAAATGACAAGAACGGATCCTGGAATGTAAAGACAAGATAATCACAGGCGACGAGACATGGGTCTATGGCTATGACCCTGAAACCAAGCGTCAATCTGCCGAGTGGAGAGGTCAGGGTGAGCCTAGACCCAAAAAATCCAGGATTTTGAAATCCAGAAACAAGGTGTTGCTGGTTGCCTTTTTGGATAACAAGGGCATTGTTCATCACGAGTATCTTCCTGCAGGCCAAACAGTTATTAAGGAAATGTATTTGGGCATTCTTCGCCGTCTAAGGGAAGCGATTCGAAAAAAAAGGCCAGAAAAATGGACCAATGGTGACTGGATTCTACACTATGGCAATGCCCGCCCTCACACAGCGCACTTGGTGACGAGTTTTTTGGCGAAAAACAGGACACAAATCCTACCTCAACCACCCTATTCCCCAGACATCGCACCAAATGACTTTTTCTGTTCCCCAAACTTAAAGCAGTTCTAAAAGGAAGACATTTTGACACCAGGGATGACATAATAGAAAATTCGCTGTTGGCATCGAAGAGCTGTTTCGACAATTGGTAGAAACGAGGCGCTGGTGCGTTGAAGCAAGGGGGGATTCTTTGAAAAGTTTTAATAATTTAAAAAATATATATCTTACCTTTTTTTCATGGACCCAGTCCGGGAACTTATGGGACATACCTTGTATATTGAGGAAGCTATTAGAGCGTGATTCATTTTCCTTATTGAGAGAGATTTTCTGGAATTTTCTACGCGATAAAAAATATATATAAAAGCAATAACGCGCCATCCATATATAATAAATGAAAATATTTAAGCACGAGTATTTCTCTTTGACACATATAAAATTTCTACTGCCCTTCCTGCGATGAAAAAATATTGGGAGAGCTTGGTTCTTCATAGGTGAGCCTTCCCATGGATTTTGCATATTATAATCTACCAGACCGCTTCTTAGAGAGCTCTATAATGCCATAAACCTTTTTATATCGTTGAGTAGATCGGTTAAAACGCTTCAAAAGTAGTGATATTGAGTATAAATTTATCAAAAGGCAATAAAATTCCGCCTTTGCCCGTCCCAAGCCTGGATGAAAAAGGAGGAGGGGGAGTAGTAACACTAAAAAACCTGGGCTCAGATTGCCCGGTTGATAGTACTCGGTAAGGGCTCCAGGGATAAAGGATGAGCAGCATTCGTATTCCATGTTAGGAACGTCTGTACATGGCGTCTGTTCCTCATGTCAGAGACGGCCATTTCTTTTGGAGATAAGTCGGCCTGCCACTGAGTAGTGGTCCCAGTCTTAATGACAAAGACAGACGCATTCTACTTCACCCAATCTCAAGCTCTACAAACTTGATATCCTATTGAGTCAAGATAAGAAAATATAAGAAGAAGATAAGGCATTTACACGCCATCTGTAGAAAGTAATGAAACTATTAATGTACGGATGTCTAATTTTCAGACATGTTCTATTATCCTTACTACGATGAAAATATATTGGGTGTGCTTGGATCATCAGTGAAGAACCCTCCTTTCGATAATTTAATCTACCAGTCTGATTCTCAGAGCCCTAACACTGTATTAGACGATTCTGCATATATATGCTACGCTGAAGGATGGAATCTTAAATATGGTATTCAAGTAAACTATAAACATAAGCTTTTAGGGCAGTAGATACACATAAATATCATCAACATAAATATATATATATATATATATATATATATATATGTGAAAAAATAGTACAAATGTAACATTGTACTGGAATAAGGTGCATAAATTAAGAAAAAGGCATCTCGCTCGCCAGCTTGCACCACGCTGATGAGGGCCAACAGCCCGAAACGCGTCCGTGGTTAGCTTTTCTTGATTAATCAAGAATGGGTATTTGGCCAATTCTGGAATAATTAAAAATCAACGAGAATAGTTGATATTTATTCCGATAGATGGCGCCAGCCATCAGCAACTTTCAGTTGCACGATAAGGAGATGCCTTTTTCTTAATATATATATATAAATAGAATACATATAAATATTTTTTTTTTCTGAAAATAGAGAAATCCATACTTAACTCATTAGATAATAGAAAAATGCATATATTAGATTGAATAAAATATTTATTTGCCAAAATTTTGTTGGCTGAACGCCAACCTTTATCTGCATCGAGCAATGCTCTTCCGCAATTAATAAGTACAAGACTAGTTTGTACATAAATTAATCATAAGGCCATAACGCGCCGTTATTAACGAGAAGTGAAACCATATTTGTTTAAAAGTAAACATTCGTGCTTTGATGGTTTCAATTCTTATATATATATGGTACGTTATTGCCTTATGATAAACATATGCCTAACTGGCCTTGTCCTTATTGTGTGCGGAGGAGCATTGTTCTATGAGGATATTTATATGTAAATCTAATGTTCTAAGAGCTTATGTTCATAGTTTCTTGAATATCATTTCTAAGATTCCACCCTTCATTGTAGCATATATAATCAGAATTGTCTAGTACAGTATTAGAGCTCTAAAATGCGGTCTGCTAGATTATATTAGCGGAACCATCAAAAGGTTTACCACTGATTGGCCAAGCACTCCCAATATTTTATCAACGCAATGCCAGTTGAAGTTTGATTTGCTTGAAAAGAGACATTCGAGCTATAATGGGTTCATTTCTTGTATACTGAGTATAATACCCAAAGTAGTGTAGATAAGAGGATAAAACTCCACCACCGTTGAATGACTAAACATAATATTCTAATAAGATGGCTGGCTTTACACATTTACATATATCCAACAACAAGCTTTTTATTGGGAACCTATGCCCTACACAAGAATCGTCCAAATGAAAACCGCCCAGAAAATTTAGTTTTTACAGGTTCATTTATATATCTATTTACACACATCTCTCATTCCTTTATGTTTTTCTCTTGCGCGGCCCTGTAAAACTTGTATAGAACTAATGTATTGGATTTATTCTTTGTCATCCTAGACAACAGAGCTTCCAGAGCAAGATGATATGATCCAATATTTTGCAAAAGAAATTCCCTTTCACTTCTTAACTTTAAACAGAAAAACATGTGGTGCTCCAGTTCCGAGTCGGGTTTTATCTATATATATATATATATAAATGAATGTCTGTCTGTGTCTACTCTAAAGATTCAAAAACCGTACATCCAATCGCCGTGAAATTTTGGGATATTATTAGGCATATCCCCGGAAAGGTTTTCGAAAAATAATATCTTGAATATCTTTAATATCCTTAGAGTTATTTGCAGATTTGTAGCTTTAACTCGCAAGCAGCGCCACCTTGCGAGAGAATGGATTCGTCCGGCCGCCGGCCGGATGGACAATTCAAGTACCCACCGACCAATCAGGGCAGAGTTGGTGACACAGCTGTGCCTAGTAGACAAGAAAAAAAGCCTCGCGGGAGCTTGCCCAAGATGACCTCTGGGAACTTCGTCCATCTTCCATAAACGACCATGAATTTATTCAACCTTATCGAGTATTTTTCAAGGGACCGGGAAAAAATGTTCACTAGATAAAACGATGATTTTGTAATGTAGAAAATTAGGAAAGACAAAATTCAGAATGACACGGCACACAGGGACCGGAAAAAAATGATCACTTTATCGAGAGATTCAAATTTACGAGTTTCAAATTATCAAAATATATCTATTTCTTTTTATAAGTTTATAGAGAATTGTTTTAACAAATGTTCGTTAGACAAACCTTTACTCGAGTACCGATTAATATTGATTTTATTCAACTTATCGAGTATTTTTCAAGGGACGGGGAAAAAATGTTCACTTTATCGAGAGATTCGTTAGACAAACCTTTACTCGGGTAAAACACGGGCGAAGCCGGGTACATTCGCTAGTATATATATATTGTAAACTGTGATGCAGTCGAGGTCGGTGTAGAGTGGGAGGCCACACAGAATCCTGAGAGAATGAAGGTTCGGATTAAATTGTATTACCGTGAACAGAGCGGTGAGAGGTCTGGCCATTTGTGGAACAGAGATTACATCCTTGCTGGTAGCAATTTGAGAGGTAATCGGCTGTCCAAATGAAGCTCCGGCAGCATGTCTGAATCAACGAGAACTGACCTGAATTGGGAAAATGCAATATCTAGTTGGGTGTGTAAACAGTTATTCCTTTGGGCGTGACGGCACGTCTATCCGCTTTTTTTCAGGAAGATAATGCTGGCCATGCCTCTCCCTACCCTTCTCTGCTTCACTTTACCGTCGCTTTATCGAACACTTAAAGGTGATACAGATGTAGATATTAGGTTGTAAAACCTAATATATGACATATATAAGTAAATGTAAAATTATATGCATGGGGAAGGGGGGATTAAATCTATATATTTAAGAATATATATATATATATTAAAAGTAGTACATGAATAATATTTGGGGATAAACAAAGATAATTCATTTATATTCTATCATATTACTTTTTATCTCCATGTTTAAAATATACAATATATAAGTTAACAATGCTATGTTTAAATGGATTTACCCTCTTAGAATTGTTCCGTACACAGGTAGGTGTGGAATCAAGACAAGCCAAAATTCAATAAGGAAGATGTGAAGTCGTTAAATTTATGGCGCGAGGCGTGGATTACGTCCGCAGGGGATAGCTATCCCCGGCTCGGCTGGCTAATAGGGCGGGCGCTACGGCCGCCGCGCGGGATGAGAGATAGCGCTCCGGCGTCTTCATCAGATCGCGCCCGGCAATAGATAAACCATCATTCAAGGAACCAGGTGGAAAACACGATAGTTTTTCACGGCTTTACAAAATTTGTTCTAAACATATTACTGTGGCAAAAACTTTCAATAGTTGTCTTTATCATATTTTTTATGACTCCTATTTAAACTTTCCTGTTGAAAGAAATAACATTATTTCATTTGATAATTATTCTTGCTATATATATATTAATGTATATAAACATGAAACATTAGCTCGCCATTTAAAATGTATATATTGTGTTGTGTGCTGAAGGAGTAAAAATATTATCTCTTTCCCATTCCTTTTAAAAGTTATATTTTAGTGTGACAAAGATCTTTTGCTAAATGTTTATGCTTAATTAAATACATATATGTCATAATTTGTATATAATTGTATGCCCCCCGACCCACTATGCATGTACAATGTATGATTTTCAAAGATTTAATAAAGAATAAGGTAACTGGAGGAAAGAAAGTGGCAACAAGACATAGGAAGCAGGCTAAAAGCGGGCACAAGTATAAATAACTTGTACAGTCAATACTTCCTCGCAAAGCCCGGACGTATCTGGTATCCGCAGAAGTTATATTAGTATAGAGACGCCCAATATTTCCGGACAGGACCGGACGTATTTTGATAACGCGGAAGTAAATAGAGTCGAACTAACACCCGATACTTCCTATCAGGCCGGGCATATCTTTCACCAAAGAAAGCCGCCGGTCCAATTAGGAAGGAAAAACTAAATAGGTCAACCAATAGAAAAACGGGCACGTTCCATCCTTCGACCAATGGGAAGGAAGACAACTCGTGGTGTTAAATCGAAAGACAAGAATTGTCAGTAGCGACTTGGCTCCCACCGAGTTCAGATCAGTAGGGCTTTGGCTCCCAAGGAGGTGACATCGGCTCTGGACCTCTCTCCCTCTGCTCATCCCGTAGCTAAGTACAATCACCACCATGTGATCAGATAATTAACAATCAAAACTCGCTCCGCCTTCTCAAGCTTTCTTTCCTCCAACCCAGTTGCCTCTTATTTTCAAACCCCATCATGTGTCCTGATTATTCCTAACTGTGTGCTTCACTTGCCACTCAACGACTGCGTTTCAACCAATCCTCACCATTCAAATCGAACAACAAGAAATTCCGCAACGATATTGTCACAGAACGGTTAAGTCGACGGGATTCTACAACAGCGTAATACATCAAATATTGCAGTGTAATAACTTTGGATTATATTACATAAAGTCGACAGGATAAAGAGATGGAATTAAATCAGGATCCCATAGGCGTAAAAACGGACAACCCTACGAAAGAAAGAGGGAAGAAACTGGCAACGAGCGAAGCGACAAAACACACCCTGGCGACAATAATTTTGCAGCTGACCGCCGCACTTCAAGGAGCAAGGTCCACTCAACTACAAACGACGTTCCGTAGCGCCACCCCCGGAGCAGCCCACACCCCCCGCCGACCGAAAGGCGAGATGAGCGCGGCAGCCGACCCACGTGCCACCACCCCAGGCAAGTGTCACCGAGACCGGACACCGACCACCGAGGAGTCATCCACCGCCATGCCGTACCCGTATCACAGCACACCCCGACACCCAGGTGCATGGAATGCACCTTTTCCGCCGTCCAACTGCAAGTTCTGCGGCGCGAGGCACTGGCACAGCGAATGCCGACATCGACCAGTCCCGACGGCCCACGAAAAAGTGCGGACGGTGCAAGCAGTCCCAAAATCACCAGTCCCGAGTCCACAACAACCAAGTCAAGCCAGAGACACCCCAGCCGAGCAGACTTTTCGAGACTAAGGTAGGCACCCCCCCTATGGCGTCAAGAATTGACTTTGAACTCTTACCTAACCCTACCTACCCCTTTAACCATGTATCTAAACATGTACCAAATGAATGCAAGCACGGGCTAGACCAAAACCTGTCCCAAAGGGCTCGTACAGCACACAAAGCTTTCACACATGGAAACCCTTGCCTGCATTCATTGCCCAAACCTCAAATATTTACATGCCACCATTCTAATCTCACACCACGCAACTTTTCATGCCCACAACATATAAAGCCACCACGACTTCAACCTACAATTCCAATAATGCCCAAAAAAGTGTCCGTACACCGACACAGCTCACCCACTTACCACGCAAATGTACCTCACAACATACACGCACCCATACGTCACCACGCAACAAACACGCACAACCCGCACAACAAATGCAACACGCGCGCCAAAAGACAACAACAACAAACAAGCGCATGCACAACCGTTAAGAATAATACAATCATCCCGTCTACACAAAACATAGAAAAAATTCACGCCACCAAACAACCACACAATCGAAAAACATTGCGATCTTTCCTAAAAGCTGTGAACGCCTATTAAGAGTTCATTCCGGACCACGCCCGCTTGCGGACGCCACTTGTCAACCTTCTAAAAAAGGATGTCGTGTGGGTCTGGAGTGACGAATGCCAGAAAGCGTTCACTAACCTGAAAGTAAGCCTTACCACACACCTCACATTATACCTTTACCAAGAAGGTCTGCCATGCCAGGTGTACTGTAACACCTCAACATTCGGCATTGCAGGCATTCTTAAACAAGTCTACCCTGATGGGAAGACATACCCAGTTCAACATTTCAGCCGCTCTCTGCGTGGTCACGAGCGAAATTATTCAGACTTGGAACTACAATGCCTAGCCATTGTGGAAAGTGTGGATAACTTCCGCGCCTGTCTAATGGGCAGAAAGTTTACAATACTTTCTGACCATCCTGCATTGCAGTGGTTGAAAGAGATCAAAGCCCCGTCAGGCAGATTGTTTCGATGGAGGTTAAGACTGTCAAGATACGAATATGAGGTCCGTAGCATAAATGGAGTACAACAATATGAAACGGGCGTTGTAACTCGTATCCCATTTTGTGGCTTTCTAGATGCGCCACTCATAAAGAGCCAACAGTCTTCTCCACCGTGAAAATCTCGCGTGACTATGGATCACAATAAACTGCGCACCGTCTCCCGAAAAGGAGTACTTAAAACTATAGTCCCAAGTTCACTTACAACCAGACTTCTTAAGTCCGTACACACACAACACCACCACCCAAACATCTCCAAGATGACGAGACTCATCTCGTCACAATATTATTGGCAGAACATGACACAAGACATCGCAAAACAGGTAAAAACCTGCCCCACCTGCCGATTCGCTAGAAGAATCGATGAATACAACCAACCTTCACGTAAAAATACCGACACAGGCCCCAAAGCAAAACAGAATTCGTACATAAAGCGCAGCGTACACACAACACAAACAATGCCAAAATTACACCACCCACGTCAGAGAAACGAGCACACATCTCAACCTAAATCAATTACCACCGACATATCGCTAATAAAACCATTAACGATCAAACAGGAGAACTGCGAACCTACCAATAATTTAAATTCTACAATTAATAAGATTCGAACAAATATTTCAGAGTCCCCATTTACAAAAATATGGAGGAACATGGGGCAATACCCTATCTTTCATCTGATTTTCATCCTTTGTATGTTAGTTCTACCATACAAATGTATCCCAATTTTATTCATTAATTACTTGTTTATCTATACCATGCCCGCTCATAAAATCTTCGAACTACAAGAGGCTGTTTTTAATCTTGGACAAGCAATTTTTCATTGTGGACAAACATTTATAAAACTTCTCATAATTTTAGGAACCATTCTTGCAGAAAATCTAAATAAACTCCGAAGAAATAGAAGTAACTGAAAGATAACCAACCAATGTCGGAGAAGTCATACTCCAAAAACAAGACCCGAGCCGCACCCCAAAATAAATTAGACGGCAGGAAGTGAGAATTTTGAGACGCCGCGACAGGAAGCGTAGTTCCGCGACGATAAATTCGGCCTATGCAAACAAAGGGGAGCGCCTCGTTTCCGATCTCCAATTACCATCCCTCGACCAGCAGCTAAATTGAGGTCAACTGGGAACCTCTCTATGCCACCGATTTTGGATTCCAATTCAAGCCTGCGCATCGACTTTTACAATGTCAATCAAATCGACTGTCATTCGAAAATCAAACAAGGTACACGCACACACATTTCTTACACAACAGACTTCTAACATTTTCCACAACACACACAAAGACAAAAAATTTATAGGGCATAATTGAGCAATTAAAAAATTTTATAGGGCATGTAGATACAAAAGGGTTCAAACCAATACACCTTATTTTTCATATTAATCATTTTCATTATTTTCTCTCAATTAAAATTTAAATATATAATCAATTTATCAATTTATTCAACTTATTATCACTTTTAATCATTAATTATCATTTTTTTTACCAATTAGTTTATATTATCATAATTTCAAATCAACGAGAACTCATTGGTTTTCTTTTAAAATTGGATATTATATTTTATTTTGATTTACAAAAACATTTTTTTTCCCCTATTTCTTTTTCCACCATGCAACAAAACATTTATTTTTTCCCACCATGCAACCAAGCATTCACTTTGATTCCTTCCAACTTTTTATTTTTCTTTGATTTCTTCCAACCTTTATTTTTATTTTTTGATTTCTCAAAAGACCTAATAAAATTCCCTCGATTTCCATTCCCAATTCCGAGCGAGAATATGGTTAGGCATTTTTCCTTTTTTTTTTCACCATGCAACCAAGCATTCACTTTGATTTCTTCCAACTTTTTATTTTTATTTTTATTTTTTGATTTCTCAAAAGACCTAATAAAAATCCCTCGATTTCCATTCCCAATTTCGAGCGAGAATATGGTTAGGCATTTTTCCTTTTTTTTCACCATGCATCAAAGCATTTTTTTTTCCAACATGCAACCAAGCACTCACTTTGATTTCTTCCAACTTTTTATTTTTATTTTTATTTTTTGATTTCTCAAAAGACCTAATAAAAATCCCTCGATTTCCATTCCCAATTTCGAGCAGAAATATAATTAGGCATTTCTTTTTACCATGCAACAAGCACTTTTCTTTTTTCACCATGCAACAAAACATTTTTTTCCCTCACCATGCAACCAAACCTTTACTTTAATTTCGTCCAACTTTTTATTTTTATTATTATTTTTGATTTCTCAAAAGCCCTAATAGAACTCCCTCGATTTTTTTCCAATTTCGAGTAGTAATTAGTTAGGCGCATTTTCTTTTCTTTTTAATCCACTATGTACCATAGCATTCATTTTGATTTCTTACAATTAAAATATTTTTGATTTCTATTAATTATACTCAACCTATATCATCAACACCATTCTATTTTACTTCTTATATCGCCACCAATGCTTGTATATAGACTCTCAATACCCACAACTAATTTTCCCACAAAATTATTTTTCACCTTACAGAATTCTCTCAGGCTAACCCCTTCTTGAATTCTTCACATGTAGGGGGCGCATCTGTCATAATTTGTATATAATTGTATGCCCCCCGACCCACTATGCATGTACAATGTATGATTTTCAAAGATTTAATAAAGAATAAGGTAACTGGAGGAAAGAAAGTGGCAACAAGACATAGGAAGCAGGCTAAAAGCGGGCACAAGTATAAATAACTTGTACAGTCAATACTTCCTCGCAAAGCCCGGACGTATCTGGTATCCGCAGAAGTTATATTAGTATAGAGACGCCCAATATTTCCGGACAGGACCGGACGTATTTTGATAACGCGGAAGTAAATAGAGTCGAACTAACACCCGATACTTCCTATCAGGCCGGGCATATCTTTCACCAAAGAAAGCCGCCGGTCCAATTAGGAAGGAATAACTAAATAGGTCAACCAATAGAAAAACGGGCACGTTCCATCCTTCGACCAATGGGAAGGAAGACAACTCGTGGTGTTAAATCGAAAGACAAGAATTGTCAGTAGCGACTTGGCTCCCACCGAGTTCAGATCAGTAGGGCTTTGGCTCCCAAGGAGGTGACATCGGCTCTGGACCTCTCTCCCTCTGCTCATCCCGTAGCTAAGTACAATCACCACCATGTGATCAGATAATTAACAATCAAAACTCGCTCCGCCTTCTCAAGCTTTCTTTCCTCCAACCCAGTTGCCTCTTATTTTCAAACCCCATCATGTGTCCTGATTATTCCTAACTGTGTGCTTCACTTGCCACTCAACGACTGCGTTTCAACCAATCCTCACCATTCAAATCGAACAACAAGAAATTCCGCAACGATATTGTCACAGAACGGTTAAGTCGACGGGATTCTACAACAGCGTAATACATCAAATATTGCAGTGTAATAACTTCGGATATATTACATATATATATTTTGTGAAAAAACAATAAAAAAAGGTCAGGTGTTGATATTAAAAACAAATGAGGCATATCCTGACCAGGCTCACATGAGCATTTCTAGATGGCAGAGCGCCATCTAGTGGAACAAAAATAAACTAAATGTTTATTTAACTTGCTCCGTAATATTGGACCAATCCAAATTTGTCTTTTGTTTTTTAATATATATTTTTTTTATTTGTACCAATATAATGTTAAATATATTGTGCGTTTATTGTTAAACACAAAAGGGTAAAGAGATTTCACTCTTCCTTTTTAAAATTTAAATATCTGTCTCAAACTTATACGAAATCTTCAATTGAAACTTACCATCTAAATCCTTAGTTATATCCAATAGAAACTGAATTTAAAATTAATTTTAAGTAACAAAAAACAAGGAATGTTTTTATATATTCTCTGCTCAGACGCGAATATTTGTATCAAATAAATGCAACATTTTTATGCATTTATAATGATTGCTTTTTTCGTGTATCGAAATGAAAAGATGCACTTCCTCGCGCTAGTATTACATAAAGGACATATTCGATCAGTTGAGCTAAATATTTTAGCGTTGCTTTCTTTAAACAGTTTAAAGAATATTCTTACTTGTACGATACATTTTTTGACTGGTAATAGAAGATCTCCGATAAAATATTGTTCTGCTGTTTTAGAAGGAAGTAGATTTTTATAGTGTGAATGAAATTTTGAATTTACTATTCATAGTAGGTATTCTTGGCGAGCCTGGTTGGTAGCAGTCCTGATTATTTGAGAAATCGCTCTTACAAGGGTATAATAGTCAGAACAGTAAATAAGTCATGAAAATCCTGTATCATTCAAAATATTTGTTATGTTTCCGGAGAAACGCATTTCTTTTGTTTTGTCTAAGTAGATATTTCCCACAATTGTCTTAAACAAATATATGGTAAGATGTACTAGAGCGCCATCTGTTATCAAATTATAAAACTACTTTTGAGGCGTATTATTCTTTTTAAAATAAAACAATTTCTACTGTCCTTACTGCGATGAAAAAATTAAAGGGAGGGCCTGGCTCATCAGTGGTGAACCCTCCCAGCGGTTTCGCCAGTTTAATCTACCATGGTAGATTAAACTGGCGAAACCGCTGGGAGGGTTCACCACTGATGAGCCAGGCCCTCCCTTTAATTTTTTCATCGCAGTAAGGACAGTAGAAATTGTTTTATTTTAAAAAGAATAATACGCCTCAAAAGTAGTTTTATAATTTAAATATATGGTAACCTTGATTAGTCCATTTTTAGTATTCATAACCAAAAATTTGAAGTTAATTTCGTTGATGTAACTACTGCAAGTGAAACTTCGAAGTTTCAGTCCTTAGGATATATCCAGAAATTTATTTCAGAATGTGTTTCTTATGATAAATATTATTAAATAATATCTTTACAAACCTTAGTTATTAAGCCTTTTGCCCCCTAATATTCTCTGCTTTCAATAATTATAATCATTGCTGTAAGGTCAATATCGAGATATTATTTGATTATATTTTTCATAAGAAACCAATTTTCAGAAAAATAATTATCAAAATATCTGTTCATATTCCATGTTTGTTACATCACATTATGCCATACAAGTGTTTATTAATTTCTTTATTTTTATTAATCAGAGAAAGAGATATTGGAACTACTTTATTTAAATGTTTATATAATATTATAAAAGGGTATATTTAAAATAAATTCAAATAAGATTAAATAAGGATAAATAGATAAATAAATATAAAATAAAAATTGATAAACATACATATCGTATATTTTAAACTGTATAATAATGACACTTTTAGTATATGTCACATATCTTCCAATTAGTTAGTGCCGATACTTTATAAGATCATACCCTTCTATTAAAATGTACACTGCTTCTATTTGCTACCACCCCATATTTTGTATATATGCTATATCTTTTTTAATACAACCTGTACACCCTTATTTGTATTGAACCTCAAAATGATGACGTCAAAATAAAAAGCCAAAGATGGTGGCAGCTGGGGGCAGAGAGAGAGGAAAATTCCAACGCCCAGATGGGGGGCCCCTCCAGGGCCTTTTATAGACGACCCCTGTAAACAGGACAGGTTTTGAGCAGGGGGTCAGGGCCTTATATTCTACAGTGTGTCCATCGACAGACCGCTTCTGTCTCTTTCAGTCGCTCTCTCCATGTCTCGGTGATAAGCATTCAAGTTTGTGTCATGGCCTCTACCTCTATTCCGTGGGCTGTCTCCGATCACTCTCGGTGCTAACAACTAGCCCTGCCTCTGCTTCTTGTTGTCCGCGTGTGGGAAGAACATCAACACTCGCCTCACGTACACGACTGCCAGTTTAACCATACGTCAACAGGATCATTTGCAACAATTTTACATATATATATATATATATAATATGTACAAAGTGTCTTCATCTTCATATTTCATGTTTGTTATATCATATTATGCCATAAAATAAACTTCTTATTTTTATTTTTGTTAAAAGAGAGAGAGAGAACTGCATGTTATTACCTTACAAAATATATGTATATGTGGTGAAGTCCTGGTAGACTCTTGTAGAATCCTGTCGATTAACTGTAATGTGATGGGGTTTCCTGTTGACTCTCGCTATACTGTGTTGACCGAGAGGAACAGTCAGGATGGGGAGTTTTCCAGTATCTCTCTGCACCTTGTAAGACCTTTAACAGTTCTCACAAAGTACAGGCAGTCGTGGCCGAGGCAGAGTGGAAAGCTTGGGAATGTCCACACAAAAAACGAAGACACAGTTGCACTAAGAAAGTTCCGTGAACAGGTAAAAGTTGAGCTAGGAGCGAAAGATGGAGATAGAAACGTTCTTACTGACTACATGGTGGATGAGGTGGACCTGGGGTACAACCGACGAGAGCTGACGCAGATGGTGAACTTACTGTATTTATAGGTTAAGACGGGGGCCTTATGCGACAGGGCCGTGGATCGTCTGATGAAATTCTATTGGCGCCGCCCTGACAGTTTCCAATCTATCTTTAGACCTTGTTGTTTTGTGACTTCCATCTATCTCGATTTTAGACGTTACGACCTTTTGCGTTAGCTCAACTCTTAATCTATTACAGAGTTTTATTTATTTATCCTCAGTTTGTACAAAGTACATTACATATGATGATGTAATGACACATGTCGATCATGCGTATAATACTTTACAGATGTGTTTCTATTATACAACATTAAAATCTTGTTATAGGTTATATACAATATGGGGTTGTTGGTTTGAATTACCATATATATACCACACGATACCTATTCTGTTGTCATAAAAATATTCAAGATATATACGAAATTGAACTTCAAATATGATATAAAATTAATTTTTGAAACTATTTTAATAGATTATTCAATATAAATTACCAATCTCACACAAAATAATAATATAGGGGTGATTTATTACAACCAAGGACTTTCGAAATTGTATATAAGACTTTACTGAAAAAAGCTAGAAGTTAGTAAAGTTGAACCAAAATTCAAATTTAATCTATTTAAAGTAGAACTCCTTAGTATATATTTCAGTCTCTCTCTAAAATTTATAATTATGAAAGTAGCTTTTGTTAGATAGTGATTCTAAAGAATTCTGTGTATGAGATATATAGTGAAAATCATAAAATGCACTCTCGAAACTTAATACAAAACAATGACTACTTTATTCGCGCAACAATGAAACATTTCCACAACAATAGTTATTTTATCTACAGAAATTATTAATATATCCACAAAACAATAACTCTCCACAACAATGAAAAATTTATAAACAAAATTTAAATAGGGCTGTTAGTGTCCATCAAGTTGATATCCACTTAAGGTGACTATACAGACAAATATTCTCCAATTTGATTTGTTAGTAACCATAACTCGCAGCTTATCTAGTGACCATTCGGTAGCTTTCTTGGCTCCTTCTAGACAGCTCATTGCAGGTATTCCTTTCTTCTTTCTTCAATTTTTCCCAACATCAGCATCTTTTCTAACCCATTTGTTCTCATTATGTACCCAAATTAGGTCATTCTTTGTTTGCATATTGAGGTTCCAGAATAATTTGAGATTAACAACAAAACACTTTTTTTTTACAGCAATGACTACTTTATCTGAAACAATAATTTTAACCACAACAAACAAATATAAAATTCATCTTTGACTAATTTACAACAATGAAAAATTTATCCACAACAAGGAGAAATTTACCATTATATTGAAACTTTATTCACAACAATGGATGCTTTTCAGTCATATTGAAATTTTTACACAACAATGACTATTTGAGCCACATAAATTACAACCATATTGGCAACAATGAAACTTTGTGTGAGCACAACAATAATACCTTACCCACAAAAAAAAAAAAACAAAGCCTAATATATCCGCACTAATGACACATTTATCTGTAACCATGCCTACCTTTTTGAAACATTTTAAACTTTCTTTTAGCCAACAATAACTACTTTAACGTAAACCTCATCTAAAAATATGAACATTCCACAAAAAGGATTACTTTATCCACAACAATAACTATTTTAAAAACAACAAATAGTATAATATCTGCAGCGATGAAATTTTAACCAAAATAAAAGAAACATAATACACAACAATTGCTAAAAAATTCGCACTAATGAAACTTGAGCCACAACAATGACTAAATCATCCACAATAATGAACCACAAAGATGGCTATTTTACATACAACAAATAGTATATTATCCACAGCAATGATATTTTAAACCAAAACAAAAGAAACATAATTCACAACAATGAGTAAATCAATCACAATAATGAGCCACAACAATGACAATTTTATATACAACAAATAGTATATTATCCGCAGCATTGAAATTTTAAACCAAAACAAAAGAAACATAATCCACAACAATGACTAAATCATCCACTATAATGAAACTTGAGCCACAACCATGCCTATTTTATCTGCAATAACCAAACTATCCAAAACCATGATTGATATATATTTATACATCAATGATTATTTTTTAAACAATAATATTTCAACCATAACAATGACTATTCGTCCACAACAATAATTACATTATTGGCGACAAAAATATAAATAAAAACCCATAACACAGTCAAATTTTAAACACAACAAATAATATTTTTTTCGCACTAATAAAATTACTTATGTAAAATATACTTTATTCACAGCCCACACAATGGCTACTTTATCTATTTAAAAATGTATTTAAACCACAATAATGAAGCTTAATCCACAACATTGACTAATATATCGGCAACGATGAAATTCTTTTTACAACAATGATTACCATATTCGTACAATAAAACTTATTCTACAACAATGGTTACTTAACCATATCAATCGCTACTTTATTAACATTAATCAAATTCGATCCACAACAAATACTAAATTTTCGCAAGAATAGATTCTTTATGCTACACAATAACTATTTGGTCCAAAATAATGTTTTTCTTTTATTTCAGAAAAATAACTACTTCAACAGAAACAATTAAACTTACTCCACCACAATGACTGAATTAACTGCAACAAAAAACTTTATCCACAACAATGATTTGCTTATTTATAAAAATGAAAAATTTATCCACAACAATGACTAATTTATTCGCAACAAAACTAAACTATCCAAAACAATGAAAAATCATATAACCTGAAAAAATAATTTATATTATAATTAATAATGAGACTAAATCTTGACAACAATGGCTACTTTATCCGCAACAATGAAATTCTTTCCACAAACACACTTATTTTTAGCCACAACAATGTTGGCTACTTTATTAACAACAGAAAACTTTAACCAAAGCAATAAACCTTTATACACAATGATTACACACAAATAAAGCTTTATTAAGACCACCGGTCTTATACAGATTCAACACAGGAAAGAAGCATAGATGGAGCTCCTATACTCCAGGCAGCGCAGAACCCAACAACAGCTTCCAGGTCCGACGCATGTCCAGTGGCCACAGAATCCACCGTGCATAGGTTAGTGTATTACTAAAACGGCGAGTGTGGAATCAGCCTCATTTTAGTTTTCGCTATCCTCGTCCAAATGGACCACGGCATTCAGCAATTCTATTATTCTCCTCCGAACGGTGACTGTGGCCTTGTAGATTTATATAAACCAAAGAGAAGACCTTAATCAAAAATCATTGTATTTATCCAAATATATATTCATGATTTTTTATACACAATAATCAAAAATTAATCGCAACAATTGAGCGTTATCCAAAACGATAACTAATTTATCCACAACAATGACTATTTTATTCACGATGATCAAACTCTATCCACAACAATAACTAATATATCGGCATTAAAGACTACTTTATCCAGTTCAATGACTACTTTATCTTTAAGCGGATAATACTTTAACAGCAACGATAGCTATTTTATTCGAATCAATGAAACCTAATCTATAGCAGTGAAAACTACAACAATTACTTCCGGCAAAACTTTCATAATTCTCAATTCATTTCTAATCATGGAAATTTCAGAATTAAAAAAAAAAGAAGAATTAAAGCAGTGGAAGACTCGAGTTGTTTTGTGGACATGAGGAACAAACCTCAATACATATTATACTGGATTGTCCTGGTTTTAAAGACTATAATCGATATAATCGACAATATATAATTTAATAGTAACAGATCCAAGTACTTTTTTCAGTAAAGAAATGTATATCAAATTTAAAAGCTCTTGTAGATTCATTTTAAATTATATAGCAACAAATATCTTTTAAGAAAATTTTAATCTATATAATGTTGATTGTACATATGGCTAGACATTTCTTTCTTTTTGTTGAAGTTTGAGATTGAATCAAGGAATAAAAGGATTATTTATTAAACAAAGTAACTTAAAACAAGATGTTAAAGTAGCAACATTTTAAAGGCAAGTGGATAGATGTTGACGTCGACCGCAGCGCCGCCGCGGCCGTTGATTGGTCGATCCTCCAATACTGCACGCCAATTGGATCGCTATTCCAACACTCCCTCTCGATCCAAAATGTTCAGTAGACCTCTTAAGTAGTGGAATTTGTTTCGTGGAAGAGGTTTAGTCATTATATCAGCTAGCTGTTCTGAGCTGCAAACATGATGCACTTTAAGTTCACCTTCTTCATGTTTGGATCTAATGAAGTGGTAGCGAACATCAATATGTTTCGTTCGTTTGTGGAATACTGGATTTTCAACAAGTTTTATTGCTGCTTGGTTGTCGATATAAAGTTCAGTTTCTTTAGTAATATCACAGCCGATGCCCTGTAGAAGTCTTCTGATCCAAATCAATTCCTTAGCAGCACTGCAGGCAGCGATGTATTCACTTTCGGTGGTTGAAAGTGCGATAATTGGTTGTCGTTGGCTTGCCCAAGAAACAGTTCCTCCGTTCATCATGAAGGCATAACCAGTCGTACTTTTTCTGGAGTCAACATCACGAGCAAAATCACTGTCAGAGTAGCCAACAAGTTGGTCTTGTCCAGTGAAGAGAATTCCCATGTGTGGAGTGCCTTTTAGATAACGGAAAATATTCTTCACTGTTGTACAATGTGCAGGTCCTGGATATTCTAGGAATTTACTCACTTGTGAAACTGCATAAGTGATATCTGGACGTGAAACACATGATGCAAACATAAGGGATCCAACAGCTTCTCGAAAAGGGAATTTAGGCATCTTTTCCTTTTGTTCTGGAGTAGGACAGTCCTGCTTTGTTAAGATGACAGAAGGATCCATAGGCACCGAAGCAGGAATACAGTCAGCCATATTAAATTTACTCAAAATTTTGTCAATATATGATGACTGGTGAATGAAAATACTTGCCCTATCTTCTGACTGCTCTATTTGTAGCCCAACAAAAAAGTTAACACTTCCAGATGTAATTTCAAATGCGTGTTCTAACTCATCCATTATAATAGCTATTGCCTCTTTATCTTTAGATAGAATAATTCCATCATCAACATAGAGAGCTAAGATAACATTTGAATCATTGTGTGTTCCAATGAAAATGCACGGGTCGGCGTCTGATGTTTTGAAATTATGGCTACACAAAAAATTGGTAAATTTCTTATTCCAATTTCTAGAAGATTGTTTAAGACCATACAGACTTTTATGTAATCTATAGCAGCTATTATCATCTCTCTTGTAGCCTTCTGGTTGTTCAAGATAAACAAGTTCCTCTAATTCGCCATTGAGAAAAGCTGTCTTTACATCGAATTGCTTAAGAAACATCCTTTCAGAAGCAGCGTGTGATAAAAGAATGCGTAACGAATCATATCTGACTACTGGGCTAAATGTATCGAAATAGTCAACATTTTTGATTTGAGAATAGCCTTTTGCAACTAATCTGGCTTTGAACCGTTGAATTGTACCATCGGACTCCGTTTTAATTTTATAAACCCATTTACAACCGATAGGTTTATGACCATCTGCCAAACGTTCTAAAGTCCATGTTTTATTTTTATTTAATGCATCAATCTCTTCATCCATGGCTAATTTCCATCTTTCTGAATCTGAACTCGCCATTGCATCCACATAGCTACTGGGTTCATCAGCGAGCAGCGCAAAGTTACATTTGCTATTCGAAACCTTAGAGCGAGTTATCATGGGATGCGAACTGATATCGGATACTGGCGGCATTTCCTGCACTGGAATGTTTGGTGTCGCAACTGGTGATTCATCCGGACCCTCGCCAATCTGAAAAAATATTTCCTTCGGTTTGGTAGATTCTCTATCTGAATGTGCAGTAGCTTTCTCATCGAATGTGACATCTTTAGAAATTCTTATTTTTCTAGTTTTCCAATCCCATAATCTAAAATTTTTGCTTGTATTCTCATAACCTAAAAACATAAGTTTTATCGATTTATTATCCCACTTTTTACGGTTTTCTTTGGGAATATGCATATAAGCATTACAGCCAAATATTTTATAGTTAGCTACATTAGGCTTTGTGCCAAAGAAAAGTTCATAAGGTGTCGTTCCAGGGGTTTGCTTAGTCGCACTTCTATTTAGAATATAGGTTGCTGTGTTACAGGCCTCAGCCCAAAAAGATCCTGGAAGATTTCGTGAATTTAGCATGGACCTGGCTGCTTCCACAATCGTACGATTGTCTCTTTCTATACGTCCTATCTGTTCGTGCACATAAGGTGCAGTGAACTCGTGAATTATCCCAAATCTTTTACATAAATCTGCAAAATTATCGCTTTTGAATTCTAGCGCATTATCAGTCCTAAGAACTTTTATCTTATTTCCAGTTTGAGTATAGATTAGAGTAGCATATTCTTTGAATATATCTAGCACATCTGATTTGTTTTTAATAAAATAAATATGGCGATAACCACTAAAGTAATCTTTAAATAAGCAGAAATACAGATATTTACTTAATGATTGAGTCTGCATTGGGCCACAAATATCAGCATAAATAAACTCACCTAGCTGGTAGTTTTTGCCATCTGAGGGATAGCACGACTTTCTATGGGCTTTTCCAAGTTGGCATCCTTCACAGAAGAAAAATTCTCCCTCTAAATCTTGAGGCTGCAGACCATCCACCAATCCTTTGGTCGCCATCTCTCGAAGTGTAGCAACTGGAAGATGCGCAAGTCTCTCGTGCCACAACTGAAGCTTGTTCTCGCTGGTGATGTATCCTTGTGATGATGACGTAACCTTGAAAAGCATCCTGTAGAGGTCGTCATGACGCACTCCTACGGCTTTTAGGTCATTATCCATGAAGATCTGTAGCTTGTCATGTTTGATAATGACGTTGAATCCTCTTCTTGTGGACGTAGAAAGGCTATACAAATTTTTCTTTAGTTGCGGCGAGTAGAGTACATTTCTTATGTACGTATTGTACCATCCACCGTCGACGTAGGCTTGAATCTCGATGTCTCCCATGCCTTCTGCAAGTAGTGTCGAGTTGTCTCCCAAGTAGATTGGATGATCACTGGTGAACGGCGTGTAGGTCTTGAACCACTCTCGTCGAAATGTCATGCTGCAGCTTGCACCGCTGTCAGCATACCAAATATCATTGGGCTCTACTTGATTATCGCACAAAATAAGTCCATAATCACTTGAACTTCCTTTTGAATCATGAAGATTTTTGGATTTATTTTTCTCATTAGCTAATCTTTTTCTACATTCGCGGCTCCAATGTCCAATTTTGTGACAATAGTGGCATTTAGTGTTCTTCTTGGCATCTTGAAAAGAACGTTGTGTATCTTTAGGCTTCGTTCGTGCTTGCCTGTGTAATAAGGCCTCATCTTGTTTAGAAGAACCGCTTTGTTGATTCCTTGTTTCTTCAATCAAAAGTCTTGCAGTTAAATTGTTAAGAGTTTGAGCTTTCGGATCTAACGATTCCCACGCCGCAACAAAGTAGCGCATACTCGAAGGCAAAGTATTTAAAATTTTTGCTATCTTTTGATCTTCCGTTATGGTTCCGCCCATTTGTGAAATTTGTGCAGAAATATTTTCAATTTTTGCTATGTAATCACTTATTGTTTCCGATGTCAATCGTGCATCGAAGAATTGTTGCCAAAGTAGGCCAATAGTAAATTCGGATTTTTGTTCATGAATAGCAAGTAATATCTGCCACATTTGTGAAGCGGAAGTACAGTTCATCAGGGGCGGAAGAAACTTTAATTCGATTGCCTGTGATAATAACATCCTTGCCTTAACGTCCTTTGATTTCCAATTCTGTAGTGAACTTTCAGAGTTACTGTCGGAGGAAACAACATTCGGCTTTATTTCTAAGCCTTCCAATAATTCTAGTAATTTTTGTTGTTCCATAAGAAGCCTGAATTGGAATTTACATAGTGAAAAGTTTTCACCATTAAAAACTTTAATCCTTGAAAGACAATCTTCGCTCATCTTCTTTGTCTTGGAATCGGCCAACGACAAAAAGAAACTAGGGTTATGGTTGGCGGTTGACGCCTAAACTTCGAGCAAAACAAAGGCTTACTCACTGCTGGCGGTTAATCCTTTTAGTCGCAGTGGAAGCGTGCTGGGCCCATAACCTGTTGAAGTTTGAGATTGAATCAAGGAATAAAAGGATTATTTATTAAACAAAGTAACTTAAAACAAGATGTTAAAGTAGCAACATTTTAAAGGCAAGTGGATAGATGTTGACGTCGACCGCAGCGCCGCCGCGGCCGTTGATTGGTCGATCCTCCAATACTGCACGCCAATTGGATCGCTATTCCAACACTTTTGTACACAGTTCTCTTTTCTCTTTTCCCCCCCTCTCTTTCTCCTTTTTAATATCACATGACTGTTTATTTACTGCCTAAAATAATTGCAAATATATATGTATGGACAAATGTAAAGGCATACATGTATGACAGCGCAAGTGTCTCTAGGGGATATAGCGCTTTAAATTGAAGTAAATAAATGAAACTTTAATCTCAAAAATGAAAACTTTATCCGCAACAATAACTATTCGATTCGCTACGAGAAACCTTTTCCACAGCAATGACTATTAACCCGAAAAATGAAACGTTAACACCAAAATAATTAATAATTCATCCGCAACAATGAAAATTCATCCGAAAAATGAAATTTTATTTTCAACAATGTACGCAAACAACGACGACTGGAAAGAGTAATAACAGTATCCTCGTTTGAACTCCTGACCTTGCATTAATGGACTAATGCATCGTCAATTTACACCAAAGATCCAAATTGTGCCTGCAACGTCCCACAATCAATGTCCCATATACTAGATGACTGCCCGCTGTACAAATTCAATGGAGGAATCTCCAATCTCCATTCTGTCACCCCGGAAGCCCTGAACTGGCTGAAGGCCTTGCCTCTCAGACTTTAATGACCGATATGTCCTCACTTCTTTTTTTCTAGATTTAATTCATTTTGTCTCCTCTCTAATTGTAAATACGCTGCTGTATCACCTCATAAGCATAATAATAATCGTCAATTGATTGAAATCTCCTGGATATTAATCAAACAAATGCTACAGGTTTCTGGAGATGAGTTTATTTTATATTTATTAAACGTAATCTCAATATTTCGGGCATCTTTGCCCTTCTACAGGAGTACACACACATAGAATCTAATGCATCATTTTAATGGACTTTACTCCCCAAAAAGAGAAAGCGAGAGAAAGAGTTGGAGTTTTTATTGAAAAAAAGCATTTAGCAATATCAAAAAGCAATCAGGGATGTTTCTTTCACAATTTCATTTCTTTAGCTTATACAGGATAAATTGCCCCTCAACAGGAGAAACTAGTAGTATAACCTCTAGTTTTTTATGTATTAATAAACCAGGCACCATATATTTCGAAATTTTTGGCTATTACAGAGGAAACAAACAAAAAAAAAATAAAAATAAACAAACAAATTAGAACTTAATATTATATATTTACAAATATACATGTCTCAATCGACAGAGATCATAAAATTTATATAGACAAAGTGGCTGATGAAAGAGAGTTAAATCATTTAGATCAGGGAACAAACGATGTCTCACTTCTGTAAAGTTCGGACAGTCATAGATAAGGTGGTTTGTTCAGTTTTTCCGCAGGAACAATTAGATGTTTCTGATAGACCTATTTTGTGTAAGTAGTTCTGGAATTTTTATTGTGATGTGACAAATTGAGTGACTATAAAATTTTGTTGGAACTGTGTAGGAATTCCTGTATAACCTCTATTTAACTATACACGCCGAATACTTAAATATATATATACAAAGAGAGTGTGTGTTAACTAGACGTATATAGTTAACTAAAATTTAAACTACTAGTTACTATTGTTGAAGAGAATGTTATCCCGTATAAGCTAGAGAAATAATATTGTGCAAGAAACATAGCTCTGGATGCTTTTTTATATTGCTAAAATATAAGTCAGGAGGAAGGTCGTTTATAGTGAACTAAGAATGAAACATGTATATTCACTATTAGGACCTTCCAACTTTAAGAAAAGTTACAAGGTCAAGAGAGGGAAGATGATAAAACGTCCTATCAGATAGAAATAATGTTGAGTAAGAATTGTAAAAATATACAGATTCACAATTTTTTAACTTAGAATGAGACTCATAATAAATGACAGCAGATTCCATATCCAGATATCCATACATAGTTTCAATATTACTTCCCCATAATCTTATAATGAATGACTAATTAAAAGAGAAAATTGCTATAAAGCAGTGTCGGGCAACCGGTGTGCCGTGGCACACTGGTGTGCCGCGAAGAATTCTAGGTGTGCCGCGAACATTTTTGTAGGTATTTAGAACTTTTGGTTAAATTTAAAAATAATGTTTCAAAAAATATTTTTTTATAATTTTTATTCAATTTTAATAATTTTTTTCAAAAATTTTCATATAAAAAAATGAAATTAAAAAAAAGCAAATTTCATTTTATATAAAACTTATTTTGGTATTATAATTACAACAGTTTGCATAATTTTATATTTCATATAACGTATGTACATAATCTTGACGTACATGACTGGCACGTGCCATTATTAAAAAATAAAAATACAAATAGGTACGTACCTATTTAAAATCATAAGTTAAAAAAAAAACAATCCGCGAAAACAACTTTATTTAATAAAGTTGAATACATACTGCGGGAAAATACCTAATTTTTAAAATAATATGTCCAAACTTAACCGTCATTTACAATCTTTGTCACAGCTGTTTATTAATAGAGACTCAAAGCTACAAGCTTAAAAAAAAAGAAAACAAAAAATAATTATAAATTTATTTAAAAAATTTATTCGGAGTTTTCGTCAAAGTATTGCTGTAGTAATTCTTCATTTTTTTTGCATGTTGTAAAACACACACACACATTCACACAATAAGTTTTGTACACCGTAAAATCTGTTGGCTAAAAAAGGAAAAAAAAAATTATTGTTACGAAATTCTCACAGGTGCGCCGCGAAAAAAAGAAATTAGGCTTAGTGCGCCGCAACTCGAAAAAGGTTGCCCGACACTGCTATAAAGTATAAATTAAAATTAAAAATATGAACAGTAGCAATGCTACTGTTTATATATATATATTACATAAAGATTTTATTTAGGAAATGTTATATTAAAATCATTTATTTAAAATGTTATATTGAAATATTTTATTTAAAAATGTTATATGTTAAAATGTTATTTTGTTTAAAGTTATAAATTCATAGATATAAGTACTCTGTTTTAATCGACCGCCAGAGGTCACGCTTCTACTATATAAACTGATTGTTGTTCTTACCCGGGTGGCCGACCCAAAACTTTGTAATTATGTAAATAATCTTTTCATTTTTTTATTCTTACGCCTTAAGCCAGGCAGTACTTTTATCAAATTATGTTTCTATATATTCCTTAGCTCAATTAAAGCAATCTCTTTCAAAACCATATTATTATTTTTATTTCAAATTATTAGCCACGACTGCATCACCAGAGCTTAATCCGATACAATAATCCTCAACATGATCTAAATTCAAACAGCAGAAAAACAAATATCTTTTCTTTATATAAGATATATATATATTTAATGAATAATAAAGTGTCGATTACTAAATAACTCTTAATTTAGTGCTTTAAAATTAAATAAAAGCAGACCAGAGCGTGCTCATGCCGATATTTCTTTTGTAATTAGTTTTTCATTTATCTCTTCTGCCATATTATTTATACTGCCATAGAAGAGAAAATTTAATCGAAATCTTGCTTATTTGCTTCAATGAAAATAAACCGAATGTTAATTATTGTAAGTTCATAAAATATTTTAACACTAATTCTCATAGACAAAACTTAAGAAGGTGGAAAATCGTTGTTGTCCAAGGTGGTCTGTTTTTTTTTTTAAGGAGACTGAGGCGATTTTGTTCACACTTTGTTATCTCGTGTATCTTCAATAAAGGTCAGTGTATTAAATATCTTTCAGAGTAATTGTTTGAATGCAGACAACATAAAAAAGTATACATAAAGGCCGTAAATGCAATATATGAGTATCTATATTAGGTGAGTGAAAGATACGGCAAGTGTATACCAGAATTAACACTAATCCTTGCTAAAAAAAAACATCTTACTGAATGTTGAATGCCTATCACTGATCCATGAGGCAAAGAATGAAATAGCAAGTTTATCAGCTCTATCTAGATTTTTGGATCTGTAAGTCTCTTCTTCTTCTTCTTTCTTATCTCCACTCAATCATATTAGAGTATCAAGCTTGTAAAGCTTGAGACTTTTGATGGTGTCTGCTGGGGATGAGTAGAGCTCATCAATGGATGAGTCAATACTGCCAATAATGTATTTTGGGGTGCACTTAGTTGGCACCATCATGACTGGGTGAAGTAGAATATGTCTGCCTTTATCATTAAGACTGGGAGCACTACTCAGTGGCAGGCCGACTTAGCTCCAAAATAAATGGCCGCCTCTGACATGAGGAACAGACACCATGTGCAGCCGCTCCCAACATGGAGTACAAACGCTGCTCATCCTGTATCCCTTGATTAGAAGACCTTACAGGGTACTATCAGCCTATGAGACCAGGTTTTTTAGTGAGCTTGTTACTGCTCCCCTCCTAATTTTTCATGCGGGCTTGGGACCGGCGATCTGTAAGTGAAATTGTATAGTCAAAGTACAGAAATCCTTGCTAAGATTAGTTAGATGTACCCTACCTAGCGCTTGGCAAGTATATAACTCGTGCGTAATTTAATGTTAATAAAATCGAAAATACATCACCCTCTTATTTTCTTCGAATAACACATTTAGGAGTTTTTAATGAATATACAAACTGTTTGTGTCATTAAAAATTCCATTCCAAAGAAATTGTGGCGAAAGGAAAAGGTTCTATTATAATTATGCTCTCTTTTAAACAAAATTAAATATAATTGTTTATTTATTTTTCCTTATGAACTAGTAAAACCATTTCAATTCGCATGACGCACGCTTTAACATTTTTTATACATGTGTGTTATGTAACATAAAATTAGCCACTCATTGCATTTTCCCGTTGGAGTGTCTGCCTATGTATAACGAATTGAAACGATGAATAATGCTTGCGTATCGCATACCTTTGGTATTTGACCTATCCGGATGAAAATTTGACACCATATAGATTTCGGTTTGAATGACTAACTGCCATTGTTTCGATTTCGTAGTATGTAAATAAGTCCGACAATAGACGAATTAGTATATTTCTTTCCAAATGAAAACAAAATGCAGAGCCATTTTTGTCCCGTTAATAGCAGTAGACATATCCAGATTACCCTATACGCCACAATAAAGAAAGGAGACGGCAATATGTTTCACTGTGTTAAATTATTGTCTTTATCCATAAAATTTCAAATTATATGAAAATATGAATATATATTTTTTGCGTGATATCTTCAGTAACATATGTGAGCCTAAAGGGTATCTGGGTAAGTTTATTTTTTGGAAGAATAAAAATATATTGTTGCATCATGGCTAATGCACCTATTTTATTTTAATTTGTAAGATTATTTTTCATATATTTTAAATTCAAATATATATTTCATATTTATTTTATTAAACAAAATACATATATATTATAAACTGATTTATGTATTATAAAGTCACCATTTGTATTTTGTTTACACTGTGTGACTTGACTGCTCTCTTTGATGTGAGAAATAAATAAATTATTCTGGAGGCTACCTTAAATTATGTTAGTTTAACATCTCTGTTATATATAAAATAAATCAGAGAAAAACGTTTATTTCCGTTATATATAATCTATAAAAATAATTGCGACGGTATTATGTCATCTTTAACAGCGTTCTATTAAATTTACACCAGTTGTCGAACTGAAAATATAGATATTTCTCGTTTTTAAATTTTCTCGTGTTATATACTACTTTTCTAATGCTTTTGAAGATATAGAGGTATATACATAGGACACCAGCAAAGTAATTTTGAATATAGGATTGTATTATTATTATTTTAATTTAAAATATTTTGCAATATTTCAAACCACAATCATACACTTATCCATCCTTCAAAACCAGTCATCAAAACAACTCTTCCACGTTTCCTCAGGGAGTTGGGTTGTGTGGTCATCCCATACCCTATAAAAAAGTATTTATCGCATAAAAAGTGTTTACCTTTCAGTCTGCTCTTTATATGAAGGAAGAGGGGAAAGTCTCAAGGTGCAAGATCTGGACTGTAGGGAGGATGCACCAACAATTTTAGTCCAGTACGTGCCAAATAATCGGCGCCGACCTTCGAACTGTGAACTGGAGCATTGTCATGGTGAAAAAACCATGTGTCAGTCCTTGAGTTCGGACGTCACCTTTTGATAGCTTGCACAACTTTAGGAAGGCATTGCTCAGTGTACCACTTGGCAGTAACTATCTTCTGATTTTCCAGGACCGCACGACTCAGAACTCCTCTGTCAGTAAAGAAGACAGCTAACATTTTCTTATTGATCGATCTTGATTTTTATAGACACAGGCGTGATATCACCTTCAAAGATTAATACTTTGTTTTGGAATTCAGTAGGCACATTAATATGATAAAGCCAAGTTTCATCACATGTTATGATGCTATTGATATAACGAGATGATCCATTATCAAACTTTTTGAGCATCTCTCGGCACCATGTAACACGTCATCTGTTCTTCAGTTAAGGAATGAGGAACCCATAGGGAACAAACTTTACTCACTTATAAGTTGCGCAGACTGGAATGAAACTTTAGTGCAGGAATATCTAAACTCTACGCTATCTTTCAATAAACTATAAGTCGATCAGTCTCCAACAATTTATTGAGAGCTGTGATGTTTTCCTCATCACCTTAATAAGCTGGACGTCCTGACCTTGGAGCATCTCTTATGCCATATTTTCTTTGCTGACATTCACAATACCACCTGAAGATGGTAGTACGATGTGTACAATCATTTTCGAGCACAGGTGTCATTTATTTCAATCATTTTTAAATACCTTAACCGAGTTCGAAGTTATATCGCAAAATGGCTCGTTATTCAATTTTTTGCCAGGTTAGACATTCTAAGTATTTTATTATCCAAATCCAAATATTTTATTACTAACATCTTGAAAATGGGATTTTGACTGTAGTTTAAATATAAATAGGGCTCAACAAATTCGAACTTATCTGCTGGTGGGAGAACGGGTTGAAGTGTATTGATAAACGTTCTTACTGCCCTTCCAATATTTGAATTTTTTGTTAGCAGACACTTGATTTCGAGGTTACGCTAAATTTGAATCACGCAAGAACGCGCTTGTCAACCTCAAATATATTTATGAAAAATGCTTGCTAAATATTCAACCTTTACTTCACTAATAAATAAGAAAAATGGAAGAGCTTGGCTAAGGACATCGCAGTAAGGACAGCAGAGGGTGTATTATATTTAGTAAAAAGCATTCCTGCTTTAAAGTTATATTTTTATATAGAGATAGCACGGTATTTCATTCCATATAAATATAAGTTATGGCAGCTATTCGAGAACACCCATTATAGGTGAAACCATTTCCTGTGTATTTTAGTATTATCGTTTTTTTCTATTGCAAGAAGGCATGTCAGAATCTCCTCTTACGCAAAAAATGAAGATACATGTGATTATTGTCTCCTTGGATGCAGGAGATAACGATTCAGAAACTGCTGAATTCTTGAAAGTCGCTCGATCATTTATTTTCAAAATTTCGGAGAGAATTGAGAGATGGAAAGGGTGATGTGGCGTATGTTTCCCAAAGGAAACGATATTTTCGACGTTCTGACAGTATGAGGACGCCAGACTTCATAAACCGTATCCAAGTTGCCATCGATGAGGACCCTGGGAAGCCGATGAGGGCACTCGCCAGAGGGCTGCAGGATGATGTGGCTACCATCCGACGTGTGGTTCATGAGGACCTCCGTTACAAATCATACGTGATGCGGAGAGGACAGTTCATGTCTTCAAAAACAAGGTGAACCGCTTACCAGAGCCAAGCGCCTCCTGAACAAGCTCAAACATCCCGAGGAGCCAGAAATGATCTGGATTTTCTCAAACGATAAGAACTTTGTTCAGGAGCAGAAGGTAATTGGTGGCAAAAATGGCAAAAATAATTGATAGCTGTGTAAAAGCCCTGATGAGGTACCTGGGGGCATTAATACGAAATTTCAATAATCCTCGATAGTTATTGGTGTTAAACACAAGGTAATAAGATCAAATCCAAATAAATAAACAGTAGTTGACGTTTCGGTAACAGCGTTGTTACCATCTTCAGACAAAAGTACTGAATGTTAATTTAGTATGTTACCGAAACGTCACACACTATTTATTTGTTTGGACTTGGTCTTATTACCATGTGTTTATGATCATAATGCAAATTGTGCCTTATCAGTTATTGGTGTTGTTATTAGTGTAGGTTATGTGATGCCTACATGTATTTTTACTCCAGGTGACAGAGTCAATGCTGTTGCTTACATCGAGGTGTTAAACAATAACTGCCAAGCCTTGGATCGCAACTGTAGCACGTGGGAACCGTATGTTTTTCAACAAGACTCAGCATCATCTCAAACAGTCAGAACAACCCGAGAATGGTTGGCCGAGAATCTTCACGATCATGTCACACCTAACGTTTAGTCCACAGATCACCAGATGTCAATCCGCTGGACTATTAAGTGTGGGGCGTGGTTGAGAGGGACTCCAATAGTAATTCTCACAACACTGTTGCAGTTATCAGAGTTGCTATAGTGGATGCAATGGCAAACATTCCCAAGACCCATCTCATTACTGTCTGCAGTCGGTTTCGACAGCGTATAGAAGCTGTTATTACCACTGATGGCGGGTTCATTGAATGATGTCGTCCTTTAGGGGTATGTGTTCATCTAAATAAAATTTTATATATAATAAATGCTCTTTTTCTGTTTTATATTCACTTTTCTCATGGGAATTATTTTGTTCTCAAATATTTTCCGAGCCCTGTAATTTTACCTAAACCTGACCAGAAAAAGGTTGCTCGTCAAAACATTGGTGTAATATAAGATCTGCCAGAAGTGTCCTCATTTTTATGAAGTTGACTAATAAGATATTAGGTAATAATATGGCCAAAATTTATAACAATTTAGTACATTTTATTGGGTTATTAACACACAACATTTCCTTGACTGAGGTAATCTGGTTTTAATATTTATTTTTCTTGTCCCTTTTACACATGTATATGTACCGCCGAACAAGCGTGTTCACGTGGCAGAGGTGATAATCATGGTGAGTAGAAGTTGACAACTGCTTCTACTGTTAGTACACCACATGTCTACATGTGAAAGGCAGTTCTGCATTTGAAATTAAAAGTGTGCCAGAGATCGGTTAGGTTACTTACTTTACTGATGTATTAAGACTTTTGTGAAGAATCGGTGGCCATTAAAGCATCTTTTTTATTATAAAAAAAAGACCAAATGCGGGATTCGATCCCGGGTCGTTGCGGACGAAACCCAACGGTTTAGACCATTCATCCACTGACCCTTGAGGCAATTTGTAAATAGCTTTACTTATATTGTACTGCTCAAATTCTCGATGTTCCATAGAAGGAACACAAATTACGGAAATCTTCATCGAAGAAAGCTGTATTAGATATACACTCATGGAAAAAATCTCAATGAAGTTGTATATTTCAGCAATACACTCATTTCAGATATCTGCACTTACTTTCAGCACTGCCCTTCTACAGGAGTGCATAAAATATATAAACGAGGTTGAATGCTAATTGATTTATCTATACATTCAAATATTACGATATTTTTGCCTATTGCTTGATTTTCGAAAAAAACTATATATTTACATATTGTTTTATTCGGTTAGTTTGTATTTGCATATTTACTTTCGTTTGTTTAATATATATTGAAGAAACTCATCTCCAGAAACTTGTAGAATTTGTTTGATATTCTTAACAATGGTATAAGCATTCTCCCACCTATGATTTATAGAGGCCAATCATACACGGCCACATCTTGTTTGCGTAATCTCTTGAGTAACCTAAGGGCAGGCTTCGCTTGAATTTGAAGAGAGATAGACTCCAATTTGAATTTCCAAGTAGGTAGAGGTTATATAGTGGAAGAACTTCTAGTTTTATACGAACCTTATTAACACAATGATGTCCATTTTTTCCCAGAAAATAGCTCAATTAGTGTTACTTATTGGCCAGTGTGAAGGGTCTCTTCTTGTCATCCATTTTCATAATCCATAACCAATTTTCACATATCGCGTCTTTTATTGCCCTTCTAGATAATTGTGCTGGTCTAGTTATCCCAAATTACAGGCATTTACTTGCAGATTTTGGCAATGCTTATTTGTATATCTAAATATTCCCTTGAAAATAACTTACGCAAAACGTCAGAACAGTCAGAATCTCCATAAATATGAATTTAAAAATGGCCACTTTTTCTTTCACTTAATGAAAAATTGTAGATATATCTTCATAGCTCACGGATGAATAGGTCAAAACTGTTACAATAATTTTTTTCTTCTTCATTTTTTTTCTCCATTCAATCATATTAGGGAATCAAGCTTGTAGACCTTGGGACTTTCAATGTTGTCTGTAGCTGGGGATGAGTAGAGCTCATCAATGGATGAGTTAATACAGTCAATGATATGATTTGAGGTCGCAGGTTGAGAATTGCACTTGGTACATAGTAGAAAAACTTGAAACCATTCTGGAAAGTCATTGTCTGTAATTGACCTTACTCATCCAGAAGTTATATGAAAAAGACACTCCTACCAACCTCCCCAACAAGTTGAAGTAGGAGGTATACATTTTGAATTTATCATGTGAAGATTTTTATATGATAATATCTCCTTCCAGTTCAAAGCCTTGAAATCAATGTCTCAGCATATATTAGTTACCTTATTGAAATACTATATCATTGATAGTTGCCCCTTTCGGGACAAAAATGATCTGTTTACTCTTGAGTTAAAGCTAAAAAAAAGTATATATATTCTAGGTATCTAGCTATGTATGTAGCACGATTGGAGAATTTTCGATTCTTTAGCCATGTTCTTGAGATAGAGTAACCCAACTTTGTATACTCCCAGTATTATAAAAATTAAGTGCGTCACCCATTCTACGAATATTTTGGTGAATTGGAGCAATCTCTAAGAGCTCGGATAAATTCTTTTACACACAGAAAATTGGGAGATAACACTTCGAATACTGCATCTGAAATTTACAGAAAATATTAGAGTCCCGCGTGATGTTTTAGGCGGAAATTTTCATCAGACTTTCAATATATTTGTAATTTTATCAAACATATCAAATTTTAATTATCTCATATTATCCTAAAACCATTAATTGAATTTTATCAGCTAGAAAATATCCATTTTTGCATAGTTTTCCAAACTTCTCTCTATCAGCATCTTTCAATTCTGAATACTGATAACAATGCTGATATGAGGAAACCGTCGTGTCTCTTTTTCAAAAGTTTCAAGCTTTACAAGCTTGACACCCAAATGTGATTGAGTGGAGATAAGTAAGAAGAAGAGAAACCGTCTTACGAATGTTTCCATTAATATCAGGAACAATTAATCTATTCTATTACAATTTTTGAAATTTTTGTTCCATCAAAGGTAGTCACCTATAAATTTTATTATTTACTTTAAAATTGACTAAAGTTTTAATTGCAGAAAACAGTTGCTTTGATAATCCAATTATCTGATAGTTATTTGGGCCATTTCACGATCTGTTATGTTTGAGATGTCGTAAACTGTGGCCACAGGTTTGTTAGTTCCTAGAAAATGAATCTCGTTGGCAGGTTCTGAAATGTTACGTATTTCCTTGATACCGTTGTTAACTAACTTTTCATATTCTAACATATCAAGGTTTCTATCTATGATTCTTTATTTTAATTGTTTTCACATACCACATATACACTCATGGAAAAAAACTCAAGGAATTTGTACCTTTTATTATGTATAGCGGGATTCTCAGACAATGACTTTGAAAGATATTTGATACACGGTGACCTTTATTGAAGACACACGAGATAACCAAGTATGAACAAAATTACCTCTGTCTCCTTGAAAAAAAATACATCAAAGAATTTCCATTTCCTTAGGTTTTGTACATGAGTTTATCCTGTATGTACTGTTTTCATCCAGGGCTGAGAAATTGGTCTATCGGCAAAGGACAATAAATTCTCAACCCAAGAAAGTTTTTATTGTTGTTGTACCATTTTCAAGACTCTTTACTATCCTGACAAGAGACATCCACATAAATATCACTGACAATCAAAAGATAAATAATATATAATCAGGATTATAATGGAAAATTTGCCGGGAGGAAATTAATCCATGGAAGCAATGGTGGCCTCTCTCGTCAAAATAAACGTCAGAATCTGACACCATCTACGTTTATCAGTTTGCCAAAGTTGGTGTTGTGGCTTTGTCACCGACCCGATGCCGCTAGTTGCGGCGACGGTCAATAAATGGCGTCAGATTCTGACGTTTTTTTTGACGGGAGAAGCGACCATTGCTTCCAAGGATTATAATATTGTGGAGAAAAAATAAATTTATAACAACACTTCATTTTATTATATAATTATATATAATCAATGTCTAAAGAGAATACATAGCATAATATAAATAAAGAAGGCATCTCCTGACCACGAGCACATAGCATAATATAACTTTGTATTTATGGAGAATTCATATATATTGTTATTAACTACTCTATAGCTGTAATTAAATTGTTAGTTTTAATTGTAGTTGCCTAGTCGTGCTGACGTCATAAATAAAATATCTTCTGCTTTATCATTATGATTTTCTATCCATTACTATATATACGTTACAATATACACCTATCCCCCGATTTACACGGTACTTGTTTTACACGTTTTCGCTTTTACACGGTTTTACAAATAAGTTTTTTTTCTTGTTTTTATCGCACTATACTAAATGCTACTGTGATTGAACACATGCGCTGTGTACACATCTAACGAGGAATCCCGAGCTTATGTGCTGACTACATATTTTAACCTGTCAATGCATTTTATTTTTATTTCTGTGTACACCTATCCCCCGATTTACACGTTTTTCTCAGGAACGTATCTACCGTGTAAATCAGGGGATAGGTGTATAATAAAATCTCAGGAGAAAAAGTACAAAAGGTTCTTCAGTACAAACATCACATTGTATTGTCTTCCTATAAATAGCTTTGCTAAATTCTTATGTTCAAGGCATTTCGAACAAAAATTATCGATATAGATGAAAATCTGATAATTAATTGAATAATCTTTTGACTTTTTTATTGTTAATATGTTCAAACGAATGTATAGAATGTTAAAATGAGTGCTCTAATATCATAAAATGTTGCGTCGAATATCAATACTTTAAACCTGAAATTCTTAAACACAAACCGAATTCTAATGATTGCCTTACCTCAATAACATATCAGGTGGGTAGGCTTACAGTCAATAAAACAGTCTCTGAGAATATTAAGAAATAAATTTATAAAAAACATAACAAATTTGTTTCATCAATTTTTATTTTTAATATAACTTAGTTGTCAAAATTCGAAACTATTATAGACGCGTATGATTCTTTTTTTTTAAATAAACAATTCTACTGTCCTTACTGCAATGGAAAAAAATAGTGGAAGGGCCTGGCTCATCAGTGGTGAACCCTCCCAGCGGTTTCACCAGTTTAATCTACCGTACCGCTGTTATTTTGCATTTTTCGATCTACCTTTTATAGTGAAACTAATGCTAGACTCTTGGAATGGGTATTTTAGATGAACTGTGGACATAAGCTTTGAGGACAGTAGAATTACATATATTTATAAATATATATAATGACAGTAGAAATTGTTTATTTAAAAAAAGAATCATACGCGTCTATAATGGTTTCGAATTTTGATAACAGATGGCGCGCTTATGCATCATAATAAACTTAGTTGTAATTAAATGAAATTATTTAATACTAGCGGATGTACCCGGCTCCGCCCGGGTTTTACCCGAGTAAAGGTTTTTCTAACGAATCTCTCGATAAAGTGAACATTTTTTCCCGGTCCCTTTAAAAGTACTCGATAAATTGAATAAAATCAATATTAATTGGTTCCCTCGGTAATTGGAAGTTAAAGGAATAGTATCTTGCCTTGCAATTGTATCAATATTCTTGTCTCAAATAAATTGCCGTTTCATCCTGAATTTTGTCTTTCCTAATTTTCTACATTACAAAATCATCGTATCATCATGATAATATTTAGAGCAGATTTTTAAATTATAACAGATAAATTAGAATATTTATCTTGATTATTTTTAGGCGAAAAGTTATTTCTAAAATTTTATTTGCTAGAAACCTTCCCAGTACTATACTAAATAACTTCCCAAAGTTTCATGGCGTTCCAATGAGTGGTTTGGTCAGGCATAAAGGACAGACACACACACACACACACACACTCGGGCGTGCGGCCACGCTTTCGCGAGCTCCGCCGTTTTCGCCTTTTGAGTGCGCGTAAAGGGCGCTTAGTCTGGCAAGTGTGATATTGGCAGAAAGCTCAGGATGTGCTGAAAAAGTGCCTGAAAGGCCCAGCATCCTGCTACCAACAGGCGAGGAATTATCGCCAAAAGACATAAATATGAAGAAAATAATTGAAATTTCTTCTGAAAATCAAAAGTATGCAAATTCGCCGGCAGGCGACATGCATGTAAATCCGGCCGCCGCGCGTGGTGACGTCACGGCGCCGAAGACTGCTGCTACGACCAGCGTAACTCCAGCCAGCCCGGCCTCGCTCAACTGGGCCGACAGCGAGATGGCGGAGGTGGACGCCAACGAAGGCTACACAGTCGTGAAGAGCAAGAAAAGGCGCCTCGTCTCACCGTCACCTGACCACGCCTCTAAACAGCCAAGCAGGCCTGCTGAGAAGCGCAGCTCCCAGCAGCAGAAGCGGCCAACAGGGCCGAGGTCAATGCCGCCCCAGGAAATCAAGGCGACACGCGCCAACATCGCCGACGCCAAGGCGAGGCAGACCACTACCAACCACGAGAACTACGTCTTCGTGGAGCTGTGCCCAGACATCCCGGACTACTCCTACCTCCGGGCAATTGGCCACCTGCTCGGAGGGCCAGGGAAAATAAGCCAGTTCAACAGGATGAACGGCCACTATGTCGTGGGCCTCGCGAGCAAAGACCATGCGAGCCGTCTGGTGGAGGTGGGCCTGGACATCGAGGGCACCCACCTGAAGGTCTTCCCCTTCCGAAAAAGGGCAGAACGCATTACCATCGCAAATCTGCCCGGCTTCGTCGAGGACAGCGCTATCGTGGAGCCCCTGCGCAACTTCGGCACCGTGACCTCCATCGCCCCCATCATGATCAAGACGGGGGAATACACCTTCAACGACGGCCGCCGGGAGGCGTTCATCCTGCTCCGCGAGGGCGTGAGGCTGGAGTCGCTGCCCACCCGTCTGACCATTAAGTCCAAGGGAGACACCCTGTCAGCCTTCCTCTCCTTTGGCATCAAGTGTTCCAAGTGCGGCAAGCAGGGCCACCGCAGAGCCAACTGCCCAGCGCTCGCCAGGTAAGCAGCGTCTCCCACCGACGCAAGGCCTCGCCCCCCTCCTCCTCCTCCTCAGCAACCAAGGAAGCCGGCACCTGCGCCCGCAACACCGGCGTCCCCTGTCCAACCGGCGAAGACATCAACCGAGGCTCCAGCGATCCCCTCGGCGCCCCATCCTGCCGAACCGAGGGATCTTGCCCAGCCCGCCCCTGTCGCCCTCCCTGCTCCTCTGGCTGCCCCGCGGCCCCCCGAGCCCGAGACCTTTCCGCTCGACATTGAGATGTCGGAGGAGGAGCTGACCTCAACTCCCTCCGCGTCTCCCCGGGGAAAACCCGCATTCGTCCAGCTGCAGGAGCACCTCAAGCAATCCCCCAACCTCTCCATCGACTGGGACGGGCTGCCCGGTATAGACCGCGAGGACGCACAGCGGCTACTCACCTCTAAAAGAAAAATGGAGAAGCGAGTGGCCTCGCTGTCAAAAGCACAGGTCGCCGCCCTCGACCAGGTGGCCGAAACCATCAAGGCCTCGATCCCAGACTCCAACCACACCATCCGCAAGACCCTCCAGAAGACCAGGAAGGTGCTGCGTGAAGGACGGCCCCAATGAGTTACCGCGTCGCCACCATCAATGCGCGAGGGCTCGCCACTCGGGGGAGGAGCCTTGCCCTTTGTCATTTACTCAGGCAACATCACGTGGACATCGCGTTTGTCCAGGAGACAAACGCATTTCATCTGGGCAGCGGCCAAGACCTCTGCCTCGGCTACGGCGCTGTTGTGTTGGCCCATCCCGTAGCCATCTCGGGATCCGGACTCGCCTGCGTCTTCGGACCAGGCGTAGCCGTGCTACAACAGCGTATCCTGTGGCCGGGCCACATCGCCTTGGCAACAATAGATGTCCACGGCGAGGAAATGACGGCCATCGTCGTTCATCTGGCGCATGAACCCCGGGAGAGAAACCAACAACTGGAGCTCCTGGCGGCGACAGCGGCACAGGAAGAGGAGGGGGCCTGCTGGATCATCGGCGACTTTAATATCAGGGATCGGGGCCCCTCATCATCATCATCATCGGATGCCCTCGCCGCTCTTCTGGACCTGGCCGCGCTGGTCGACGTGGCCACCCAGTTCGACGCCGCCCACCTGCCCACCAGAGTCTCCATGCACGGCGACCAAGTCGAATCCAACCGCCTGGACCGGATCCTCGTCCCTGCTGGAGTCCTGGATCGCGTGTCCATCTACGCGACCAGCCACTACCACCTCTCGGACCACCGCCTCGTGCTGCTCCAGGTGGGCCCGCCCAACACCGCCGTCTCCTCCCCCACCCAGCCCCGCTTGGCCGCGATGCTCCGCTCGGGCCTTGCTCTCGAACATCTGGCTGGCTACATCCGGGAGTTGGAGGAAGACACAGCGCACGATGACGACGACGGGACCTTCTGGGATAGGTGGACCTCCATCAAGGCGGGGCTGCTGGCGGAGGCCAGATCCCTGCACGACCCACGCCACGCTGCCAACGACAGCTACGTCTACAGGGCGAGACGTTACATCGCGGCGCAGCTCGAGGCCTCCTCCATCCGGGCCGACTACCCATCGCTGCCGGACCTAGCACGCGCCATCCGCCTCCGACGCCCGGTCAGCGTCATCAGGGACGAGCAGGATAACATCATCGAGGGCCCCGAGCTTCGGCGGAGGGCATTCGCGACCTTCCAGCCCCGCTTCGCCCGTCCCACCAGCGATCCAGCTGCGGGAGCTGGCTTCATCGCCAGCAGCGCGCCCACCACCACCCGCGAGCTGAGTGAGGAGGACCCGCTTCACCGGTCGGACATCAGCCCCAGCGAGATCGCCAACGCTATCGAACACCTCCCTTGCGGAAAGGCCCCCGGCTGGGATGGCTTGCCGTGCGAGCTCCTCGTCGCCTTCAGCGAGGACTTCTTCGCGGAAGCTCTGGCCCGGGTGTTCGCGGCATCACGGCTCCGCGGTGCCCTGCCTCCGTCGACGCGGCGCAGCTCCATCTGCCTCGTGCCCAAGGCCCGCGGAGGTCGCGGCCTTGATGGCTACAGGCCCGTCGCGCTGCCCTCGGCCGACTACAGGGTCCTGGCCGCCATCCTTCACCGGCGCCTCAAGCCCCACCTGCGGACCCTTGTGCCGGAATGCCAGACTTACGCCGTCCCCGGGAGGTCCCCGTCATGGAACATCGCCATGGTGACGGACGCCGTCGAGGAGGCCACCGCCCTAGGCTCGCCGCTGGCCGTCATGGGCGTAGACCTGGAGTCCGCCTTTGACTCACTAGACCGCGGCTTCCTGGAGTCCCTGCTGACGTCCCTCCGCCTCCCGCCGGCCTTCAGGGCCTGGATTAACATCCTCTACGCCGGGGCGGACGCCACCATCCGGGCCGGAGGCTTCTACACCACCGCCTTCCCCCTCCTCAACGGCCTAAGACAGGGTTGCGCAGTGAGTGCCGCACTCTTCAGCATCGCCACGGGGCCGCTACTACGTCTCCTGGAGTTGACCCTCGGCGTGGGCAATGTCACCGCCTACGCCGACGACATCGTCCTCCTATTCCATCGCGACGAGGACTTCGAGCGGGTGGCGACTGTCTTCGAAGACTATAAGCAGGCCTCCGGAGTTGGCGTGAACCTCCGGAAGAGCGCTGGCCTCTGGTGCGGCGCCTGGCGCAACCGCGGCGACTCCCCTCTCGGCGCCTCCTGGTCGACCACCTCCATCAGGATCCTCGGGCTCGACATCGCCTCCAGGAGCACCGTCGCCCACCGGGAGCAGCATCTCCTGGCCCTCCTGGAGACTGCCTGCCGCAGATGGACGCCCTTCACCCGCGGTCTCTCCCTCGTCGGGCGAGCAAGAGCGGCGAACACGCTAGTGGGCTCTGTCATCCAGCACCACCTGCATGGCTACCTACCATCACCCCCGACCATCGCAAAGCTGCAGGCCCGACTGGCGAGATTCGTCTGGGGACAGGACCACACGGCGTGGCTTCCCGCCGATGTCATGGCGAGGCCAGTTGCCATCGGAGGCCTCGGCCTCCTCGACCTCGCGACCCAGCTCCAGCTCGCCTGCCTCAAGGGGGTGCAGGTCGCGCTCCGCGGGGGCAGAAATGCCTTCAGCTGGCTGGTCGGCGGCAACAGCGGGGAAGCCTGGATCCACCCTCCACCGGACGGCACCCGTCTCCAGCCCCGCCGTCTCCGGCTGCTGAAGCTGTGGGAGGAGGCCTCCAACATCCTGGGCCTCAACCACCGGGCGGTCCCCACTGCTCAGCTGCTGGACCTCCCCATCATCGGCGGCTGCCGGTTCCTCCGCCCTCCCGACCTCCTGGCCCCTGCCCGCTGGCGCGGAGCCCGAGTCCGGGATCTCATCGTGGAGGAAAATCTCATCGCCCGCCCAACGCGCTCGGCCCTGGCTGACGCCGCGACCCTGGGCGCCTTCTGCCGGAGGCTGACCTCCGAGAACGCCGTGGGCTTCGGGGCGGAGTCTACGCCCTCATCTAGCTCCTTAGCTGCGGCCGTGGTGCTGCGGGGTACGGCTACGCCGTTCCTCAACGGCCTCACGACCCGCTCAGCCCGACGGGCCCTGGATCGCCCGCGCCTCTCCGCCACGCCCATCTCCAGATTCCTGGTGAGATGGACGCCCATCATCAATCCACCATCCAGGATCGACTGGGCCTCACTGCGGCGTTGCGCCTACTCGGGCCACGAGGCTGACGCGGCCCTCAAGTTGGCCCTTTGCGCCCTCCCCCATCCGGCCCATCCTGCCTCGGTCGGCCCCTCCTGTCCTGCCTGCGGGTCCATCGACCGCTCCCTCAGCCACCGTTACTGGTGCTGTCCCTCCATCAGGCCTCTAATTAGAGAGGCCTTCAACATCATAGGGCGGCCCCCTGACCTGCAGGCTTGGATCTTCGGCGGGTCCGGCCTTGAGGACGACGCCCTTTCCATCCTGGCGTCGGCAAAGTTGCGAATCTATCTCTGCTTTGTCCAGGTTGGGCTCGGAGAAGCGGTGGAAGACCCGCTCATCGCCTGGTCCAGGACCCTCCAGCGCCGAGGTTTTCTTCCTCCATCTCCCATCACCATCTTGTAAAATTTGTTTCATATATGTATATATTTTCTCTTCTCTTCTCTCTTCTTATTTTCTTTTTCTCTCCCTATGATTGAAAATATGTAATTTTGTCTAAGATGACAATAAATATTTTTTAATTGTCACACACACACGCCGACCGTGCGGCCACGCGTCGCACGAGCTCCGTGATATTCGCCTCTGGCGAGCTGTAATGTTACCTTAAACATGTCGAATTCGACATCGCCGGAGAGCCCAGGATCCGCTGGACAAAAGCCTGGAAGGCCCAGCATCCTAACTCCAACCGGTAGCGAAAATTCGGCCAAAAACGAATTTCATGGAGAAATCTATGGAGAAAAATCTAATTCTCGCGAATATGTAAATCCGCCGGCTGACGGCGGAAATGTAAATCTGGCCGCTGCGCGCGTCGACGTCACGTCCGGCATGGCGGCTGCTTCGTCATCTAATGGCGCTGCCCTTACCATCAGGAACTGGGCAGATTGTGACGAGGTCATGAACCCCGGGACAGATGACGACTTTACCGTCGTGAAGAACAAGAAGAGGCGCCGCGAATCGTCGGATTCGCCTACGGCCGCTACACCATCCTCCAACAGCGGAGGCGCCAGGAGTGGTCGCCGAGTACAATCATCGGCGCGATCGGTGCCCCGGGCACAGGAGATCCCGACAACCAGGGCCCACATCGCGGAGGCCCGGGCGCGGCAGACGTCCTCTGCTGAGGAGCACTGCGTCTACTTAGAGCACGGCCCTGAACTGCAGCCTTTCCACTATCTGAGGGCGCTAGACAGGCTGCTTGGAGGAACCGCCGGAGTCGTTCAAGTCTCCAAGGTTAATGGCCACCAACTCCTGGGTCTGGCCAACAGAGGCCTCGCCGAGCGCCTCATAAACAACGGCCTTGAGGTTGAGGGCACTCTCCTCAGGGCTTTCCCTTTCCGCAAGAGAGCGGAGAGGATAACGGTGGGCAACCTCCCCTTCTTCGTGGAGGACTCAGCCATCATCAAGGCCCTTGGGCCCTATGGGCGCATTACATCCATCGCGCCCAAAATGATGAAGGCCGGCCCCTACACCTACACCGACGGCCGCCGTGAGGCGTTCATCGTCCTCCACGAAGGAGTGACCACCGAGAGGCTCCCCACCCGCCTCAACATCACCATCAAAGGCGAGGCCTGGCCCGCCTACCTATCTTCGGGCATCAAGTGCTCCAGATGCCACGGACAAGGGCACCGGAGGGCCAACTGCCCCCTGCTTGCAGGGCGGGTCAACACCACCAGATCGGCCCCACCAGCTTCCCCTGCCGGCCTCCCACCAACTACCACCCCTGCACCGCCTCAGCGGCCTACGCCCCAGCATTCAGCACCGGCGCCTCCCTTGGAGATCTCCGGTGCCTCGCCCGCGCCCCGAGCTGCAATCCACCCAGCAGGCGCACCCCGACCATCACCAACAGCGCCCTCGGCCTCACCTACGGAGGAGACGCCTCCTGCACCTCCACCTGTGACCCCTGATCCGTCATCGCAGGCTCCTAGTGATCCCGCATCCCAGGAGATCCTCGGGCCTGCAAACATCGCTCAAGACATCGAGATGACTGCCGTGGAGGAGTCCATCCCTCCCTCCGCGTCATCAAATAAGAAGTGCACGAGAATTGACCTCGCAGCCTTCATAAAGAGAAGTCCCAGCGTGTCCTTCGCTGGAACTGACGCCCTTGGCCTTGGGCGGGAGGAGGTTCTGGACCTCCTCTCCTCAAGGACCAAGTCACATAAGCGCGGTCGCCATCTGACCCCTCCGCAGAGCAATGCTCTTGCCGGCCTGGTAAATCAAATCCTCAACCTAAGGCCCGGAGGAGATAGTAATAGTACTATTTATAAGGTCCTGCGACAGGTCTTGTCGGAGCTGAGGACCGGTACAGCCGCAGTGCCTCCAGCAACCACACTGCCTGCGCCTCGGCCTGCTGAGCCAGCACCACCCGCTCCCCAAAAGAGGGAGTCGACGCCGGCCATGGCCACACCTCCGCCTCCCCCATCTGCCCAAATGGAGGTTGATCCAATCGATAAACGTTGCAAGGAATTGCAACTTTTGACCTTTGAATTGATGAAGGAATTCAATCCGAAGCCCTTACCCCAATTTTACTCTTTCGAGCTTGACCTCGTGGAAGCGGTGCTTTACCCTGAGGATAGGAAGGACTTCCTCGGGAGATTTTCGCCGGAGGACAAGGAAGTTCTCGCCCAAATCCTGGATAAGCTTTCCACTCGGGACTTGGACTCCCTTACTCTCAGGGGACTATCTGAGCTTAGGGCCGCCTTGCCGCCCTGACCTCCTGTTGAAATCATTTGGGCTCGGAGAAGCGGTGGAGGACCCGCTCTTCGCCTGGTCCAGGACCCTCCAGCGCCGAGGTCTCCTACCTTCGTCCCCTTTGTAAATTTGACCATATATGTATTTCTTTAATTCTATATGTATATATTTTTCCTCTTCTCTCTCTCTCTCTCTCTCTCTCTCTCTCTCTCTCATGTGAGATGTAAAATTGTTTAGATGACAATAAATAATTTTCAATTGTCAATTGTCACACACACACCTACATTCATTTATATATATATAGAAGAAAAAACATATGGAAAGGGATTAAAAAACTCAGGCAAGAATTCGTATTTTCAATGGAATCAGTTAAGCATATATATTTTTAACGAGATTGGTTAGTGACTTTGAGTGACGTAATGACGGCGTAGGGGTGAGAAAAAATTGCTATCATTTTATTTATATATCATATTTAAATATATTCATATAAAAATCAAAATAATACAATTTTAAAATATCGTTGTGAAAATTTACATTTTTATATTTTAAAAACACACAAAGTTTGGAGCGGGACGTTTCACAAGAGTGACATCCACGGCGCCAATTTATAATAGTAACGAATAGTATTTTTATTTTTATATTTTAAGAACACACAAAGTTTGGAGCGGGACGTTTCACAAGAGTGACATCCACGGCGTCAATATATACTTGTAACGAATAATATTTGAATAAAAACATTTAATCTGGTTAAAACCTGGGCGTTGCCCGGGTAATTCGGCTAGTCAACAATAAATGAAAGGTAATATATCTAGCGTTTATTTCCAATTGACAATAACGATAGTCTAACAACAAAAACATTTAATCGGGTTAAAACCCGGGCGTTGCCCGGGTAATTCGGCTAGTAAACAATAAAGGAAAGGTAATATATCTAGCGTTTATTTCCAATTGACAATAACGATAGTCTACAGAATAAATTTGAAAAAGATTTTTACACTAATTAATTCTTCACAATCAGCACTGTTTACACTAGCGCTGATAAATTTATCCAATCAAATATTTATAATCAACCAAATTTTCAATGAGCACCGCTCTAACTTAGAGCATTTATAAAGAAATTAGCAAATGCATACATAATTATACCAATCATTATCTGTGGCAATTTAAATATCAAAGCGTAGATATGGTACGATTTTAGAAAAATTCTTGATGATATAAAATTGGCAATACACAATGATTAAACCTCAATTTGCCGCAATGTGTGTAATCTATCTTCAACAGCCTAACAGACAAGCAAAAAAAAAAAAAACAATCAACAAAGTAAATATCGCAAATATCAGATCTGAAAGCAATAACATTTTCATTCAAAAACATATAAATAATTGAATTAAGAAAATAAATAGTAGCAATGCGTTTCTTTATTTGTGCAAAGTGCAAGCTTTCAGATCTTTATAATCCTTCTACAGGCATTGCTATGCATAGCCCTATGCCCTATTTAATTTTATTTTTTTATTTGTTTTGCACGTAACTGGTAAAAGTTTATTTCATGTTTATATTATTAAAATATGTAGATGCCCTAGAGAGAAGTAAAGATAACCCAGGCCCGTGGAGCGTAAAAAACGCCGATTGCCCAAAGATGTCTTCTAGTTTTTTATAAAATATATATAATATTTTATTGAATGTTTATGTAAATTCAAATTTTGTTTTTGTTTGTGTCTTTAATATATGTAACTAATTTTGAATATTTATATATCCTCATTTTCTTAACTTATAGCCATGCCTGTAGAAGGATTATAGAGATCCGAAAGCTTGCACTTTGCACAAATAAAGAAACTCATTGCTATTATTTATTTTCTTATTTCATACTTTATAGAAATTTTCTCTTCAAATGAATTATTCTTTACATTAACCAATTATAGATACATATTAAATGATATCCAGTTTAATATGATAATGTTGATTTCTCTCTCTGTGTAACAAAAATAATATGTGACCGTTATGGACTTGAGACGTTATTCATCATTTCCTGAATGTGATCCCTGTAGTAGTCTTCAATGGAATGTCTCTTCAGCTTGAGAGCAGCCGTGACCAGTCCAGAGTCAGGAGTCCAATCATCAGCCACGAGTCTGCAGTCCGCGGGGATTTCCCTGGAGTTAAGTCCAGCTACAACAAGCGTCAATCACATTCTTTTTCGATTTGAATAGAGAATTTAACCTCTTAGTAATATAGGCATTTAAACAGACAGCATGGAAAAAAATAGTATGAAGCGTTACTCGCTCAAAAGAAATCACAATTTCAGTTAACAGTCAGCCAAACCCCAAATACAAAAAGGTGTTTTCATTTGGGAAAAAGTATCCACGGATGTTTTAATAGTATGAACATTTTTTAACACTCAAATCTTCTGCTTTAAAGATTTTCTACAGGAATATTGCTGAATACTTTCGGGCCCTGGAGCCCTTTAACAGAAGTATTGCTGACTACATGGCGCCTTTTTACCCTTCTTTATGAATATTTCTGACTTATTTCGGGTCACGAAATAACTACTCTGTCATTGAGCCCTATACAAGATTATTTCTGAGTACTTTGGGGTTTCGGAGCCCTTCTAGAGTAGTATTTCTAACTACTTTAAGGTCTTGAAACTTTTACAGTATTATTACTGAGTACTTTGGGGCCATCGGAGTCCTTCTACATGAGGATTTCTAACTACTCTAAGCTCACTGATTCATTTATGAGTTTTTGGGGTCTCTTCTCTCTCTTGGAGCCCTTCTACAGGAGTACAGCTGACTTATTTCTAACCTTGGAGCCCTTTAACTGGGTAATTGGTGACTAACTACTTATACAAGGTATGTCCCATAAGTTCCCGGACTGGGTCCATAAAAAAAAAGGTAAGATTTTTTAATTTTTTTTTTTATTAAAACTTTTCGAAGTAATCCCCCCTTGCTTCAACGCACCAGCGCCATCGTTTCTCCCAATTGTCGAAACAGTTTTTATAAGCCTCTTTTGGAATGCTCTTCAATGCTAACGGCGAATTTTATATTATGTCATCCCTGGTGTCAAAATGTCTTCCTTTTAGAACTGCTTTAAGTTTGGAGAACAGGAAAAAGTCATTTGGTGCGATGTCTGGGAAATAGGGTGGTTGAAGTAGGATTTGTGTCCCGTTTTTCGCCAAAAAGCTAGTCATCAAGTGCGCTGTGTGAGGGCGAGCATTGTCATGGTGTAGGATCCAGCCACCATTAGTCCATTTTTCTGGCCGTTTTTTTCGAATCGCTTCCCTTAGACGGCGAAGAATGCCCAAATACATTTCCTTAATAACTGTTTGGCCTGCAGGAAGATACTCGTGATGAACAATGCCCTTGTTATCCGAAAAAGCGACCAGCAACACCTTGTTTCTGGATATTTTGGGTCTAGGCTCACCCTAACCTCTCCACTCGGCAGATTGAGGTTTGGTTTCAGGGTCATAGCCATAGACCCATGTCTCGTCGCCTGTGATTATCTTGTCTTTCCATTCTGGATCCGTTCTTGTCATTTCCATCATGTCCTCGCAGGTTGCAAGCCGACACAGTTTTTGCTCATTGGTGAGGAATCTTGGGATGAATTTTGCAGGAGTCTTTTTGAGCTTCAAATCTTCGGTTACGATCCTTCCAATCGTTGTTTTAGAGATGCCTGTGTCTTGCTCTAGCTCCAGCAAAGTGGTTCGAGGATTTACTTTTATCAAATCGGTGATTTTTTGCACATTTTCATCAGTCCTTTGAAATTTTGGGCGTCCTTGACGAGGATCATCTTCAATGGAAATTCTGCCAGCTTTAAATCTAGAATGCCATTCAAAAACAGTTGTTCTCTTTGGGGGGTCATTGGGGAATGCTTTATTAAGCATTTCAAAAGTTTCGGTTGCTGATATTTGAAGTTTCACACAAAATTCTATGCAAATCCTCTGCTTCAATTTTTGTTCCATCGTAAAATCGCCGCAGCGCTAGGTGTGACCTTTAAATAAATTAGAATAACCTTGGCGCGCGCGCAAGTACCGCCTCGATATTGGTACCACCGTGTAGCCAGATATTTTTTCTATAATAAACAGTCAAATTCATTTACATTTTTCATTTATTTATTTTTTTATGGACCCAGTCCGGGAACTTATGGGACATACCTTGTAGTTATGATACCTAGAGTTTCTAAGACTAGAAACGCTTTATAGAAGAAGCTTCTCACTGAATGTCTTTTGAAAAATGATTTGATGTAGGAGATTATGAAATTTCGAGAAGAAAGGGTTAATACAGCTCTAACAGATCAAATTAAGTATTTAAAGATTTTAAATGATTGAAACATGTTTCATGGGAATATATATTTTAAAAATGCTCACACATGAGGCCATGTTTCCTCAGCATAGAGAAGATGTACCGCACGACCGCAGGATCACGGCACATGTCCCCCAGACTCCTGCTTGATCCAAACCGCTGCTTCAGGACTTCATAGTTCGGAACAACCAGAGCCAGGAGCCTGTTCTGTGCTGCGGCAGAAACGCACACGTTGTCCACCTCTGGACATGACTTCAGGCGAGATTCCACCTGGCCTAGAGCCACGTACTCTCCGGTGGAGAGCTTCACGAGGTCCTTGCGTCGGTCTGCGCAGAACAGAAGACAGCGTTTTAAAATCTATCATTGTACGACATGCAATAGAGGTTATTTGTACTATACATATATATAAGTATATTTTTAATATTGATTTCAACACCTGATATTTTTATCTTTTATTTTTTTTTCTTTCGTTTTTTCATGTGCTAAGCGTATTTATGCAAGTTTGGCCTTAAATACCCATTTCTTGGTTTTTCAGAAAGCCAGTGGGACCAAAAAATCTTTTTTGGTCGTAGTGGTTCTGCTTACTCCACGCTGACGAGCGCCAAAAGCGCGAATCGCGTTCGTGGATGGCTTTTCTTGATTTATCAAGAAATTGGGTTGGCCAAATATCAGGGAACAGGCTAAATCAATGTTTTGTTGATTTCTGTTCCACCAGATGGCGCTCTGCCTTCTGTAAAGCACATGTGCTCCTGGTCAGGATATGCCATTTTTAATATATATATAAGTATATATAATTTAGCATAGACTCTCTTCAAAGAAAACTTAGTTGCAGAGCTAAATAGTCCTCAGGGAGAGGTATCATTTTACTGGAGAGTTTCTATTTAGTACATGTATAAATGTTTATATTTGTGTTTAAACTTTCATAACATATAGGGGGAGGGGCAGGTGTATCTCAAATAAACCAGAAGAGGCGCCTATTACTTTATATAGGCATTAGAAAAATGAATTATGGGGTGATAAACCCCAGTAAAAACTTAGTATTGATAAAGAATTATTTACAAACCAATTTAACTTTTGTTGAATTTAATAACTCTGATAATTTTAATCATAATTATCAATGTCTTCAAGATTTCACTTCGGTGATAAAATTAATGTTCTGCTATAATGCACATTTAGAGAAGAAATGCCATTTTTGTTTCACGAATTACGCTCTGACAAAACTTTACATATTGAATATATATAGCCATAATATGATGCATATATATATTGATAATTTTGATTCATCCAGTAGAAATTCCAAGAAAGGACACCCTCTCTAGAGTAAACCTAACTACCAAGGACAGTTTTGATAACCAAAATTATAATAGCCGATAATTAGCAACTTTTCGGTATGAGGACATCGTCTCCTAAATAAAAATTTGATTCTGAAAAAGATGTCCTTTACAAAGAATCTCTACGGTATTTGATACATGTGTACTACATATATTTCCAATATGTAAAACAGGGTGATCCAAAAGTCTTGCACAATTTAAAAATTAATAACTCCGCGAATATTTGCGCTAGAGCAATGCGGTAAACACCATTGTGTTCAGGATGCAATGGGAATTTTTGAGGCAAATAATGGAAAATTAGATATTGAATTTAGTCACAATTTAATTCACAAGATGGTGCTCTACCAGAAAAAGAGATTTAGCGACCATATTGTTTGGTAAATTGAAATATATAACTGTTCGAGAGACGTATATTTTACTTTTTGAAAACCAGAAAAGACCCCTAATAATATCAAATGATAAATTAATAAAACACCATTCGCCAAAAGTAGAAGAATTGGATGAAGAATTTTAATATAATTCAAGATATGCAAAAAAAGCAAAATGCAAATTAAATCATATAGCAGCACACAAAAAAAAGAAGATATTTCGGATGTGTTTTACTGGAATCCTCTCATTGATTTAAATTTCGAAGATAATACATTTATAATTTTTTTAATTCAACTCTTTCTCAGTATCGATTATATTTATTTTAATTCAATTGAAAAATATTTATCTATCTCGGATAATTTATTTTACTCTGGAATGCCGTCACTACAGAATAAAGCACTCGGTGAATTTTTTTATTGCAATTCAGAATCTGCCACTGAAACTTTATGAGCGTTTCGTACCTTTAAAGGTATTCGAAGCGGTAAAGGACACATGAATTGCTACTCACTGAGGTGAATGATAAAAAATGTTGAGAAGACTGTATCTCTGGAACCAAAACTTCGGAGTGGAAGACCATCGACATGAAAGTCAGTAGCTGTTACGGTTTCGCAGAATTCTGAAGCTATTGAAACATTATTCACGTATGAGGAAGTGCTTGACAAGTGTCTCGACAAACTGTGATTTCGTATGAAGGAAATCAATGAATTACCTTTTAAAACCGTTTCTGTAGCTGGTGAACGTTATGTTTAACTTATGAGAGAAAATGTTTTCCCATATTGCAGGACAGACAAGCACTAAGCGAAATAACATTCATGCAAGATGGAGGACCTCCTCACATCTCCCATGGTGCCTAACAATTGCTGAAGGATACGTTCAGTGAATATCGTGAGATAAGTCGCCACTTTATACACCAGTGGCCTCCAAGATCACCAGACTTGACGCCTTGGATTTTTGGCTATGGGGGTATATTAAGTCGCGTGTTTATCGATGCCGGCCTACCACATTGGCCATGTTGAAGGCTTCTATCAGATTGCATGTTTCATCAATTTCAAAAGATATGTAATTTAATGCTGTCCAATCTGTCATCCATCGTCTACAGGCGGAGTTTGAGAATGAAGGGCGCCACATTGAGCAAGGATTGTGACCTAATAAAAGAGAGAAGGCAGTTACTTCATTTGTTATATGAGTTGCCATGTATTATATTATCTACCAATATTTTGCAGCTCTTTGTGTTGGGTAATGGGGATAAAAATTTTGTCCTCATATTTTGACTCTTTACTTTTTTTTGTGTGAACAGTAATTTTTTTGTTTGTCATTTCCTCACATATTATATTATGTCGTGCAGACCAAAGTGTTATACCTTCTCGAATAACCCTGGTACACACAATATTTTTACCCCTTATGTTTGTTTTATCGATTTTCGCTCATTAGAAGAAATAGCATAATAAATATTCTATGTACACCCCCAACTTTAGAAATTTTGCGCAAATATTAATACAAAATGATTTTACTACCACGTTGTTCAACGCAAAAGGTCGATCTGAAAATGATTTTTATTTGAGGGGACACATTTTAATTTTATTTTACAGTAAACTAAGCAATGATAACATTTGATAAGCCCATTAAGATATTTGGAATAAAGTACGACAAATAGATTTTGTCACCCCCTTCTTTATTTCATTTGTTGGATCATGACAAATTTCCAGTTGAATAGTCAAGTGTCGCCAATTTGTCAATAAACTATACATTTCTTATAGCATAGTGCCATCATATTTTTGGTACTATATTAACATTTAAAAAAATCGTGCATTGATTTCATTAGTGTTTTTCAAACATTCAATCTATTTCACAAAACCGCATCTAAAAATATATATATTTTTGCTTCATGTTTAATTTGAATTTACCTATTTTACATATTTTGTATTGCATTTAAAAATCGTCATCCAATTCTTTTACTTTTAACGAAATGGTGTTTTATTAATTTATCATTTGATATTATTAGGGTTCATTACTGGTATTCAAAAAAGAAAAATGTGGCGATCAGTTATATTTTACAATTTATCAAACAATTTGGCTGCTGAATCTCTGATTCTGGTAGAGCGTCATATAGCGAATAAAATTGTAGCTAAAATTAATTTCGAATTTTTGATTATTTTCTCTAAATAAACCTATTTCATCCTGAACACTATGGTGTTTACCGCATTGCTTTAGCGCAAATATTCGCGGAGTTATTTATTTTTAAAGTTGTCCGGGAGTTTTGGATCAACTGTATATTAATATTTCGATGATTTTTCAATATATTTATTCAGTCCACATGTACAAAATATATATTTTTCTCTGAACAAAATAAGATTCATATGAAAATTATCTTCTACACCTATTCAAAAATAAATGTTGGCGTCTGGCTTCCTTTTACCGTCAAACTCGGATAATTTGAAACCCAATGGACCAAAAAAATTATAATTATCAAAAAGTTCGAATTAAAAACGGATATTCAATTCATAGGAAATTCTAAGGCCCAAGATGAATAGTTGAACCAAAGATGTTTTAGAATTAAATATATTTGAAATGTCCAAATACAACTGTATATCAAGCGCCAAGAAAGTTGTAGGAGTAATGAGAAAGGGATACAAAATGAAACGTTATTAGTTCTAGTCGAGAGGGGAGCGCAGCATGATGGAAGAAGCCATCGGCAGAACAACCATAGAGGCTGGGGTTATACAGCACTAGAGGGTAACCTCGGAAGACATGTGAAGAACAGAACATCCTGGTGAGGAGAGTGTAAAAACGAGAAGTCCTCAAAAGAGCGTGGTCCAGGTGTCCTAGATTGGATATCCCAGTAGATAGCAGATGTTGAACTGATTACGGATGATCCTGAAGATGTTTAGGCCAGATTGGCGACTTTACTGAGCGGATTGCTCTGCGGAAGTGAACCCAAGACCGAGTGTGGTGGCTGGCAGCTGATCAGTCTACATGTCGGTGTTGTACAGGCTGGAAAAAGACTAAAAGGACTTCGCTAGAATGACATTCACAGCGACAAACATTATTCTGAAAGCGAAGGTTGCAAGGAAGTCTTTATATTGTATTTTTTTCAATTCGAACAACTTCAATGAACCCCAACTTTAGCTGTTACCATTCATAAACATACGTGTCTGATATGTAGCATCCCGATCAGATAAATAGCACAAACAGCAACGGAGTACGACGTAACAACTATAATTAAAGAGAGATGTAATTCTCAATAAATGATAAAAATATTGATAATTATTCGAAATATATCCCAATATTTAAAAACATTATTCAATAACGTGCAATTTGAATTTGAATATATGATCAATTTATATAGGGTCCATTTTCTTTAAATAAAATAAGTTGAACAATCTATTTTAAAATGAGAAATCGACCACCTTTTTGAGTAATTATTGTATATACGTAATATTCTCTCAATGGTTTAGTTATACTATACCATAACCTATATAATAAAGTCTTATTTTCTTGTAATATTTCGATTACAAATTTCATGGTGAAGGAAGGAACTCGTGATATTTACCGATCAACCTCAATCTGTTTCCTGAAAGTAATTCGCCAATGTCTCCCGTGTAGAACCACCTGATTCCATCTTTTTCCTCGTACATCTTTTTGGTGAGATCAGGAAGGTAGTAGTACCCTGCCGTGACACTTTTGCCTCCCACTACCACCTCACCTCTGGGGTAGGGTTTATCCTTTGTGGAGTATCCTCCTGCAGCTGATTGGTTAGAAACAGCAATAGTCCAGTAACGTACTCTACTATCTCCTACCTTCCTTCCAGTCTTTCAGCCTGATGTAGCCACCTTCTCCAGGATAACCCACATGGCCTGTGACAGGGTCATCAGCTGCACAGTCGGTTTAGGATCATATTTTAGGTAAAATAGTAAAGGGTATTAAAATAAATAATATATATATTTTAAAAATATATTCAAATCATTAGTTGCCATTTATCAATATGTATATGCACCTTTGCAGAACTATAAACTTATCAGAAGAAAAAGGCATCTTCTCATCGTGTAACTGAAAGTTGCTGATGGCTTGCGCCATCTATATGGCTCATAAATGGCGCAAGCCATCAGCAACTTTCAGTTGCAAGATGAGGAGATGCCTTTTTCATTTTCATAATTTATTTACATTAACCCAGTAAAATATCACATTTGTACTATTTTTTCACACTATAAACTTATAGAACGAAGTTTAATAAGTTTTACCGCAAATGTTTCTTTTTAAAGAACGAAAAATCGTAATTTATTTTAAGAATAAATAACGACTATTCCTATCCTTAAGGATGAAGTATGAAAGGATGAATTGTGAAAAGTAATGATGAACGGAAAAATAAAAGTGTCCAGGGATGGGAATTATTTCTTCTTAAAATAAATTACGATTTTTCGTTCTTTAAAAAGAAACATTTGCGCTAAAACTTGTTAAACGTTGTTCTATAATCATAACCGCATTATATTATGTTATAAAACTATAAACTTATGTTCACAAGTTTCATTAACACACCCTTAAGATGTATTTTTTTTTTGTAAATGTAGAGTTTATAAGAAAAAAAACAACAAGATAATACATTAGAAAAGCGGTTTGGAAATTAGTAGTGCGCCAAAATATGTTTTTATCAATATATGTTTTAGATATTAAATTTTAACATAACCTGGGAGCAAAATTACGATATACTTTCAAATGAATTCCATGTTCGTTCTAGAAGGATATTAAAATTTTAAGAATTGATACATTGGAATATGGACGACTTACGTGGAGAGATTGTACACAGTGCAGTGCACTCTGTCAGTCCATAGCCTACAACAAACTTGCAATCCAGGCAGACAATGACGATGTCCTGAGTTTCCTGATTTAAGGGCGCTCCTTCTGTAGCGATCAGGTAGATGCGGCCTCCCAGAGCATCTTGGAACTTTTTGAAGAACAACCTGTACATGCAATCTTATTAAACCTGAATAAGACTTCGCTTTAGCTGAAAACCTCAAAGATGATTATATTTCAGTGTAAAGTATGTTTCACAATTATCTAGTAAATAAACATATATAATTATATCATGAATTTATTTTATAAAATATTGATGAGCCATATTTATCAAGAAAAAAATACCTCCTGATTTTTCAATTGAGAATTGCTGATCGTTTGCGCAGGTATTTATGATTGTTGATATTAATCATTCAATAATAATATGGATAATTGTGGATATAAATCAAGAATTGTTATTTGTCAAATATTCTCGAATATTCGAAATATCAAATATAAACTGATATTCATTCCAACAAATATATAAAAAATTTGAATTTTCCCTTTTGTGCTATTGTTTACATGATAATCTAGATTCGCGACCTTCTTAGATAGAACTATATGAAGATACATAGTAGACATTTCTGGAATCTCTGGCCATCTTTAACTTTGATAAATGCAAAATTCATTAATATAATTATTTATAATATTAGATTTACACCTGAGTCTTCTCACCTGTTGAGAAATGGAGTACGGTAGCCCTTCTTGTGCCATTTTATTTTGTAGTTCACAGCGAGATTAAGTAAGGCATGGGCGACAGGACCTTTCTGTTTAGCTCCTTCAAAAAAGGCTTTCTTTATACGGTCCAATACCAGCTGTAACAGACATGTTAATGATTAGACCTCTAATCAATTCGTCATAAACTAATTTTCTTATGAGAGCTTGAAAATAATAATAGGTTGACTAAAACCATCAATGTTGTCACATTCTAAAAAGATTCAACCATCTATAAATTAATATACCTATTATTTTCAATAATTGTACAATAAATAAATATTTATATTAATGAATAAAGTATCAATTCGAATCAATATTATTCAATCCTAACATACAATACATCGACCAGATAATTTGTTTATATTCTATGTGGGATTGAAGCCATACACCAGTAATATAAGACATCAACCATATGACGCACTAGTAGTGAGGGTTCGTCGGGATATTGGATATTTAGATTGAACAATTTCGTGACAAAAAATAATTTTATAACTTATTTTATTATTTAAATTCATTTCATTCAAATAATAAATTGAAATAAACAGAAAATATAGCTCTGTATTTATGAAATCATATATTTTACATAGCTTTGTTGCTCAATATTTTCTAGCTGTAAAGTGCTCTATATATGTTTAGAGAATCCTTTGAAAATATATCTACAAATATCGCTTTTTTAACCTTTATTAACATCATGAAACGCAATATCCCAAACTCAGGGATATTTGCGGTAATACCTCTCTTTACATCACAACAAATCGGCTATATACAATCCTGTTCAATTCATTATTTTACATAATTAACCAAAGAAAATTGTCCAAAGAGAAAAACAAACAATAAAGCAAAACACACAAAGAAAGCATCGCAATTCTTTTCCTTCTAAGTTTCCCTCTCCCTTTTCCAATTTAAAAGAAAGTTGTAAATAAATTTGCAAAATTGATCAAAATCTTTGTACTTTTCTTTATCGTCTACAAATTCATCAAGCTGTCCAATACGACCAAATTTATTTTCCCTATGACCCGGTAAATATAGCTTTTTCAAATTCGAAAAGAGAATATGGAGGTAAGTTATCGTGGCAGCTGCAGCCAATCACCAAACAAAAAGCGTCCATACTGTGGGGAAGGGGAATCTCTCCCAATTGCCAAGCTAACGTTCAACAGCATGGACAACCATCACAAATTTGCGTTTCGTACTTTCGAATCCATCTTTGTGGACTCCAACCTTAACACTCCCAAGAAAAGAAACATGGCTACCAAAGCTTTGCTATTCAATTTTGGAAAGAAAGCATAGCTCCTTCTTGAAGATGCCTTTAAAGGCGCGACCTACGGGATATATATCAGTTGCGGGGAATAAGATAAATCTCTGTCCTACCAAAAAAAAAAAAAAGATATGGCCTTCATTAACCTGGCCTCGTACTTTGAATCCCACGTCGTTGTAAAATCAATAGACCCCAAGGCTAACCCGAGGGAAATTCTCAAAGTAGTCCAGAAGGCTGAGCCATCACTGATGTCTACTAAAGATGTGGTAGCCTCCATCAAAACGAGCGGCAAGGTGGTCTTCCATATCAAAACTTCTCAGGGAGTAAAACTGCTCGCCACCAGGTTATCCACGCGGCCCAGTAGTCACTCGGGAAAAGACCATCATCTCTGTTGCCATCTACCTTTATCCAGCGAGTAGTGGCAGTTTTCTCAGCCTACTGGCATGGTCATAGGTAATAGGAGGATTTCCTTCCTCCGTTGGAAGAAGTTATAAACAGGTCTTCATTTCTTATGATCCTGGGTATGGATGCCAATCCCCTTTTCGCACCTGGGGCATCAGTACGATCTTGGACCCCCGTGGAGTAAACCTTGAAGACTTCGCCCACTGCAATGACCTTCATATTATAGGTCATCCTGTGCTCTTTACATGGTCAAATGGACATCTTTCCTCATGTATTGATGTTAAATTGTCATCCAGCTCATTAGCGATACATGCTTCTTGGAGCTTGCTTGATGAATTGGCCTTTGAACACATCCCGATTTTGAATTTTTTTCCAGATATGGTCATCACTAAGGAAATTACCATATTGGTAGAATCCTCATGCAAGCAAGACTGTTTCAAATCGTTCTTCAAATCATCTCTCCAAAAAGTTACTGCCCTCCTAAATATGGCTTCTACACCAAAAGACACTGATAAGAAAGTTCTCCTACTTACTTTAATCCTACAGGCAGCCTGTGAATCCTCCATGCGCAGACGTTCCTCAACTTCTAGACCATCTAAACCATGGTAGACCCCGAGCTGAGCCGGCTCGGAAAACATTAGTAACCCTCCGCCGAAGCAGCCAGAAAATCCAGAGCCTATATGTAACTTTTTCTTGGATTAGATCGAGTATTTAACAACAGGCTCTAGGCAGCTTTTCGGAAAGCTAAACGCTACTCCTGGCTAAACCTCTGTGAGGAGGTTTCAATGGCAAGGTGGAGTGCCATTTACCGTTTAAGGTCACTTCCCTCGCCCATGGAAAGAAGGCCGCCTTATCTCCTTCCAAAGGCATCCAACTCTGCCAGCAGTCATGACTCTTCTGAACACCATGGCCAAGGTTTTTGAATGATGTATCCTCGCAAGACAAAAATGGCTCGCCGATCGCCATGGATGGCTCTCGGACAACCAATTTGATTTTTTTTCATGGCGGGTATATAAGGTAGGTACTGGCAGACATTACACGTGTGCATCCCGAAACAGACCCTACCTGCATCTACTGTTCGGAAGAGCCACAGACCGTTGATCATCTTCTCTTCAACTATTCAGCATTTTGAGACATAGAATGCACACAGCTATCCTGCTTGGACTGGCCCACCTCAATCCTACATCTATGGCCAGCCTCCCAAACTCAACCTCAACATGGAACTTCCTGGTCAACTGGTTCAACACAGCAATAAAAACAGGACGCGCGTAAAAGCGCTCAACACTAGTCCATACTAGTGAGCTGGACTCCCCGGGTAGTTGGGCTCTGTGCTCCAGGAATCTGGGTTATAAATATCTCTCTCTAGCTGTAGATAATTTGGTTAGTTTTGAATTGTAAATTCTCCCAGTCATGCTGTCGTAATAACAAAAATATTTTGCATTATCATTGTGATTGCCTTGTCATCCATTACTATGCTACAACTGGTGGAGAATTTGTACGTCCCACCCAGATACTCCTTCAAAACGAAGAATAAGCGAAGTGAGTGAATAGAAACGACAATAAATATCAAAACCGAGGTTCCACGCAGTTATGTTATTTTTGTTCAACACCGCTACTAGGATGAATGGAGAAAATTCCAACAGCTGGATAAAAAGGTATGAACACGTCGCTTGCTACGTGACATAATCATTGGGATGAAAACCTTCGTCTTGCTAGTGCTTACTTCTACCTCGCCGGAACAGCTCCTCGATGTTATGAGAACAATGAGAAGAGAATCCACACCTGGGAGGAGTTCACGGCCCAGCTGAAAATTATATTGAAGAAAAATATAATATACCGCTACAGGCTGATAAAATTCACTAGACACTGGCATTGTTTGAATGTAAGAGCACTGAGTTCTACATATTACCCAATGCAAATAGGTTGATCGACAAATGAGTGAAGAGAACAAAATTACCCATTTCATGAAAGAGATTTAAAAGAAGTTATATCAGGCGCTTCTCCCAAGGAACATCAACAACACTGAACAATATGTTACTGTGTTATAGCGCTACATTGTAAGCGAGCGCCTCTAACCAAATATGAGCATCTACATGATTTAGCCTCTCTCAGTGATCAGGATGACAGTGCAGATCTATCATCAATGATTAGGCAAATTGTCCGTGGTGAGGTACATCGAACCTTAGCCTCTCCTCGAAGAGAACCAAAATTTGCTGCAAATGAGCATATTGTGCAACAGGAAATTGAAAAAGAACCCTTGGAGGGAGACCAATTTCTATAAGTTCCCATTAAAATGGAGCGCCTAGGCCATCACCAACCCCTACGAGTCCCAACCAAGAATGTTTAAACCAAACAAGAAAATTAAAGATCCGACTCCATTGAATGGCTAACCACTGAAGGAAAGCTGTTCTGCTTCCACTGCAGACGCCTTAGTCAAGTTGTCCGCTACTGCCATGAAATACTGGGACAAACCGGGGAAAAGAGAAACGAATACCACCAAAGGAGAATAGAACAAAGAAGGGTTTAAAAAAACTCTCGACCCGAATTACCATGAGAAAAACGATGACATACAAGAAGATTTAAGACGCAATGGAAGCCCTTCCATATACCCTGGTCAAAAAGAATAATTAACGTCGCCTTTTAGGAAATTCATTCATTCACCTCGACATTCCCGCTCGGGAAACTAGGATCTGCTACCGTTAATAGGATTGAGGCCGCAGCATTAGGAAATTCTTTCATGACGACTACAGTGGAAATGAAGGGAAATTTTGTCGACCCGAAAATCATGGAATGATGACGCACGCCTTTGTCAATTTTGGGGCCTCCTATTACGTCGTGTCCGAAAGATTTAGACTAACACTATAAAAAAAATGTATTTCAAATCCTACGGCAGTCTGAGAGTGGCCAATGGAAAAGTCATAAGACCAAAAAGACACTGCACTCTGAAACTGAACTTGAATGGACTTCTGGAAAACTTTAAATTTATCGTTCTAAAGGACTGTAGTCACGATGTGATTCTTTTATAGAACTTTTCGAAATTGTACTGAACTATATTCAACTCAGCTTCTGATAAACCTTTCTTTGAAAAATGCCTTGTTGAAGATGTACCCAGGATCAGTATACTTCTCTACTCTAAACTGTAATACAGAATCTAACAAGCTAATTGAGGTAGCAAGTCACGACATTCCTGATGACGCAATTATGGTATCAGAATGTCGAAAAGATCTATTGCTGGAAAGGGAGCCAATTGCTCCCTTCTCTGTGTTTTCACTTACCAGTAACCGGGGTGAACTTTGCCTGGTAAAGTGGAGTTCATATCCGAAGCTAGTCCCAAAGAGGATGCACACAGCAAATAGCGTGGTCACCAAAGATATGTGCCCTAGCTAATAGTTACCAAGTTGAGACTGCGTCGAAACATTTTGAAGAACTAAACATTTTAATTTTTTTTAGAAGAATCATTCAATGAATCTCAAAAACAAAATTTAGGAAATTTATTTTAAAATAATATGAATATTTATTAGTTTATCTAAAGAAAACCATTCAATGTCAAGCACCAAATTAACACTAGAGACCACCTACCAACCAAACAACGACTTTACCGAGTTGTACCAACAGAACGCCAAATATACAGGATGAGATGGAAAGACTTAACAACCTTCAGCCCTCTGAAAGTCCTAGGCCTCACCTTCAGTCTTGATCTGAAAAAAAATAATGGAAGGTGGAGATTCTGCGTCGATTGCCCCCGCCTGTACATAATTTCAAAAAAGAATGTCTACCCTCTCACAAGGATCGACGAAATTTAAACTGCTTATGGAAAGCTAGATTTTATTCTTTCATTGACCTTCAATCAGGGTACTGGCAGATCGATGTAGAAGAATCATACCGTGAGAAGTCAGTGTTTATAACTCCAGATGGCCCATATGAATTCAAAGTGATACCATTTGGGTTATGCAATGCTCCTGTTACTTTCGAACGAATGATGGGAAATCTTCTGAAAAATCTTAAGTGGACATCTTTTTATGTTACTTCAACGACATCATCGTTTTTCTGATGATTTTGAGGAACATCTAAGACGACTTCAACTTGTATAAAAATAGTTCCAAGAAAGTCAGAAAATGTCTTAATCCCAAGAAATGAAAGTTTGGTGTAAAAACTATTATAGTCCTTTGTTCCTAGGTGAGTTTTTACTTGGTTCTTAAAATTTTAAAAATTGATAAAAACCTATCTCATGAATATTATTATTGTTGGTGTCTCTCAAGTCTACTTTTGTTGACTCTATGGACAAATATTCTGAAAAATGATCTGTGGGTGAGATAACACGCAGCTAATCTAGTGAGAATCCGGTAGTTTTCTTGATCTCTTCTAGCCAACTCATTGCAGCGCTTCCGCTCTTTCTTCTCTCTCTACCTTTAATTTTTCTCAACATCAGCATCTTTTCCGAACGATTTGATCTCTTTATGTGCCCGAGGTAGATGCCTTTGTTCACACATTTCCGATATCAGAAATCTAGTAGGATTAAATTTATTGAAGATTGATATATTTCTGTCCTCTCTTATATATATATTAAGTACTTTTAATATTATTTCTATCTCGGGTGTGTTCCGAATGTATTTGGTGTATTGGCTCATTGATTAATCATTGAATATAGCACAGTATGTGACATATGTTTGTCCTGTATCTGTTAAGAATTTTAGCAGAGATTGCATTGTTATCATGATATATATAACAATAATAGATTCTAACAGAAAAGGTAATTATAAATCCGATGATCTGAATCGCATCCCGTCTCATAACTGTCACCTCAACCCACATAAAAACCTAGTTTGTTAGGAGTAAAACTTATTGTAAAAAATATATATATATATTAATTTAAAACTAGTGGTTTGGCATATTCTTCATCTCTACCATAACGTCTAAACTGGGGGATGATCTAAACTGCCTTTCAAGGTTTTGGTGAATTTTTGAAGAAATGGTGCCTCCCTTTTGTTATATTTATCACAATAAAAATAAATAAACTTTTATTTGACATTGCTTATTTTCTTGATAGATTTTATGTTCATTTATAATATCTGCCAGAGTAAATAGGTTATATAGATTTAAGTGGGGTTTAACTTACAGGAACTACGCCAATGGTGGTAGGCCTCACCAGTAATAGATCTCCCTGCTGTCCCTTGATGATACCTGTGGACTGCAAAAACACTGGCATCACACTTTTTCAAAAAATATATTTCATTATAATTGAGAATAAACATGTATAAAAATAAAGATAAAGGTATAACATTTTTGTCCACATCAAAACATTAAATGATGTGTACCCAACCATTGTTAGCAATATTATTTGTCGACATTCTGTTAGGACGTAGAGAAGAAATGTTAAAGCAATTCCTACTCAAAAGTTAGTTTATCCATTTTCGAAAACATGCATAGAAAATAATTTATATGAGCTTCCTTAATTCATATAATGCTCCTAACTTCGCTCAGAGTGATTTTCAGATATTTGAAATGCTTATAGGGATGTTGGATTGAAAATATTTTAGGTCTAACAAAACCTTTATAGAGAGGCTCGCATAGAGTAGAACTCTAAATGAAATTATTAAACTATTAATATCCATATGATATTGAGAAGGATTGAGAAATGTTGTACCTGAAATTCAGACAAGTTTTTCGTATCAAATGTACAATAAAACAACCACACAAACTGTCACAAAAACTACACTCATCGCTGTCGAATGACACTGCTTGACAGACTGACTCTGGACTTTGGGTGACAACCTGTTACCACCAAGGCATGATGTGCTTATTTATAAATCCAGTTATTTTCAGACTAAGTGCTTAGGTAATTGACAGTATCATGAAGGGGACTATAAAAGTGTTGACATGCGCTTGGTATTTAGTTTTGTAAAAATATTCTACTCACTTTCAGATGGCCGTGCAGAATTATATGTATTTCTGGTAAAGGGATATCTATACTTCCCCTTATCTGGCGATAAGTTATATGTCTATCAGTCTCTAATATTTTCTTGATGCAGCGTTGTTTTCCTTATAAACTGACGAAACTGGACGTTCTGATCTTGACGCGGCCCTTATGCCTTCTGTTCCTCGTTGGAACTCAAAATATCACCTGAATATAGTAGTACGATATGAACGATCAGTAAAGAAGTCATTTCTTTCAAGCATTCGACAATACCCAAACCGCATTCATCGAAAAATGGATCGGTATTAAATTTTGTGCCAAGTAGACATTCTTAATATTTTATCATTCCACAGTTCAAAATTTATTAACGTCTAGCAAATGAAATTTTGAATGCATTTCAAACATGGCTCAACATGTTTACGCGCACAACTATTAAGGATATTTAACTTGATTTGAAAGCGTACATTATCATAATACAAAAATAAAAGAAGTCTGTTTGGTTTTGATAATTTTACCTTGTCTGATAGAGTTAGAGCCGAAGAGTAGGCGATGGACTGTTGATCCCACATGACCAGAATCTCTGCATCAAAGTAAAGTTTGAGAAATTCAGCCTTTATTCATTCAGCTTATACAATCATACATCACATTCTTTAATAAATCCGCTTTTTATTGTTCCAAGCCCGGATGACAAAGGAGAAGAAAGAGCTGTAAAAAGCTCGTTGAAAAAACCGGGATAATGGTCCCCTGTAAGGGTTCCTGATTCACGAAAATAGTATGAGAAGCATCTGTAGTTAGAGGGGCTGCTCATTGCATATTGCAGCTAAGTCGGCCACTATTGATAAGTACTTTCAGCCTTAAAGATAAAAGCAGATACATTCAACTTCACCCAATAATGATGGTTGTCAAATACCTAACACCTTAATATGATTGAGTGATATTAAAAATTAAATTGATTTAATTTATAGCACAGCATTGCTGTCGTTCAAGTTTGAATGTGTGTTATTCTATATATTCGCTATAAAACTAAGTAATGGTCGAATGGGCTAGGTCAGGGATCGGCAAACTTCTGAGTAGGAGGAGTCAAAAATTAAAATTTACAAAATTTCAAAGTTTCTGAAGAGCCATCTTTTGCCAACAATAAATATTACTCGCATAAGTAATATTTATGTATGTAACTATAAAAAAAATCCGCAGCTTCACATCCAAAGGGCCGCATATTCCTCGAGAGCCGCAGTTTTCCGACCTCTGGGCTAGGTGGTATTTTTGTCTAGGAGAAATGGCTAGCGACGTATTATAAGATAGATAATGATCCAGTGAAGCAGACTGGCCTTTGTTATACTGAGCATTTTATATCAGTTCTATAAATTGAGATAAATATGCTAATGATCGAAGTTTTCACTTGTGACATATCAGGATTTAATTCACAACTTACCTCATATTAACTAAATATAAAATTCTGCCTGAACCGCATTGAGCATTCATAATCATTCTTATAATAAAAAATGGACACTCTCCTGTCCTTGAGGGAGAAATCGGCTCAAAAATCGAAAGAGCCAAATTTATTTGGCCAATAGCATAAAGGTAGAAAGCACTAGAAATCTAATTCTGTGTATCAAACCCTGTTTATAAAACTACATCGAAAAAATTTCTAATCTAAATTCTACAATAGTTGTCGAATAGAAATATTTGTCCATATAGTCACCAAAAGGCGAGTACAAGTTGGTTGTGCTTACAACAACAATGTTGTGGGTCGGTGATGCAAAAGAACAGCCAAATAAGTGATTTTATAAATATAGTATTATTATTGAATATAAGGATATATATGATGACACAAGAATAGCAACCGCACACAGCAGTGGAACAAAGGCAGGCTTAAAACTATAAACAAGATGACGGACGCCAGAAGAGGGGGGGGGCCGTTCCCATTGGTTTAGTCATCTCCATGCAGCGCCGCCAAGCGGTGCCTGCGTCCACGCTTCTCTCATAATTCCCCCACTGAAGCGCTGGACAGGAGAACAGTTCATGAAGTCACAGGCGTTCTTGTGAGCCACTTTGCTCAGGGTCTTGGTGAAGACGTCGGCCAGGTTCTCCTTTGTAGGGATGTAGACAATCTTGATCTCTCCGCTAATTATTCTTTCTCTGACGTGATGGTATCTTATGTCAATGTGTTTGGATCTGTTGTTCTCCACATTATTTATTGAAAAGTCTATAGAGGATCTATTATCGCAATGAATTATCAAGGGAAAGGCAAAATTCGATAAGAACTTTAATTCTTTCAAGATGGTAGCGATCCAAACTGCTTCCTTAGTGGTCTGGGATAGCGCTAAATATTCTGCATCCATTGTGGAAAGTGAGACACACTTCTGTTTGCTAGTCTTCCATATGACTAAGGAATGTCCTATAGTGATAGCGGTCCCACTATTGGACCGTCTGTCATCGATGTCGCTAGCCCAATCTGCATCACTGTATGCACAAACATCATTGGAATCAGTCCGGCGATAAACGAGAGATAGATTTATGCTGCCGTGTAAATTTCTTAAGACGTGTTTGGCAGCTTGCCAATGTCGACGTCCAGGGTTGCTGGAGAATTGAGCTAATCTCGTAACAGAAAACATTAAGTCTGGCCTAGTACAATTCGCAAGATAAAGGAGCGACCCGATTAGTTCCCTACATGGAATAACTTTCATCCTCTCTTTCTCTTCTTCCAAGTCGCCATATAGATAAGCGTTATCTACGTCGAGATGTCTATTGTACCATTTCATGTTCAAACTTAACGTTATCAAAACTCTGATTACAGCTAAGTTAATAACAGATGCATAAGTTTCCTGAAAATCGATTCCTTGTTTCTGTGAGAAACCTCTAGCTACTAAACGTGCTTTGAAACGTTCTACATTTCCGCTCTCATTTGTCTTCACCTTATACACCCATCTGCTGCTAATCGGTTTCTTTCCCGGCGGTAATGTTGATAACTCCCAAGTGCCTCGTTCCTGAAGCACTCTAAGCTCATCTTCCATTGCTTTTCTCCAATACATGGCTTCGGGAGATTGGACTGCCTCTTCAAAACTCTGCGGCTCGGTAACATCTAAAAAATTTAACTCTACTCTTGGTTTACCTTTTCTCCCATATGGATTTCTAACAATGTTTTTGGAGGTGGAGGGTTGTGGTAGGGTGTCCTCTACCCCCATTGAATCCAAATTACTCGGTAATTCATTCTCTAGGTCGTTATCATGATTAGTCTCAGGTTCTAGCCAAACGTGGTTGTACCTTTCCGGTTCTGTCTCTTCGACTATTTTGGTCCACTCTAGTCCAATTTTAGACTCATCGAATCTAACATGTTTTGTTTCAATCACCTTTTGGGATTCTGGGCCCCAGAGACGGTATCCACGTGTTTGAGTGGAGTATCCTACCAGAATTACATCTACATGCCCGATGGTCTAATTTTCGCCTTCTTTCTCTTGGTATATGGCTATATGCCAAACATCCAAATGCTTTTAGGTGTCTTACACTAGGATTTCTTTCTAACCAAAGTCCATCAGGTACTTTGTCTTTTAGAGCACTATTATAACATTTGTTTTTAATGTAAGCAGCTGTGTTTACCGCCTCTGCCCAAAATCTATGGGGGAGATTAGCGCTATGTAAACAAGCGCGGGCCATATCTAAAAGTGTTCGATTTACACGTTCTGCCACGCCGTTCATTTGCGGAGAATACACGTTTGTGCGTTCATGCTTTATCCCTAGTTTTTGTAATTTGTCTTGAAAATCTCTATTGCAAAACTCAAGTCCATTATCCGATCGTAACACTTTAATTTTATTACCAGTTTGTCTCTCTACAGTGGCTCTATAGATATCGAAATGTTTTAATACTTCATCTTTGTTTTTCAGAAAATACACAGTAATCCTTCTTGAGAAATCATCAACAAAAGATAGAAAGTATCTATTGCTTCCGGTTGATTTTACAGGCATTGGACCGCAAATATCTGTGTGGATAAGCTCCAAGGTCTGTTTTGATCTAATGTTGCCTAGGTTTTTATGTGACGCTTTAGTGGATTTGGCGATACAACAATCGTCGCATAGGCCTTTGTCTCTAGAGGAAATTTCTAAGCCTATTACCAGCTCCTCCCGCGCCATCTTTTCAATGGCGTTACTGTCAATATGGCATAACCTTTGATGCCACGTTTTTAAGGAATTGTTCTGAAAATGGTCCCTTTCACTATTAAATGCTGTTTTACTGGAGTTTAAGGTCTTACCTTTCACAATGTAGAGGCCATTTACATTTGTTGCTTCCGCTATAATCCTGTTTTCTGAGTTGAAAACGCGCGCTACCATATAATGGAAGGTCACACGGTTGCCGTTTTCTTCTATCTTGGAGACTGACAGCAGATTCCTTCGCACATTTGGGACGTATTACAGATTGTTTAGCTTGATTTCGATGCTTTCATTATGGATAGACGTCTGGAGAAATATGTGACCATATCCTTTGGCCTCAGTTGTCCCACTCGCAGTCATGATAGGATCAGATGACACCTCCCGAAGGTCAACGAACCAGTCTTTGTTTCTGCATACATGGTTGGTTACTCCGCTGGCCAGGAGCCACGAATCCTCGTCTCTCGTTAGGTTGAGTGCAGCCAGGAAGTTATCTGATTTGTTTACCTTCCTCTGATAATGCTGATTATCGCGGTTCCTAGTAGTTGTTTGCCTCATTCCTCGGCAGTTGGTGGCGATGTGGCCGATCTTCCCGCATCGGTAGCATTTTCTTCGACTGTCGGTGCTGCTGTTATTTTGAAGCTTGTTCACCTGTAGCACCTCCTTGGATGAATCCTCTTTTCTGGTTGTTCTTCTCTCGTGTTCCGTTAGCAGGACCTGCCTTACCTTGGATGACGTGAACTCATCATCCGTCATGTTGCCGAAGTTCATTATAATCCCATCATAGGAGTCTGGTAGTCCAGCTAGCATAGAGTATGCCAGATCTTCATCCTTTACTTCACATCCCGCTTCTCTGAGGTGATCACTGCAGGTCTTCAATCTTGATAGGTACTTTATCATATTTTCTTCTTCGATGAACTTGATGTTCACGAATTGTTTCTTGAGTTGAAGAATTCGCGCCCTTGATTTCGGTTCAAATATTTGTTCCAGGGTCGTCCAGGCTTCACTTGCAGTCTTACAGTCGATAACGTGTATTTGTTGCTCTGTAGAAATTGATAGAGCAATCGTTGCCAGTGCCTTTTCTTGTTTAATTTTTGTCTTCTCATATTTTCTTTGATCCTCATCAGCGTCGATCGTTTCTTCGTTAATTCCACATTCCCATAATCCTCTTTCGATCAGAAGCATCTTCATGTTAAATTTCCATGATCGATAATTGCTGCCGGTGAGCTTCTCAACGTTCAGGGCAAGCGCTTTGGAAGACGACGCCATCTTGGTTTCACTTACTTTTCGTTCTTTTTATGAAGCTAACCACGCTCTGCTACCATGTTGTGGGTCGGTGATGCAAAAGAACAGCCAAATAAGTGATTTTATAAATATAGTATTATTATTAAATATAAGGATATATATGATGACACAAGAATAGCAACCGCACACAGCAGTGGAACAAAGGCAGGCTTAAAACTATAAACAAGATGACGGACGCCAGAAGAGGGGGGGGGGGGGGAGGCGTTCCCATTGGTTAGTCATATCCATGCAGCGCCGCCAAGCGGTGCCTGCGTCCACGCTTCTCTCATTAAACGAGAATGTGATAAGCCAAGCAAAGGAATTAAAAAAAATCTTATCAATTGAAGATAGCTTATCTCGTTTAAATAGATGCTGAAACTAAGGGTCATCAATTGACTGTTTCCAAAAACTGGCGGACTTGAGTAGTTAAGTGAGCTCAACAACAGTCTATTGAACTGAGAAGCACCTACTAATGGTTTCAGACTAATCACCCTTGTCAGTCCAGATTCTCAGTTTTTCAAAGCTGGTGTTGTCGCCGAACTGCTCCACAGGTTTGCGGAGCTCCAGAAAATAGATGGCGCTTAGTTCTATTTTGACGGTTAGAAGTAACCTTTATTTTTATGAACAAATATCCTTCTAGAAATTTATTAAAGGTTTCTTATGTCATTTACAGTGTTGGAATTGTTTCCCTATAATACCAACCTGAGAGTCGCCATTTTTACTAAATAAATTCCATTTTAAAATTTAAACTATTTTTTTTGACGTGTATGATTTTTAAAAAATAAATTGGATTCATTTAAAAATTCATACGCATCAAAAATAGTTTGAGTTTATTATAACTAATGGTACGCTATTGTATCATATTAATTTCATATATCCCTGTGCATGAATCACACACACTCATAAGTTCTTGTGCCTCAGAAAATTGAAAAAAAAATTTTTTGACATGACAAGTATACTCTTAATCGCATTCCTATCACAAGATCACCCATCTTAATGAAAGTTTTCTAAAATAATATTTATTTTATTCAGAACATTTTAGAATTCATGGTTGTCTCAATTTTAAAATTTGAACAAACAAAAATAAATTGAAAAAATAGTACAAATGTGATATTGTACTGGGATAAGGTGCATATATTAAGAAAAAGGCATCTCCTTATCGTGCAACTGAAAGTTGCTGATGGCTTGCGCCATCTATCGGAATAAATATCAACTATTCTCGTTTATTTCTAATTATTCCAGAATTGGCCAAATACCCATTCTTGATTAATCAAGAAAAGCTAACCACGGACGCGTTTCGGGCTATTGGCCCTCATCAGCGTGGTGCAAGCTGTACCTCAACGACCAAAAAATTGGTCATTAAGGCATCCTGAAAAATCATGAAACGGGTAGTTAAGGCCAGAATTGCGTGAGACCGCGACATAATTGGTCAATTCTGGAATAATTAGAAATCAACGAGAATAGTTGATATTTATTCCGATAGATGGCGCAAGCCATCAGCAACTTTCAGTTGCACGATAAGGAGATGCCTTTTTCTTAAAAAAATAAATTGTTTAATAAAGAATTTTGATTTATTTCAATTTCTCCATTTTTATTAAATTTATTCATTATTTTTGAGCATCCTGAATGGGAATCAATTAAATATATTTTTATCTCTCTCTCGCTTTACCAATAATATATGATTCAAGAAATAATGGGTTTGATTATATTCAAGTTCATTTTGAAGAAATATAACCAATTTTAATATAGTTTATATAAAAAATTGTATTTTATATTTTATTTCTCTATATGGAGTAAATGGATTTGTTCAAAGCTATTTATTTTATATTTTTCAAAAAAAGGACAAATTAAAACTTCGTAATTTTGAAATGCGGACATGGAAAAGCTACTCAAAGTGCAAAGGACAGATATACACTGGTGTCCAAAAAATAAGAAACTTAACTAATATTGAAATTTCTCAAAAGATAATTTATTAACAAATATAAATTTTTGTATACAAATAGTTTAAACTATGGAGAATTTGACTAGCTATATGAAAATAAAAAATATTTGAAATTATGAAATATGCAAAAATTATTACCAACATACCCAAAGCTAAGGTTCCAGATCTTAAAGAAATAAGATATCAATAGGGAGTATGATCACCTCTAACAGCTATCAAGGTCTCAAAGCGAGCCCTCATAGTGTTTACCAGGCTTTGGAGGAGGTCCAGGGGTAGTAAACACCACTCCTCCAATAGAGCAGTTCTTAGCTCAACGAGGGTTCTGGGAGAGGGGTGACGAGCTCCAATACGCCTCCCTAGAGCATCCCACACATGCTTTATTGGATTCAGGTCCGGAGATCTGGCTGGCCAATCCATCCTTCGAATATTCTCACTCTGGAGATATTCATTGACTAGCCTAGCCCTATGCGGACGAGCAGAGTAGGGGTTTAAAACTTTTAAACAAAAAATTTCTCCTAGGACTTTTGATTTACCAATTCTAGATGTATCTCAAGATGTGCTCGAATCAGAAATGAAAAATCTTTTATCTTCTTTATTTCCGAAAGACTGTCAATCTTCTGACACAAACTATCATAAATTAATCAGAGATAAGAGTTATACTTTTTCTAATGATAAAATCATTTATATTTTGATGATATTCAAATCTGTTCAATAATTAAAAAACTCAAAAATGACAAGGCTCCAGGAATAGATCATATAAGCAATCAGATTATCAAAACGGCAGTTCAGCATATATCTCCTGTGTTAACAAAATTGTTCAATGCTTGTATTGGACTTAATTATTATCCGGAGGCCTGGAGAAAGTCAGTAGTAATGATTATAAAAAAACTAATAAAGAAAACTATAAAGATCCGAAAGCCTACCGCCCTATAAGCTTGTCTTCTAATTTAGGTAAAATTTTTGAAAGTCTAATTCATATTGAACTTTTAAATCATATTAATAGTAATAATGTTATGCATCCTGCTCAACATGGATTTACACAAGAAAAATCGACAATCTCTGCTTTGCAAGAAATAACTAAATTAAGTCTTCAGAAAAGAGAAACAGAAAATACGGTAATAGTAACAGTGGACATCAGCGGAGCTTTCGACAACGCATGGCATCCGGCAATTCTCCAACAATTGGACAAGGAAAATTTTCCAGCGGTACTTATAAAAATAATTAATTCTTACTTTGAAGACCGGAGTGTAGAATTTAAATATACTAATGTAAAGTGTATAAGAAAGATAAATAAGGGATGTCCCCAGGGTGGTATTATTTCTCCTATACTTTGAAATATATTACTTAATGATTTCAACTTATCTTTTAACGAAAGTTTTGCTAGAGTAATTGCTTTCGCGGATGATGTGACATTTGTGGTATGGAGTTCAAACATCCATGATCTTCAGTACAATATTACAAAATGTCTAATAAAAATCAAAGCCTGGTGTGAAAAGGTAAAACTTTCACTAAGTCCAAACAAAACAGGTATACTCTATCTACATAACTATGGAAAATTGCCCATTAAATTTGATGGAAAAATAATTCAACCATCAGAAACTGTTAAAATTTTGGGAGTTATTTTTAAAAATCATAGACAAAGGAATAAGATTAATTTTGGAACACATGTTGACAATATAATTATGAAAGCTACGAAACTTAAGAATATATTATTCTCATTATGTGCACGTACTTGGGGCATTGATACTCGGCGTAGATTGATCTTATATAAAGATATGATACGCTCTACAATAAGCTATGCATAAAATATTTGGTTTCCTTTTATCACTGCAGCAAAGAGATCCAAGTTGAATTCTATACAATATCAAATTCTTATTAGATGCATCCATGCTTATAAGACTTCATCTTCTTACATCACACATATACTAGCGAAAACTCCTTTACTGTCCGATTATCTTGAATTATTACAAACAAAGTATAATATGACAAATTCTCTCACAGATCGAACACTCAAAAAAACCCCTTCAAAAAGAATTAAACAAACTATTTCTGGATCTAAAATTTAAGTTTTATCTTTCTCTATCTAATGAACTGTTCAAGAAATTCTTTCCAATACTGTCCCAAATTTCATTTCTTCTGATAAATTCACTACTTTATTCTTAACTGGCAAAGGACACTTCTTAAGTTTCCTAATCAAACTGAATGCTATCAATGATCCAACATGTGAATGCCGCTTAGATGTTGAATCACCAGAGCATCTTCTTTTAACTTGCCCTCTGACTAATCAAATTATATGTAGATACTTTGAAACATTACCAAATTCTCTTTGTGTATATACTCTATCTTATGAGAACTTTGTTAAGTTTAGAACTATTTGTACAATAATTTACCAAACAATACTAATCTATTGTGTAAATAATTAATCATATATATGTAAATAATACTAGCACAGCACAATAGTCCTTTGGACTTCGTGCTTTTGTAACAATAAATAAATAAAAAATCGTCCATAAAAATTAAATTGTGACCAATTTGATCTCTATAAGGTCTTAGATAGGGCTCAAGGATCTCGTCCCTGTACCTTTGGGCAGTTAAAGTGCCCCCAGAAAAAATGTGGAGGGGTGTGCGTCTGCTAGAACTGATGCCAGCCCAGACTAAGAGACTGCCCCTTCTAAAACTGTCTCTTTCCCTGATGTTACTGGGATGATAGCGGGTTCCAGGCTCCCTCCAGATGAAAACTCGTCGAGAATCTGTGTTTAAACTAAATCTTGACTCGTCACTGAAAAGAGCATTGGCCCACTGATCATGAGTCCAGGCGTGATGTTCCAAGCACCAATTCAAGCGGGCTCTCCTGTGAGCAGAGGTTAAAGGGATGCAGACCATTGGTCGTCTTGCATAAAGAGCACCTTCGTGAAGCCTTCGGTAAACAGTTTGTCTTGAAATTCTCGTTCCAGTAGCACTTGAGAGTTCATCAGAGAGTTGAATAGCTGTCATCTCCCTATGGCGCTTGGCAGTTACGACCAGATAACGGTCTTCAGAGGTAGCTGTTTTTCTTTTCTACCAGAACCTTCTTTTCTTTTGATGGTTCCTGTCTCAATGAACTGTTTCCATATTTTGCTGACCACAGATTTATTCACATTTAGCCATTTTGCTACTTCAACTTGTGATTGCCCTGCCTCCATTCTTCCAACAGATCTCCATTTTAAATCATCTGCTAAAACTTTTCGTAAACTCATAATTAACTAAGGATTAAATAAAATTATAATTGGACAATTCTTAGATGGGGTAAACGAAACGCCAAATAGCACACTTATAAAGACAAGCAAAATTTGCATATTTTCAATTTTACCGAATCGATTGGTTGCGATAAATAAATTCTACGACTTAAAATACCTAATTAAATTACTTTTTAGCTTTTAGCGTTGTATATTTTAAAACATATCATTAAAAAACAAAAGTTTCTTATTTTTTGGACACCAGTGTATTTATGTCGTATTTGAATTTATCCTGCCGGATGACTTCAGTGGGGTATGTTTTGTTGTTTCATGATTGTCTAGGTAACCAGGTGAGATGCAGTTGTGATGGCCACAATGGTCAGAGTGGTTCCAGCCGTCAAAGAAATAGCACAGAATGACGAGGCATTTTGGATGTAACCTAAGAGGGAGAGTCTGGCACCGGTCGAGTAAGGTCGGAACTATTTCAGAGCCAGTGAGGAACTGTTGGTAATCCGACTATGATTTTCGGACCAAATGTGTAATCTGATACCTTTCTTCTGTCTGTGCGCCGGCCTCTCTCAAATTTTATTATTCCGTTTTGTGTTACATGATGGCCAAACATGCGAGTTGGATTGTGTGTACAATTCAGGCTGTTTCACTATAACTATATTACATATTGTTGCACCAGGTTGCGGCTTGGCAGACTCTTCAGCCTTGATTCTCTCCTGTGCTGGGTCTTGCATCTTACCAGAGCGTGTTTCAACCATCCTACAAATTTATAAAAGGGAATAATGAGATAAGTCTACTTTATGTAGCCACCAGAATAATTTATTTATTTTCTCACATCAAAGAGAGCAGTGAAGTCACAGTGTACCTAAATACAAATGATGATAATCTAAAAATAATCTGTTTTAAATAAATATCATAGAATATAAAAATAAATAAATATATAATTTAAATTTCAAATATATTAAAAATAATATAATAAATACGCCATTAATCATGATGTAACACTTCCCCCTCTCCAGAGGTCGTCACGTCCTCGTGAGTTACCTCATCAATTCTCTCAAAATAGGGTTTGAGTCTTGAGACATGGACAATCAATGGGTCTTGGCCAGGATTATCTTTCGGCTCAATTAAGTAATTTACGTTAGACAGCTTTTTTAATATTCGATATAGGCCAAAATATTTTCTCAATAGTTTTTCGCATTTTCCGATTTTCCTGACTGGTGTCCAAACTGCCACTAAATGTCCTGGTTCATAGATTTTCTCATTGTGTTTTTTGTCATAGTTTCTTTTCATTCTTTCCTGAGTCTTCTCTGTGTTGTTAATGACTACCTGTCTCGTCTCCTTGCTATTTTATCTAAGTAGTTTTCTATATATTCGTCGTAATCGTCCATGTTACTGTCCGTTGGGATATTCTCGTCGTCTAAGAGGGACATGGGTTCCCTTCCAAACAACAGGAAAAATGGAGAGTAGCCTGTGGTTTCTTGAATCGTAGTATTATACGCGTGGGTGATAAAAGGGAGGATTTCATCCCAGTTCTTTTGGTCTGTGTTCACATACATGCTGATCATATTGATTAAAGTTCTATTTAGCCGTTCCGTTAGTCCGTTAGTCTGGGGGTGGTAGCTCGTTGTGAAGCAGTGTTTCACTTTGCACATTTTCATTACCTCCTTCATCAAATTGCTAGTGAATTGTGAACCTCTATCGCTAATAAGAAATCTTGGGGCCCCGTGACGTAAAATAATATGTTCGATTAAAAATGTAGAGACTTCTTTCACGGTTGCTTCTGATACTGCCTTTGTTTCAGCATACTTGGTATAATAATCAGTCAACACAATTATCCACTTCCTTCTTCTTTTCGTTGATGGCAAGGGGCCAACAAAGTCAATTCCGATTCTTTCAAAAGGGTAGTTAGCTGGGGGAATAGGTTGTAGAAGTCCAGAAGGCAAGTGATTTGAACCTTTCCGACTTTGGCAAAGATGGCACGTCTTTACAAATTCTGAAACATCTTTCAACATGGAAGACCAATAGTATTTATTCTTCAATCGGTAAGTGGTTCTGGCGACGCCCAGATGGCCATTCAGCATATGGTTGTGGTATTCACTCATGACTTCCTTCCTTCTCTTCTTTGGCACTACCAGCAACCATGCCCTACCTTCAGGATTTGGATTTTTCTTGTAGAGACACCCATTTTCTTCTTTGAAGTTCTGTGTAATTGAACGCTTGTTTCCACTAAGGTTCTCCTTAATATTCTCAATAAAATCATCCTTTTCGTCTATTATTTGATTCAGAAATAGTCTTTCATAATCTTCGTCCCATTCGTTTTCAGGTAAGGGTCCTCTAGATAGACCATCAGCGTCCAGATGCTTTTTACCCGATTTATGTATGATTTCGAAATTATATTCCTGAATCTTCAGTGCCCATCGTGCTAATCGGCCGGTCGGATCTTTCAGATTCTTAAGCCAGCATAGTGCGTGATGATCAGTTACGATTTTGAAGTGCCTTCCATATAGGTAGGGTCGTAACTTGGACATTGACCACACAACAGCTAGACATTCTTTTTCGGTAGTCGAATAATTTTGCTCAGGTTTGCTCAGTGTTCGACTTAAATATGAGATAACTTTTTCTTTATCGCCGAACTTTTGGACTAATGTTGCACCCAGGCCGATGTTAGATGCGTCAGTATGAATGTAAGTAATTGCATTCGGGTCAAAGTGCCCTAAGATTGGAGGATTTATCAATGCTACTTTAAGGGTTTGAAATGCTTTTTCTTGATTTTCTGTCCAGGTAAAAGGTACATTCTTTTTTATAAGACTGGTTAATGGATCGGCAATTTTTGAAAAACCTATGATAAATTTTCTATAATATGAGCACATTCCTAAAAATGATTGAACTTCTTTTATCTTTTTGGGCCGAGGAAAATCTCTAATAGCCTTGATATTATGCTCCGCTGGTTTTATACCATGTTGATTAGTTATATGGCCAAGAATCTCCAGTTCTTCGAAAGCAAATTGGCATTTTTTGTTGTTCAATTTTAAATTAGCCTCGCGAAAACATTTTAAAACAGCTTCTATTCTTTTGAGATGTGTTGAAAAATCCGAGCTATAAATGATTACGTCATCTAGATAACATAAGCAAATTTGCCATCTAAGATTACCAAGCATATTTTCCATGTTCCTCTCAAATGTAGCAGGGGCATTGCATAGACCAAAGGGCATTACGTTGAACTCATATAGGCCATGTGCTGTAGTGAAGGCTGTCTTTTCTTTATCTTTCTCCTCAACCTCTACTTGCCAATATCCTGATTTAAGGTCAATTGCTGAGAAGTATTTGGATCTTTGAAGTGTATCCAATACTTCATCAATTCTGGGAATTGGGTAAACATCCTTCACTGTTACATCATTCAATTTTCTGTAGTCAACGCAAAATCTGTACTTACCATCTCGCTTCTTGACCAAGATTACAGGGAAGGACCATGGACTCGAGGATGGTCTAATTATGCCGTCTCTGAGCATTTCATCAATTTGTTCTTTTATGATTTCTCGCTCTTTCGCGCTCACCCTATACGGCTTGTGTTTGATCGGTTTCGCGCCTTCTGTATCGATCCGATGTTTCGCTAAGTTGGATCTTCCTAATCCCGACGAAAACAAATCCTCGTACCTTTCCAAAACTTGTTTCAATTGCTCCTTCTCCTTATATGCTAAATTTTCGTTTATCTGAAATTGGGGTTCTTCATGCTCTTTTTGTTCACTTTCTTCCATAAGATTCACTTCGGCTGGCTGGCTTCCAAAGCACAATGTTTGGTTTTTTAATATTTTTAATGGTCGAGGGTAAGGGTTTGTTATCCAGATATATGTTTCCTTATTCACAACATTTATTAAGCTTCTCGCTAGTCGAAGTCCATTTGTTTGAAACATTTTATGGTTCTCCTCGATGATGTATTCGCCATCCTCTGCTTCTACAAATGCATTAATCAATTTAATAGAAAGTTCTGGTATAATGGCATCCTTTGCACTTTTTATTTTCTTCTGTTGATATTTGATTACGTCACGATTTTCTGTCAAGTCATATTTGATTATTTCACGCTGACAATCAAGTTTTGCGTTCATTTTCTTAAGAAAATCACGTCCAAGTATAAATATTCGCAAATGTGTTCTCATTATCACAAATTGATGTGTAATTGTTTTGTCATCAAATTTTATATTTAAAATAATATTTCCTACGATATATAATTCTTTGCCATCGGGTCCGGAGCACATTTTATCAGGATTTATTATTTCAAGACCTGTGTTAAGAGCTGTACTAAGGTCGACCACTGAAAGATCGGCGCCTGTATCAATCAAAGCTTCGCATATACCGATTCTATCCACGTTAATGTTCATTTTATATTTGGGGTCTAACTTTTTAATTCCATTTATGGTCGACTTGCTTTGATTGACGGATTCAGGCGCGATGTTTAGTTTAAATCTTCTAATGCAGCATATCTATTCCTTGTAGGGATACTCGAGTACGGGCTATTACTTACGTCAGAGTAGAGCAGAGGTCTCGACTTCTGAGTTCCATTATCCATTCGGATTTCTTCTTCGACCTTGTCTTGTGTAACTATGGGGTCCTCTTCCACAATTCTTACAAACCTGACTCTGCAATACCGCGCTACATGTCCTGGCTTGTTACACTTGAAACATATTGGTCTCCCGTCTTCTGTCCTATTCCTATTTGCATTTGGATTCTTATTGTATGTTTTACTTGGGTAGACCGGTTTTGGCTCAGGATTGGGAGTGTAAGATCGTCTAGGGGCAGATACCTGGGGCAGAGGCTTGTTCTGGTAATACCTCGGAGTGGGGGCCTGGGGCTTGGAGGTGTTCTGGTAGTACCTCGGAGCGGGGGCCTGGGGCTTGGAGGTGTTCTGATATGGTCTTCTGAACGACGTAGCATTCTTCCATTGCTCTTGATGATGGGGACGAGGAGAGCGTGGTCCATTATAAAGAGCTTTTGATTTTTCTGCACGTTCTTGGTAATTCTTTTCGAACAAATCCAGCTTTTTACAAATTTCTAGAAGTTCATTGGTATTTTTAGGAGGGTTTAGGTGAAGGGCAAAAGAGTATTCTTTCTTTAACCCTCCAATAACCCAGTTTATTTTAGTCTCTTCTTCCATTTGGGGGTCGACCTTGTTGCACAGTACAAGGATATCCTCTGCGAACCTGATTGCAGGTTCATTCCACTGTTGTATCCTGTTTAATCTCATCCTCATTTCTTCTTTGTTGGCGTCTGAGGCAAAATCCTCAATTAGGCGGCTCTTGAAATTTTCCCAGCTGGTGAAACTTACTTTGTGTAGGTTCAGCCAGGTTTTGGCGCTACCAATCATATTCATGGCAGCATAACGGGAGATAATGTAGTCTGCCCAATGGTACAGGAAGCCAATTTCTTCAAGAGATTCAATCCATGGGCGAGGGTCTTCTGTTCCATCATACTTGGGGATGTCGATGTTGGGATTCAGGACAACCGGGTCGGAACTAGCATCTCTACCAATTGTTGCACCAGGTTGCGGCTTGGCAGACTCTTCAGCCTTGATTCTCTCCTGTGCTGGGTCTTGCATCTTACCAGAGCGTGTTTCAACCATCCTACAAATTTATAAAAGGGAATAATGAGATAAGTCTACTTTATGTAGCCACCAGAATAATTTATTTATTTTCTCACATCAAAGAGAGCAGTGAAGTCACAGTGTACCTAAATACAAATGATGATAATCTAAAATAATCTGTTTTAAATAAATATCATAGAATATAAAAATAAAAAAATATATAATTTAAATTTCAAATATATTAAAAATAATATAATAAATACGCCATTAATCATGATGTAACAATATTGATATCAATTATATATTGACATATATTACAACATATATATATATATGTAAAAATATGAGATCTTGTCGACTCACTGTAATAATTTGTTGAGTTTGATGTCGACTACTGAAATAAGTTGAAGTTCTGGTAAGCCTTGTGTAGAGTTTTCCAGTACCTCTCTGCACCTTGGAAGACCTTTAAAAGTTCTCACAAAATATAGGCAGTCGTGGTCGAGGCAGAGTGGAAAGTTTGGGAATGTCCACACAAAAAACGAAGACACAGTTGCACTATGAAAGTTCCGTAAACAGATAAAAGTTGAGCCAGGAGCGAAAGATGGAGATAGAAGTTTCTTACTCGTCTACATGATGGATGAGATCGACATGGTACGACCGACGAGAGCTCGCGCTAAGGGTGAACTAAACTGTCAAGTGACTGTAAAGTGATTGTATTTATAGGTTAAAGACGGGGGGGTCTTATGTGACAGGGGGCCGTTTCTGAGAAAGGGGGCTTTGCATGTCCAGGTGTGAGAGGGGTCTCTGCATTCCACCACATGTGACAGTGTGGGTGGTCTTGTCGTGGGAATTGTAAATCTATCTGATTTTGACGTTATGACTTCCATCTCTTGCTTAGCTCAACTCTTAAATCTATTACAGATTTTATTTATTTATCCACTTTGTACAAATTACATTACATATGATGATGTAAAGACACATGTCAATAATACGTATAATCATTAACAGCTGTGTTTCTATTATACAACATTAAAATCTTGTTATAAGTTATATACATGGGGTTGTTGGCTTAAATTACCATAGATGGGCCCCGGGAGTGAAAGGGTTTATCCGGGTTTAAGCGGGTAAAGCCTCTCTTACACAGGTAAGTAATTAAATTTTATTTTAATTAATTTAAACTGTGAGGGTTAAAAAGGGCTATAACAAGATGATATTTGTTTGGATATATAAAGTGAAATAATAAAAATGACATTTTTGTTTGATTAAAAAAAATGATTAAAATAAAATGACATAAAAATTCACATTCTAAGAGAATATTGGCGGGCGTTGGACAGGGTTAGTAGTTGAAGAATATGCAATTGTTAGAAGTGCACATGTAAACCAAATACTCAGATCCAGGTGCAAAGCGAGGATATAGACTTGAGCTGTCTTCCTAGGCAATGTTTCACTTGCGATCCTATATAAGGGTTACAGTGGTTTGTCACAATTTTAGGATTATTGGGTTAAAAGTTGTTGAAGAAAAGTTGCTTATTAATATGATTGAGAAAGGAGTGAAATAGAGCCATGCGATAAGTAGAATTGTAGCGACAGTAGGTGATCTAACTTGACTCGAAATCAAAGGTTGAATGTGGTCCGCTAGAGCTGGAAAAAAAAAAGTTGAAAGTTGAAAAAAAGTGAACGCTTTGTGAATGCGTTGGTGATTTGCTCTGCGGATGAAATGAAATAAACTCTTGAAGCTTGTTCAGACCAGAAGTTTGGATTTGTAAGTCTGGGGAACTGCGTTCAAAGAGTTTGTTGAATTACGAAATCAATAAAAATAAATTGTCAAGCAGTGCTGTCGTTTTTCTACGTTGATGTGACGCAATGACTGAAAAGATAGTGATGAAAAATATAGGGAATTGGTTAAAGAATATGATTGTTGAAAACGATTGTTGTGGATGCCCGATAGTGGATGATAAACATTGTCAGATAATAAAGGTATTTAAACAAATATAAAATATAGTGAATAGAAATATAGAAATATGATTGCGGGTACAAAAAGTGTAAGTGGATAAAATTAAACCTGTAATATATAAAATATATAATAAATAATAAAATAAAAAATAATTTTTGAAACAATTAGATGTTTTGCAATACTAAAATAATATCACGAAAAATAAAAGTAAATTTGATTAAAGTTTTTTTTTCTTTGAAAATCATGTTGGATTAAAAATTTGATTATATAATTGAAAGGTAAAAATAAGAATAATTACTCAAGATTTTATACAAATAACAATATAATTAAAGATTATTATAATGATTAGATAAATGTTAAGTAGTGGGAAATTGAACAATATTGTCTCTTTTGAAGAAAAGTTACAATTGTTGTGTGTAGATCATATCCCATTGGTAAACATTGGTGTTTCTATGACTCTCTGAAGCGGGAATATGTGAAATGATCCCTTCGTTTGTCCACAATGCTGGTATGTAGAGAATGATTTCTCTTTCGCGTTATAAAGTCTATATAAGACTCAACCAAATTGTTTTAATTGGTGTTATCAATTAACATGTAAAATGTTTAATGTATGATGTGTTGTGATTAAGGCGTTGTGCGAGATTTGTGAGATTCTCGAGGAAATCTAAATGAGTAGTGTGACACATGTGTTCAAAATGGCGATCATGAAGCTAGCGGTCAAGAAGATCTGCCTTGTGAGGGGGGAGAGAGGAGATGTCCAAAGATAGCAGTGACTTGGGGAGTGACGTCATAAAGGGCGTCCACTTCCTTTTTTTCACGGAAATTCTTTTTTTGAGGTGGTCACACATGTGGGATGGTTTTCTAGGTTTGAAATTTACTTGAAACTGACTTTCTCCTTTTGTTGAGTTGGCAATTTTCTGCTATAATTGAAAGATATGATTTTCTCGGTGTTCGTAGTTGTTAAGACTTAGTAAAAATGTTATACGATGATTTCAGGCTAGAAGTGAGTGAAAGATATGACTTTCGACGTGGACACGCTTTGAGGTGATATGTCATAGGCATGAAGGCCTCTTTGGCCTGAAAAGTGAAAAGGTTTTGTGGTGTAGCGCTATGACACGAAGTGAAAAATTGTGAATGAAAAGGTGTCCCGTGAAGTCGTTGTTTCGTACAGAATCTAAACTGTTTCACCATGAATAACAAATTTACTAAAGTCATGGGGGGTGGTTGTACGAACACATATTGATAATTTTTAGATTGTTATGGATGTGGCATGTTTAATGTGAAATTATTTTATTGTGGCGACGATATAGAGCTAAGTGGCGCTTGTGTGACTCGAAATTTGGATTTGTGTGTTAAGTCGCGCACTAAAAATTGTTGCCAATTGGAGAAAGTGATGTGTGAGGGTGTTGTAACGTTTGTTGATGATTAAATATGCATGTAAAAGGAAAGATGAGGGAGTGTATTTATCCTCGAATATTAACGATTGTAATAAGTTTGGCGGTCTGTGACTTAATTTAGCTACTGGCGTGGTAGTTGTTTTTCCTAGTGGTGTTTTTGAAGATATTGTATCTTTCGATTTTTGCAATTTAAAAAAATGCGTTTCACCTATGTTAATTTATATTTAAAATTTGAATATATTTTTTAAATCGTTAATTATGGTAGTTAAAATGATTCTTGTAAAAGGGCAATGTCGTGAGAGTTACCAATAATTTGAATTGGGCGCTTACTTAAAATGGTGAACATTACCAAATTTTAAGAATTGATAAAGATATTGGTCTTTTGGTATAAAGATAACTAATAAGTAAAACAAAAATAAGTTGAGAATTATGATGAATGAGATTTTTTTTTTTAAATAATAATAATGATTTTTTTTTTCAAGTTGTAGATTTGGATAGTACCATTTTAGATAAATTTAAGAACAACATGTAAGATTAGTAAAAATGGTAAAAAAGCGTGATGGGCGAAATTTTTTTTTAAAGTAAAATTGAGAGTAATAACTTGAAATTTATAATCTGATTAAAAATTAAAGTAAATTTGATAAATGATAGTGTGAAAGTTTTAAAAATTGAATAAAAAATGAAATAAAAAAGGTAAAAATTGATTTTAAATGCTTAAAGTGAAAATATAAATACAAAATTTAGGTTGAATCAAGTTGTGAAGTTGAGGATAAGGTTAAGGTAGGTTTTTAAAAACTTACAATTTGGATGAAAGTTCAGTCAGGAGACTTAGTCTTTGGTGGTCGTCCTGCTGTCGGGGAAGTCGCTCCATGTATATCTTGTAGAAGCTTGTAACTTCTGGAAAGTTGTTTGTCGCTTGTTGCCTTGAGCATTGTCTCGATGATGTCAAGTCGAAGGTGGAGAACTTCTCACAGGGTTTGGGTACATCGCTGCTTGGTTTCCATGACTTGCGGGAATTTCGGGGCTGTCGTTGGCGCGGTCAGCTTGCTCCCGGCGTTGGCGATCGGTAGCGGGTCTGCGGAAGTCCCTTGGGGCGGCGACGTTTCTTCCGTAAATACCTCTTTTTGGGGAAGAGATTGCTTTGTCGTTTCGTTGGAATGGTCGGTTTGTTCCTCCATCTTTGCTCTTTCTCGCTTCCTATCTGAACAGGCTTCTTACCTTCTTCGTTGTGTCATTCTTCGTTTTGGTCATCCTGTCGACTACTTTAAAAATATGAGATCTTGTCGACTCACTGTAATAATTTGTTGAGTTTGATGTCGACTACTGAAATAAGTTGAAGTTCTGGTAAGCCTTGTGTAGAGTTTTCCAGTACCTCTCTGCACCTTGGAAGACCTTTAAAAGTTCTCACAAAATACAGGCAGTCGTGGTCGAGGCAGAGTGGAAAGTTTGGGAATGTCCACACAAAAAACGAAGACACAGTTGCACTATGGAAGTTCCGTAAACAGATAAAAGTTGAGCCAGGAGCGAAAGATGGAGATAGAAGTTTCTTACTCGTCTACATGATGGATGAGATCGACATGGTACGACCGACGAGAGCTCGCGCTAATGGTGAACTAAACTGTCAAGTGACTGTAAAGTGATTGTATTTATAGGTTAAAGACGGGGGGGTCTTATGTGACAGGGGGCCGTTTCTGAGAAAGAGGGCTTTGCATGTCCAGGTGTGAGAGGGGTCTCTGCATTCCACCACATGTGACAGTGTGGGTGGTCTTGTCGTGGGAATTGTAAATCTATCTGATTTTGACGTTATGACTTCCATATCTTGCTTAGCTCAACTCTTAAATCTATTACAGATTTTATTTATTTATCCACTTTGTACAAATTACATTACATATGATGATGTAAAGACACATGTCAATAATACGTATAATAATTAACAGCTGTGTTTCTATTATACAACATAAAAATCTTGTTATAAGTTATATACATGGGGTTGTTGGCTTAAATTACCATATATATATATATATATATATATATATATATATATATATTAGATAAAAAAGGCATATATTGGATTTAATAAAATAATTATTTTGCCTATATTTTGACTGGCTTAACGCCAATATTGGCAAAATTAATATATTTTTAAATCCAATATATGCCTTTATTTATCTATTGAATTAAATATGGATTGCTCAATTTTCAAAACAAAATATACATATTATATAATATAAAAACTCAAATATTTCTATATTTAAAAATACATATATTTTATTTTATTCATTAATAATTTTACTTTTGTTATCATCGTTTTTAGAAAGACTTTCAGTTTTGTTGTAAATATGCGTAGTTAACATATCTATCCTTTTAAATCACTAATACAGGATTAACTTTATAAATTCTATATAATTTGAAAATAACTAATGTGTAATCTTTCCTCAAGTAATTGAAAATAAAAGCTACTTGACGGTAAATAATAATCTTTTTCTTATCACGACTGCACCTCAACCCTTTATCTTATCGATCCTTTGTCTTATCAACCCCTTACCTAACAACAACAACAAAATATTCATAACATACATATATTAATTTAAATGAATATTTTGGATATAAAATAAAACAAAAATTTTATTTATTACAAAATGCCAATATTTCAATAGGCTGTACGCTATATATCTAAAAGTTTAAATATTTCAATCTTATTAGAAATCAATCTTGTTAGATTTCTAAAAACCCAAATATGCGAACAAAAACTGACCCACTTCAGACATACAATGCGGGCAAATGTTCCGGAAAAGGCGTTTATCTACTTATATAATTGCCTTATTCTGAAGCTCACGGATAGAATGCGCGCCCATTGGCTGCCGGCGAACACGTGTCCTCCCTTACCCCCTCTAGACAACCCTGTTATCAGCTGTGTGATACATACACCTGTCTAAAGCGGCCATTCCAGACAACCCTGTTATCAGCAGTGTGATACATCCACCTGTCTATACAGACCACCCTGTATATAGCGGCCATTCCAGATAACCCTGTTATCAGCTGTGTGATACATACACCTGTCTATAGCGGCCCACTCGAGACAACCCTGTTATCAGCTGTGTGATACATCCACCTGTCTATACAGACCACCCTGTCTATAGCGGTCACTTTAGGCAACCCTGTTATCAGCTGTGTGTTACATTCACCTGTCTATAGCGGCCACTCTAGACAACCCTGCTATCAGCTGTGTGATACATCCACCTGTCTATACAGACCACCCTGTCTATAGCGGCCACTCTAGACAACCCTGTTATCAGCTGTGTGATACATCCACCTGTCTATACAGACCACCCTGTCTATAGCGGCCATTCCAGACAACCCTGTTATCAGCTGTGCGATACATACACCTGTCTATAGCGGCCACTCTAGACAACCCTGTTATCAGCTGTGTGTTACATTCACCTGTCTATACAGACCACCCTGTCTATAGCGACCACCCAAGACAACGTTTTAAAAACATATCCGCACTCGGGTAAAACCCGGGCGTTGCCCGGGCCATTCGTCTAGTGTTAAAAATAAGAGAATAAAAGAGGAAAACTTTAAATGAGCTGGCTAGAGAGGATAAAAACTATTAAATTATCACTAGATGAGTTGCGAGTGATGATCACTAGCAGATAAAATTGGGAAATATTTGTTCCTATAGTTACCGAAATTCAGCTTGATGGAGGATAACAACAATGGGTAAATGCTATGCTATTCTGTTTCTCCCTACTAGAGTTGAAACTTACCTACAACTATTTCCATGACGTGGGCCAGTGGGAGGAAGGCCAGGTTCGAATGGCCTCTCCTGTACACGGCATATATAAACACATATTAATAAAATATAAGATATATTTTGAAGAAATATATTCACTATATGTGGGAAATATCTCTAACTATATTTTATATTCACAAATTAACACTTAGATCAGATATTCAAATGTGTTCTGGTCACACAATATTGTAGAGAGAATCCTCATAGATAAAATATATAAATTATGACACAAACATCTGTAATGTGAAGAAAATTTACTAGTGAAAAGAACTAAATCTTACCTTACATTTCTATATAAACTTGGTTTAAAAGGTTTATGATCTCTATATATCATGGGGGGTTAGTTAAAAAATTGTATAAACCGCTGAATTCAGCAGCGACGACCCGGGATCTAATCCCGTTTTTATTTAATGATTTTTTTTTCTGAAGAAATTGCCTAAATGGCTCCCGTTTCATAATAATATCCAATACCTCCAGTGGGCGCGAAAGACAAAAGGAGCTCAGGCACACTTGTAAGGAAAAAATCCTAACTACTCGTACTTTTTACATGTGTAGACATGTGGTGTACTTTTATTAAAAGCAGTCGCTAAATACACAGCATGATTATTACAGCCTGCAACTCGTTTAATATAAAATATTTCAAAAAATGTTTAAATTACAGAAAGAATGTGTTTCAAATAAAATTTGTTTGTTAGGATTTGGTTTATTCAACGACATGTACAGTCGAAAATACCATGTTTTTCTCTTCGCCATAATAGTAGATAGAATGTTAAATAAAATAATAAATAATATTTAATGAAAATCTCAGCGTCATATTGCAGAATACTATTAGGATCTAAGTTCAGCGTCGAAATTATGAATAAAGGTTCATGAAAACCTACTGATACAATTCGCTGGCATATATATTTAGATGATGATTTGCTTGGAGAACATAGATCTATAAAATATCTACTTATCTCAAAATACACTTAAAATGAACGAAAATTCTAAATGTTCTATAAATAATTGTGAAATTTATTGAGCCCGCCCTGGACAAACGAGGGTCTCTTGGTGGCCGTTATTAATTTTTCAGAGCTGTTGTAGAAACTTTGAAACAGCCTTGAATTCTCTATTTTGAGGAACGATCAATATATATGGCGATGGTTTTTACGTCTATTTTGATAGAAAAGGCGGCTTTTTTCTACACTTATTTTTAATTATAAACTAAATGTTTTAAAGTAATATTCAACATTGTGATCAAGACATCATGATTAGAATTGCATCTCTATCCAAGATGGATATGAATGTTTAAAAAATCACTATCTCTCTTACCACTATTCAATCCATTTGGATCAGGGTCGTTCAAAATAAAGATTCAGAAAGGTAGCTTAGACCATGGTCATGTGCGCGCTAGGATATCCGACCAATCAGAAGGTGCGAGTGATGCTATTTTGTCGTCGAGGTTTTCCTTGACGTAGGGCCGCTTTCAGCTGTTTATATTATTATTTGCTTATTGGTAATAATAAATTGTATTTCTAGTTTAAAAACAGCGATCGATATCAGTCCTTTGATCATCCTGATAGAGAAACGACACAATGAGCAAACTTACTCGAAGTGGCAGTTGTTGGAGAGGGAAATAGACGCCCACACCACATTCTGATGCTGGATAAGAACTCCTGGACATACAACATTCAATACACTTGCATATAACTGATATTCCTTTACCTTTTGGTTTTCCACATGTACCGCTGGTGTAGATAATGACAGCAATGCTTTCTGGTGTGGGAGGATTCCTATTGAGGGTCCTATCTGCAAAGAGATGAATAAGTAATATTAATATAATTTTAAGGATATTGGTTGAATTTGTTAAAGTTAATTTTAAAACGTTCAATAAATGTTAAAAGTTTTGGATATACTTCTATAAGGTATAAAAATCTATTGACATAAGCATTGAGTGTACAGTATAAGTACATATAATTATAAATATATAGGCATGCTTCGAGCATCGCTCGATACGGGACTACAGCTAAAGATGCATTTAGAATAGAAAGTTTTATCATATTCGGGTAAAAAAAAAGAATTTTTTTTTCTTTTCATCAACAATATCTTCACAGAATCCGCGACTCCAAACATATTTTTCAATGGGCGAAAGAAAATGCGGGATTACAAGAAAATTGAAAAGCAGCCCCTATAGCCAAAATTGCCTTTACAAACTAAACTTCCAGTATACTATGGTAACGTTCTAATTATATCAAGAGCAAGAGAATATCTACAAGACCTGGAAAAAGGTACGAACTCTTAATAGAGAAGGAGGGTTCCTATTTCAGTTTTTCTTAACTGTATAATAATGGAAGTTCACAAAGGGATGGCCCGAGACAGCATGGAAACTTCAAGCAACCAATAAAAGGCCCCGTGGCACCCCCTCCCCGCTGTGCGATATCCCCGGCAACCATTAAAGTGGTTGCCTTCTGTCTTTCGCCAAGGATCGTTGTTTTTACTTTGTTCTCATGATATTTTAAATAATATTAATTAAAAGGATATTGAACCCCCTCTTTTTTTTCTGCCATTTAGTGTCCTTTCTGAATTCCATATAGCAGCCAATAATGTACCATCACTGCGGCGCTTTTATACCCCTTCTGGCATCATTATTTGTGAAATGTCTTTCATATTTTCTTCACACAACTATTGAAAAACTTATAAACATTAGATGCTTAATAAAAACGGGAGACCCCACCTTTTTCGAGATATTGACGGGAGACAAAATTCTTAGAAAGTACCTAAAAATATTTTAAAAGACAGAAGATGACAACTGCTAACTCTGCCATTAACATGAAAAAAAAAAAACGTTTAGCCACTCTTCTGGAAGTATCTTGAGCTAACACACAAAGAGAAACCTTGCACACGTCCTTTCATACCATGATAGGAAGGTTATCAATTCCACAGATCCTGTGGTTTGTGCAGGAACCTGGAAAGCTACCATAAACTCAATCCAAAAAAGGATTATTTTTGCCTCAAAGTAATAGAATTCAACTCTACACACAGCTATCAAAATTTTGCCTCTGACCTTTTCCCTTTTTTATCGTCTTTTTTTCTCGCTCTACCCCTTCCAAATGTTTTGAAATTTTACCTTCAATATTTATGAGAAAGCTTTTATCACATCACCTGGGATGACAGTTCAAAGAGAAACTTTAGACTCGTCTTTCCTGACTATGATAGAAAGATTATTAGATTCATGTAAAGATCTTGTAATTTGTTCAGGAACCTGGAAACATGCCATAATATTCTCCAAAACAGCTCTCAAAAATTTTCTTGCCCTGTCCCTTTTTTAATATATTTTTCTCCGATCTTTCCTCTCTTATTTTTTAAAATTTTATTATGCATATATATTTTTAAATACTAACCAATTATTTTCCTTCTTTTTCTCATATTTACTCTAAGTAATATCATCACTGCTTTCCTTCTATTGTATCTAAAACTAACACTTTTAGTATATCACACACACTACGATGCAATAAGAACACCTTTCAAATATTGAGAGCATAATATTTTGTTATTAAAGTTACAGACACCAACCTCAAAAATGGTCAAGCCAATGTACGGGCGAAAGAACTCTGAGAAAGAGGAGATGCACCGAACAACAAAAATGACCTAATATTATGGAACAAATCTGAATTACGTTTAGTCGATATTTGTTTCACCAGATGACGCTCTGCCATCTAAAAATGCTCCTGATAAAGACAGAAGACTTTTTATTTTTATTTTTAATATTAAGACCTGGCCTTTCTCTATTTTTATTTTTCACAAGGAAAATTTGCCGGGAGGAAATTAATCCATGGAAGCAATGGTCGCCTCTCCCGTCAAAATTAACGTCAGAATCTGAAGCCGACTAGTCCGCCCTAGACTGACGAGGGCCATTAGCCCGAAACCATGGTCTCTAGGTGGACGCTTATCAGTTTGCCAAAGTTGGTGTTGTGGCTTTGTCACCGACCCGATGCCGCTAGTTGCGGCAACGGTCAATAGATGGCGTCAGATTCTGACGTTAATTTTGACGGGAGAGGCGACCATTGCTTCCATGGATTAATTTTCTCCCGGCAAATTTTCCATCTATGTTTTGCCAATAGATTTGGCTCAGCCACATTGCCAGCAAAACACCTCTTTGGTAGATTGTGAGGATTCCATTAGATCCCGTGTGGATCTCATGGAATAAAGTCCGCCCTAGACTGACGAGAGCCATTAGACCGAAACCATGGTGGACGCTTATCAGTTTGCCAAAGTTGGTGTTGTGGCTTTGTCACCGACCCGATGCCGCTAGTTGCGGCGACGGTCATTAGATGGCGTCAGATTCTGACGTTAATTTTGACGGTAGAGGCGACCATTGCTTCCATATATATATATATTTGTCTTGAGAAATATCTGAAGATTTAAATATAGGTTTCTCTATTTTTTCAATATGTATAAATAATACATGTTTTACATTATCTCTACTAAACGGCGTTTTGGCTAAGATGTGTACTGACACGATCATTCGAATAAATAATATATATATAAAGGCAATCAATAAATAGAGTAACAGATCGTCATCCAATCTATTCTAAATATGAATTAAATTTGCATTAAATGTGATATGTATAAAGAGGGTGCAGGTATCATAATTTAAGATCAAATCCTATTTCAATATCGCCAACACATAGGATGAGTAGAAGCGTAATGGTAAACTCGGAGACAAAAACGTATATCGAAGACAGTATTCATCCAACTCACCTCTGTGTTATTCTACCATAACATGTGGCGCCATCTAGATGTCCTAAATGTAAACATTTTAGACTTTTTATGTGAGTAAGGACAAATGGTTGACAACACTGAGCGAGTTATCTCTATAAATATAAATTAAAATATTTCAATTAATATAATAATTGAATAATAAAATAATTAACATGTGAATATCTCATCTCAATATTTTCTCATTGGATGATTAGCGCGGCGCGGAGGTGACCCTGGACAAGGACAAGCGAATTATATCTGGAGTCTTGAATATACTTGGTAGGGACATCCTAGGTATGAAGACTGTCCTACTGAGCCAATCTATGTGTTAATAGGCAAAGTCATATTCCTACCTTTGAATGCTTGATCAGATTTTATCATCAATAGGAACTGCATCGACTTACTGTGCTAAAGGAGGTAAGTACCATGGCCACACTAGACAAATGAACGGGATTCGCTCACGATTCATCCAAGTGAATATTCAATTCCCTTAAATATTGTATTGAAAACAAAATATATTTATATTATATATTAATATCAGTTTAAATAGTAACAGCGATGATTTTATCTATTCACAAAGGGTTTTATTTTAATAACGTTTTAAAATAATAAACTTCTTGAAACATAATATATATAGAATCATAACTATTAATTGTGAAATAGATATAAGCGTGTTACATTATTTTGACACCTATATTATATGTAGCTATAAATTAAAACTCTTTTATAAAGATAAGATATGAGCATGCACAAGAGGGTGTCCCGCGCATGCCTATCTGTGATCAAATACGGAGCAGAAACAATTCTGCCTTTTGTTTGAAACAAAATGGAAACATGCAATTTATACCAATATGCCAATTTGAATATTCCAAGAGAGGTACTATCACATTAAATTCTTTCAGTCTTATATCTATAGCATATCAAAATTCCATCCAGTCAAATATTGTGATGATGAATTTGAAACATATATTTCTTATCTTTATTTTGGAAGATTCCCAAATACCTATCTCCAGAGTTAAGCGTATACTTTCTTCTCTAATGAGGTAACAAGATTATGAGCACAAAAACATAATAGAGCCATATATAAATAATCTACACACAAAAAAATCAAATTATTCTATGATCTGGTTGATAATTAGTAAAATGGAATCTCCTGATCGCGCAATTACTTTAATTTTCACAGAGAGATATTTATAACTCAGTTTTCTGTAGCGCACCAGGAAGTTCCATACTGAGGTAGAGTCTGGAAGTCTGACCGCAGATGTAACATTGAGGTAGTTCAGTACAAGTAGGTTAGCTGGCTTCATTCCATGACTCATAAAACAGGATAGCTAAAGAGAAAGTGATCAACGTTCTGTTGTTCTTCCGAGCAGTGAGGGCAGGTTGAGATTTGCATAAACTGGAGATGCCTATTTACTAATACAACATCCTCCTGGTAGTTTAAACATATGGGCGGATACATCAATGATGATATATTCTCTCATAATTTTTATTTTTGATAAACCTTTTCATATATTAAGTTTTCTTTTATTAAATTAAGATTTATAAGCTCAGAAAATGTTTACATGAATTGTTTCAATAATTTAAATGAGCACAAATTAACAACTGCCCCGCACAAAAAACGATGGCTATTGATTAATTTTCATAAAAGTGCCCAATGCGGGATATGATCCTGGGTCATCGCTATTAAATTGTCAGTTCATATCACTCCGACAACTAAAACCTCTGAAATTCTAGTACCTGTTGACAGGGTGTCGGCAAGATCCTCGAAGCTGGAAAAGGACATTGCAGTCTCAAGTTGAGGCAGGTCTGGGCAAGTAGAGACCTGAGGACCTTCCATATAGACCAGCTTCTTGAGTTTGGGGAGATTCGGCAGCAATTTCTGTTGATGGACAGAAGCTGTGACTTCTGACATCTATCTGTGACAGTTTATATTACCTCCAGTCTCTCCATGAGGTCGGCTGATGTGATGATATATTCCACGTCGGTTTCATTCAGACAGTGAACGACTCCTTCTTCACTCAGTGTCGAGAACAGGGTCACAACTGCAACAGCACATTGTAAGTTAGCACCATTTTACCTTTATAAAGTAAACTTATACACAGATGGGTTATTTTTCAAGGTGCCTTCTTAATATTTTCTTTGTATAGCAAGCACGTCTGGTACAAGCGATGATAATCGTCGTGGGTATTAAGCGACTGATTTTACTATAATACACATGTATAAATTCGTTCAACTTTTACATTTACCAGTCGTACCAGAGCCCCATTTGATTATTTGCATACACTGGTTGGGGGTAGGAATTTTTCGAAAAACTGTCCTTACTGTTGTGGAAAAATGTTGGAAGGCTTGGCTCGTCAGTGATGAACCCTCTCAGCCAATTTATTCCACCAATTTCCAATTCAATCCGCCAGATCGCTCCTCTAAAGCTCTAATACTATATTGGATTATTCCTATTATATATGCTACATACCATTTCTGAGATTCTACCCATCAGTGTATCATATAAAAGCAGAATGATCCAATACAGTATTAGAGCTCTAAAGAAGCGGTCTGGTAGATTAAATTGTCGAAACCAGTGGGAGGGTTCACCACTGATAAGCCTAGCTCTCCCTAATATTTTCGCCGCATTAACTCTCTTGGTTAAAAAAAAAACGTAATTGCCAAACTAGGTATATTTATTTGTGTTTGTTTCATTTGTTGGTTGTAAATTCAAGCATAATTTTGGTGTCCTTTCCTTTATTTTCTTCTTTAAACTCTACTCAAACCTTGTAATTATTCAAATGGTTTATGTAATATAGTATCTAAGTTTAGTGTTGTTTCTTGACGCAAGCATCCCTTGTGGGGAAATCGCGTCTGATTTGATAATAAATAAATATATAAGGACAGTAAATTTGATTTATGTTCTATATGGATATATAGAAGCTACTCAGAGTGCCATGAACAGATAAAAGGTCAAATGATTCCTAAATTGATCTCAAATGGAATCAGGTTGGTGACAAGGCCATCTTTGGTAAATCAAGGGTCTTCAAAAAAATTGATTTATGTGTAAAAGAAAAATTTGCGTTTTTATTGGTCAATTTGCTATATATAGTTGGCGCGTTTTTGTTTATATAAATAAATAATCCATAACATTTAGTGATGGATTATTTACTACACTCAGATTCAGTGCATATTTTAACAGGAAAGGCAGCCTTAATTTCAATTGTTTCTATATGTCTTGTTATAATGATGAAATGTATAATAGAAATAAGGTGTGTGTTGCACATTCATTAGTTCTGGATTAAGCAACTGTCCCATGGGATAGAAATGTAAACGACTTCTCCACTCATCAATATATATTCTCTGACATGACCTTGAGTTCTTCGGTCAACTTCGCAACGTTTTCTTGAAACTGCTGTTGACCATTTCCTCAGCAGATATCACCCGACTTTCTTTTTCCTTATTGAAACGGAGTTCTAAATCTTTTCTGTTTTAAAATTAGTTAATTGATGACAAGTTAAAGGATGGATACTTAGATGCCTCAACAACTCGTTTTATATAGAAAATTATTTTTCTTTTTATAGATTTTTTTTTGTTTCATAATTAAGAAAATACTCTGAAAAGGTTAAACACGATAATGAGAGAAATCCTAAAAATCTGTTTTTTCAAAATGATCAAAATTGGATGGTGTCAAGCCAAAAATACTTTTTTTCACGCTCTTCTGATATAAATAGATTAGCTCTTAAGGAGATTTTCTCCTATTTATTTTCCCTTAAGAGATATTTCACCATAACATGGAATAAAATAAGCATTTTTTTTCAGAATTACCATGGTTTTATATGATATTATAGAAATATGGCTCATTTGTTGCTCGCCTATTTGACAAAAAATAACACCCCTGTTCTTATACACTCTCCCTATTCTCCTGAATCAGCCTGAATGACCTATTTACTTTATTCAGAATTAAAGATGGAAAACTCAAAAGTAAATGTTTTGACACGTAACAAGGCATTAAATAAAATCGCTGAACAATTTGCGAGGCTTACAGGAAAACTAATTTCTAAGCGTTTCCAAAGTTGGAAGAAAATAAGGCAAAGATACATTATGCAAGGGTCTTATTTATAAATCTATTGACACTATTTCAAAATTTGCTATAATAATATTATTGCCTCAGTGAAGGAACTTTTCGATCGTATCTTGGAATTTAAATAATTGTTCCTCATATAGATATTGCTATTTAGAAATTCTAGAATTTTGAATAGCCTGTTGCAAATATCGAATATAAATATATGAATAATGAACACATTTCAGCAACAAAAATTTATAACAATATCTCTAATTCTTGACATCTATATATCCACCAATGGGTAATAAAAAAATAGAAATCTCCCTAAAAAAGGTCTTTTGATGGTATTTAAATTACTAAATGTTTCCAGAATAATATACAGAACATTAGGAAAGATGTATACCCTTTAAAAGTAAGTATATGTTTGTAAATAGATTGGTCAGTTGAGGAGTCATTTAAACCGTATATTTCTGACATTCAGACCTGAGATAGAATCCCGAATTGAGCATCTTTTTATGAAAGGAAATTTTCATCAAATGCCATCGATACTTTCAAAATTTCAAACCCTCAACTATGAGTACAAGTAACCAATCGGGGATATGACAAATAAATATAAGTGCAAAAGTCGAGCCGCTTTCTATATGTGTCTACATGTGATGAACCTACAGTAAAAGCAGCTGCTAAATCCCTAAACGATTTTCAGGACCTGTATTAGATGTATTGATGACAATTTAGATATGTACCCCCTTCATGTTATATAAGATTATGATGATAACAAAATGGTAGAAAGGACTTAATGGTGATGTCAAGACGGAAGCATGCCTGGGCAGTAAGCATCCACTCCACTCGGGTCTCGGCGTAGATGGCCAGACGTCCCCCGGGCTGGAGTCCGAGGGCCAACAGGGCGCGGGAGAGACGCCGGACTTTGTCCCCTGCTTGGCGGTAGGTGATCCACTCGTAGTGATCAGCTAGGTCGAACTGGACAACACCCCGTGTCACGATGTAATTTATTGAATTTCAAATTTGAGTTGGATTGAATAAATAATGAGAATAATAAATAATTGAATAAATTGAGATGAAACATCAGGTTTCCAAAGATGAGTTTCCTTTTTAAATATTCAATATGATTCTCTAGCTTTCAAATTTGGACGTCCTACTGCTGGAGCAGGATGAAATAAAATAATTTGTAAAAGAAGATGATATGATAAAATGAATCGCCAATATAGAAAATTAATTATAATTTACTTAGAAAATATTTTCTCGTGTAGAACGAATTTCGGCCTGAAAGCAAAAGAGTCGTATTAAGAATTTTGAAAAGCTTGTCTGAACTTGAACAACTTCTGTGTGTATAAAAAAATCATTTCAACGAGCTTCTCTGGCCTATTTTAAACATTCAAGAATGTATTCGATTGGCTTTTCTGGAAATCTTGCCATCTGACATCTGTTTTGTGGATTAATTTCTCTTCTCTCTTGTTTCAACAATTCCTTTATATTTGACCTCTGTTTCATCAGTCCCTATACTTATGTATGAACATGATACTTCTGGATCATTTTAAGTTTATTCAATCTCCAATACGGAGTATCGACTAAAGGTACTCTCGTGGAAGTTTTATTCCGCAGCTGCAAGGCTTTTTTCTATACATTGCTGAACCTTTATTTGAAGTTACAGTAGAAATTTACTGCAAATGACACCTAGTTGCTGAGCCAAAGGCATTTTTAAGACATTTTCCTCTTTCCAGAGAAAGTTGTTAATTGGTAAATATGGTAATTTTGATTATGGAAACTGTCCTTGCTGAGAGGTGTCCTCTAGCAAGAGTGTCCTATGATTTATATTTAAGATGAGAGGAGAGATTACCTTTTTGAAGATCTTGCCATCAGTTTGAACTTCCCTGTGCACTCCGAGGATCTTGCGGGTACCAAAGGATTGACTGTCGCCGTTCCGCTCTACAATAATGTCAAACATTCTGTTAATGGTACCGACGGCTTCTGAGTCCGAGGACCTCGCATGTGGCAGCCGGGTGTAGCCAGCGCTCGGGTCATCAGGCCTTAGGAGCTGCAACTGCAAAATTCCTCTTGTTAAGATGGGACTCAGGACCCTCTATATGTCACTTACCTTTGTGCTTGGATTCCTGTGTTTCCAAAGCTGCTGAAAAATGAAATAAAGCGGCCATGTGGCGATGTCAAATATCAGAGCATACACCTTCACTATGGCTACCACCAGGGCAACATACCATGGCTCACTGGTTTCTATAACACAGATTTCTAAATTAGACAAGGTTACACATCTGATTTCGTACAAATAGGCTCTCATTGTGATATTTTATAATTATAATATAAAAGTATTGGAAATTTGTAAATAAAACAAAGTATTCCTAATCAAGGGCTATAAAAAATGAAACAAGTAAATACCTTAAACATTCAGAACTTTACCTCGAATATATGATAAAATTATTTAGTATAAAGTGGTATTATTTAATTGGTATTAAGTTGTTTTAAAAATATTTAACATTTTTTCATACCTGTAGGGAATTATTCTGCATTTAACGAATATTTTGTTTTAAATACACACCAAGCAGTCAACCTCCTACAAAATCTATTTTAATCGTATGTAATCTTTAAATAAAATGCTAATTTGTGTTTATACAATCATGTAAATTTTGTTACATTGCTGTTTATATTTGCTAAAATTTAAATAGGACTAAAATTTTGTAACGAGTTTCAGAAGTAGGTTACTGTGTGTTGTAAAAAGTTGTTTCATCAAGCTCTGAATAAGCAGCCAGCCTCCTACAAAATTTCTTTTTAACGTATGTATTCTTCATATGACAAGAACATTTGTGTTCATATAATCAAGTAATTTTGGTTTCCCATTTTTGTTTTATATTTGCAAAAAAAAATGAATATGACTAAAATTTTGTAACGAGTTTCAGAAGAAGGTTACTGTGTGTTGTAAAAATTGTGTTATTGGTTCTAGTATGGTGCGACGCTAGTACAAATTACTGAAAAAAATAGAAACGAAGCTTGTTTAGTAAAATGTAGAAGCCATGACACATAGTATAACACTAGCCGAATGGCCCGGGCAACGCCCGGGTTTTACCCGATTAAATGCTTTTATTCAAATACTATTTGTTGCAATTATAAATTGGCCCCGTGGATTTTATTCTTGTATAATATATAAATGAGTTTTAAAAATAGTAAAAAAAAAAAAATGCATCCTCCGGGAATCGAATCCGGGCCGCCCGCGTGGCAGGCGAGCATTCTACCACTGAACCACCGATGGTAATAAAAAATGGCCATATTTGGGTATTTATTCCATTCACAAAAGCAAACGGTGACAGAATTGATTAAGAATTGATTGATGACTCTGATACTTGTATATTTTAATCCTCGTATATCACTCTTCATTTTTTCAGGTGAATCTGTCAATAAAGCTGGTTCATTTAAAGCGGTCGATCTTCTGGTAAATAAAAAGCTTCCTTGACCAAGTTGTTCCCCTCATTTAGTATTTTCATGAAAAATACACAGTGTTTTCGCTTTTCCTTCTTAATTTATACGGCGCTTCCAAAAGGAGGTTTTTCTATTTATAATATCTGAAATATTAATAAAAATGATTTTATGGAACATAATAAAAATCAAACTTTCTATTGTTTTAAAAACCCGATATTTCATAGGGCAGTGCACCTTTAATTATTATGATTTCTATTTATTTGTAAAGTGTTTAATTAACCAAATAAACATTATAAATAAAAAGACCTCGAATAAAATAGGTATGCAGCCTTCAAAATAATAAATTCCTGAAAATATTTTTTTCTAAAATTCGATCCCCCCCAAAATAGGGCCATTTCAATCATAAACATTTCTATAAATGGAATAGAAAAGGGTTTGCTCACATTTATCCTATATCTAGAGTATAATTATTAATAGAAAAAAATATTGTCGCAGTTTCGACCTCCATATCTGTAAATATTTCATTTGATGAACTTATTTGAATTTTGATTTAGAAAATTATGATGATATAGCTGCATCAAGTTTGATGAGCAGAAACGATGCTATTTATGTGTATAATAACTCGAACAGAAATCCAGTGAGACAGGTAATATAGAGGAAGGTTCAAAGGCCATGTTCATTCGCTTTTCCATTGAAAACTTGTAATATGAAAAAATTATCATATAGGTTATTCAAAGACTATCAAAATTAATTCAATATCTAATTAAGTAACATATTTTCAGGATAAAAATGATGTAGATTATAAGATATAAATGTTAAAACAATGATCTTTGAGCAAATTTATACTTGGGTAAAAGCCGGACAAAGCTGGCTAAATTCACTAGTTTATTAGTAAATGTATGCACACTATTTATAAGATATAAAAATATAAATTAAATATTTAGAGAGAGGCCTGTCACAATGGATTCTAAGAATTGACTTATGTTAAAATTACGCCACACTAATCTTATATAGCACAAATGAACCATACGAACCAAAATAGTCACATTTCCCTTTAGATATAATTTGTTTCAATGTATATTTGAAGGGAGGGGCTTAAATATTAGAGAGGGCCTTTTGGAAAATGGATGAATCCTACGGTAGCTGTGTTGTATTATAGCCTGAAAACCCACCTTGCCATTTCACTACTTCAAACTCCTTTTTGGAAAATTTTCCCGATTTGATATTTCCTCTCGGAGGATGTCATGAAATCGAAGCTGTTTCTGTAATGATGAAGGTCATAGCATGACACCATGGTATAATATTGGCGTTCGACAATGTTTTTCCAAAGTATTGTTGCAGCTTATTTTTCATCTCATTACTATTAAAATTTTGCCAATGGTGATAAAAATAATGCAATCGTTCTGATGAGAAAGAAAAGACGTCATCCTTCATAATTGAAGGAAGAGACACCTCATTCAGCGCACTATTCTTTTATTCATCACAATTTGAAATTTAAATTTGAACCTTTTCCCCCTTGTTTCGGAATTCAAATTAAGCTACATTTACTATATTTACAATATATAGCTAAATAAAACTCTAAATACCATTATAATTGTTTAATATGCATATATTTGCTCTTTCCGTATGTAAAAATTATATATTGTCACGAATAAATATCGATGATGAATCTACGGTGTGTTATTAATATTCCCATTCGAAATTTCCCAAACCCTTTAAATCTTGAACATTTACGATAAAAATATCAATGATTGATTGCATTTTGCAGTTGGCCAAAGGACATGCAACATCCATGCTAGACCATAATATAATCATTTATATTTTTTCTATATTTTACTTTTATTTTATATTAATTTCGAGGATTTCTACCATTTTTTCCTTCGCAAACAGCTTGACTATAAATACGAGATATTTGGCTATCATATTTACCTTTTAGGAGTTTTATAAATTTAGAGAAATTTAAACAAGAAGCAGATGATGGTATGCTTCGAATTACAACTGTCGATAAGACCTTGGTTTCATTTTAATACCCCAGAAACTAAGCAACGATCAAAACAATTTATTCCTTCCGAAGAATACTCTTCAAAGATTATCACATCTAACATCAACTTTCTGGCGATAACTTTCTAGAATTATTTTAATTAAAAAAAGTTGTTTTATCTTTCACCCTTCCAGGTATGTCTTTTTTATATTAAAATGAAATGCGGTTGGTACATAATTATCAAAGTATTTTCACAATTTACCTAGCACAATAAGCATAATACATTTGTTTAATGTTTGTGAATGTTCAACAGAGTATTTGCACAAATTATTTATCGATATGAAATACGCGTTTGTTTCATTTTTAAAAGTGAAGTTAAATTTTTCAAGTTTAACAAAGCATCGGCAAAATTAACATATCAAAATAGAATGGGTTTGTTTTATGTTTTTGCAAATCTCTTTTTGCTCTTAAGAAAAATAGAGAATTAATAGTAAAGAAGCGGATGATTTGGCCAACCAATGATGACTCTGTTCAGAAACCATTAAAATTATTTATATTGGCGCCTATATAATCTAATTAATTCAGAAAAAATATGTCTTCATCGGGCAACTGAATTTGCTGATGGCCTGCGCAAATTGGAAGTGTAAATGTCAACGAATCGTCGCTTTTTCCTTTCTAGAATATCACTATCAAAAAAGGTTTTTGCCAAGTGTGTTTCGTGTTGTTTGTCTTTGTTCAATTAATGGCTGAGTATAGCAAATATATATTCAAAGGACAATTCGAAATGATGATTTTTAAGATAGCAGATTCATTTCTTGAGAGAGTTTCATGAAGTAACAGAATATTTCAAAGAAGATTATTCTGAGAAAAAATATGAGCTATAATACATTCAAAATATCGGATCTATTTTCTTTATAAAGTGCTGATTCCTGTGAAATATGTTTGTGTCTCATGTTTGTTCTTCTACCTAGTTAAAAACTTTCAAAAAGGGCCCATTTTCCTTCAAGCCGTCTCACTTATCTGTTTTACAGCGTTATTTAGCATAGAACTGCACGAGGATGACCTCAAAATCTTGAAGATTTTTGCAATACTGTTGAGAAAATTAAACCTGTTTCAGAACGCTTGATTAAAGCAGGCAAAACGCTCATGAAAGTTTCAAAATGAGTCTCATCACTATTGAGTCAAGCTCTCACTCTGTCTCTCCTTGCTCTATTTTTTCTCCGAATAAAATACTTTGCAGTTAGGTTATTATTAGTTTATTTCATTAGAATAATAAAATTGCATGTGTAATAGTTTTATTTCTTATATATTGGTGCCGCGATATTTCCAAATGATTAATTTATTCCTAACTGACCTAGTATTAATCGTTTGCGGAAGAACATTGCTTGATTAAAGAATTTATATGTAACTAGCGGATGTACCCGGCTTCGCCCGTGTTTTACCCGAGTAAAGGTTTGTCTAACGAATCTCTCGATAAAGTGAACATTTTTTCCCGGTCCCTTGAAAATACTCGATAAGTTGAATAAAATCAATATTAATCGGTACCCGAGTAAAGGTCTGTCTAACGAACATTTGTTAAAACAATTCTCTATAAACTTATAAAAAGAAATAGATATATTTTGATAATTTGAAACTGATAAAGTGATCATTTTTTCCCGGTCCCTGTGTGCCGTGTCATTCTGAATTTTGTCTTTCCTAATTTTCTACATTACAAAATCATCGTTTTATCTAGTGAACATTTTTTCCCGGTCCCTTGAAAAATACTCGATAAGGTTGAATAAATTCATGGTCGTTTATGGAAGATGGACGAAGTTCCCGGAGGTCATCTTGGGCAAGCTCCCGCGAGGCTTTTTTTCTTGTCTACTTGGCATAGCTGTGTCACCAAATCTGCCCTGATTGGTCGGTGGGCGGCCGGCGGCCGGGCGAATCCATTCTCTCACTGGGTGGGGCAGACCCAAGGTCATCAGGAGCAGCAAACCTAAGCCTATCTCCGTCTCAATGGTGGCGCTGCTTGCGAGTTAAAGCTACAAATCTGCAAATAACTCTAAGGATATTAAAGATATTCAAGATATTATTTTTCGTAAACCTTTCCGGGGATATGCCTAATAATATCCCAAATTTTCACGGCGATTGGATGTATGGTTTTTGAATCCATAGAGGACACACACACACACACAGACAGACAGACATTCAATTTTATATATATAGATTATACTGTCCTGAAATCTTGTGTCTATATTTTTAATGAATACCATAACAAATATTCAACCCTTCCTTGTCGCCTATATAGGCAGACACGTCCAATTTGGTACTGAACCTCTAAAAAAGGTCTAATAGATTGAATTGACGAAACCGCTGGAAGGGTTCATCACTGATGATCCAAGACCTCCTAATATATTTTTCATTGCAGTAAGGAGTATTAAATTTATTTTATTTAAATATATATCTTTTTATTTCTTATATGAAATCAATTATGATTAGAATATTAATATATTTTGAAACTTACATTGAAATTTCACTGATCCTTAAACCTGCTATTAGACACCTTTTATCAAGATGATCTTCAACACCTCACAGAGAACTCAGTATCTACAGAGTTGAATTCGACTTTGGGAGCGGCAACATCACATTATCGGCAATGTCCAGGATTCAAAAGTTATTCCTATCTCTAGAAATCAGGGTAATACAAGAGGACTTTCTGATTAAGTGAAATAATATTGATCGTATTTTGGAGCGCGCGTGCTTTTCTGAAATATATATAATAAATATTTTTGGTGGAACACAACAATACAACAAAATTCGCGGTAGGATAGTATTTGTGTACCAAAGGTGGAACCTATATCTTTAAAAATGCATTAAAACAAACCATTTATTATAAGACCTAGACAAACGGTAATCTGTGTGGTGATGGGAAAGAATGACCGAAAAAATCTGTTTTGGGACATCAAGATAAAATGAAAAGCTGTATACCATGGTTTCGGGCTTTGAGCCTCCTCCTATGAAAACGATCGAATTGTTCGAAAAGGTTTTTAGGCAAGATAATTTAACTCGGCACATATACGGCAATGTCCAAGATTCACAAATTATTACTATCTCTAGATATCAGTATAGAATACATGAGGACTTTATGATTTCAAGAAAGAAGATTGATCGTCTTTTGGAACGCGCGCCCTTTCATATAATATACGAATGACCCGGGCAACGCCCGGGATTTACCCTATCAAATGTACCCTATTCAAATACTATTCGTTAAAATTATAAATTGGCGCCGTGGATGTCACTCTTGTGAAACGTCCCGCTCCAAACTTTGTGTCTGAGAAGCGATATTTTTATAGAAAGATGATCTGGCTTTTGTTTTCTACTCGAATGAATGTTTTTCTGTTAGAATTTTGTTCCTGCGTACAAAATAATGAACTGGTTTCACCCGTGGTCTCTGCTTTTTGGAATTTTTCCCGATATAATTTTGTATCTGATAATCAAACATGATACAGCAATATCGTCATAATCATTTTCTGACTAAAAATATATAGTTTTCATAATTGATTTATATATTTTTTAAAAATAGCCTATCGTCTTCCCCGTATTCTTTTACCTATGGATGGAAATTTTGGTTTGAATTAGTGAACTACTGCGAATTTGTACACCGGACATACAGACAGACAAACAAACATACAAACATTCATTTTTATATATAGAGAGATATAATAATATATATTTTTTGTATAACACACAACAAAAGTGTTGCGGATGGAGAGTATTTGTGTACTGAAATTGGAACCTATATCTTTAAAAATGCATTAAAACAATCCATTTATTATCAGCCCCAATAAAAAAATGTAATCTGTGTGGTGATGGGAAAGAATGATCCAAAAATAAGTTTTGGGAATTCAAGATAAAATTGCAACCTGTATACAATGGTTTCGGGCTTTGAGTCTACTCAGTACAAGAATGGATTCGATTTCATAACCCCCTGAAAATCGATCGAATTGGACGAAAAGGTTTTTAAGCTGGTGAATTTTATATACCCTATTTATGTACCATGATAATTTATATCTTGTCTTATTTTACATTAAAATTTGTCTAACTGGCATTTTATTCATATTTTTATTCTATCATTTAACTTGTGATGCCAAAAAAAAATTAAATTAAATTCTGAAAATATATTTCATTATTTTTATTCGGATGATAAACAGTTGATTCTTCAATTGGCCAGATGGCCATTCGACATATTATTGTGATAGTCTTCTCTGGAACCACAAGCAACCACGCCCTGCCTTCAGGGTTCGGTTTTTTTTTAAAGAGGCATCCATCTTCTTCTTTAAAGTTGCACACAATAGATCGCCTGCTTTAATTTTTTTAACCCTTCTCAATAAACTAATCTTTTACAACGGTTATTTGATTTAAAAATAGTCTTACAAAATCCCCTCACACTTAGTTTCTTGTAAGGGACCCCTAGATAAGCCATCAGCGTCCATATGCTTTTTTCCTTATTTATATATTATGTTGAAATCATAGTCTTGGATTTTCAATACTCATCTTGCCAATCGACCTGTTGGATCCTTCAAGTTTTTGAGCCAGCATAAGGCGTGATGATCTGTTACTTTTTAAAGTGCTTTCCATAAAGGTAGGGCCGTAATTTTTACATTGACCAGACAACAGCCAGACATTCTTTTTCGGTGTGTTGGAAAAGAAGGCGTCCGAAGCAGCCAATGGGAGGCCGACGGAAGCGGCTACGGGGATGCAGCGGCTAAAATGAGAAAGCAAATGCAGAAGAACCTGAAAACAACTTTCGAACGCTAGAATTTGCCCTGATCTCCGATTCTTTTAGTGTAAACATTTAAATATATAATTAATTAAATAATACTTTTTACTTATTTTCTTAAATTATAATAAATATATAATTTCCCTCCTGTTTTCGTCTAATATTTTAATAGTGTTATAAGCAGCGACACCTTAATTTTGAACCTTCAACCCCGCCGACCAAGAATAGAGGTGAGTGACTACCTCTATAGAACTTAGATCGTCGTCACAACACAGAGTGGCGGTGGAATCGCAAAATTTTTGGCATCCCAGCCGGGACTGTTGAAGGTAAATTCTAGAAAGAAAAATAAAATCATTTTGAGCTGACCATTTTGGAACTCGCTAGCTAACCCTACTTGCTGCTTTGTTTAAAAGATGGCGGAAGAATTAATTCTACGTTTAAAAAAGAAGCGTGCTATTAACAGATCATATTTAACGAAAACATGCAATAAGATTGAAAGTGGACTTGACACGCTAATTAGAATTGATCTTGAAGAATTATTAGAACAATTGAATGAATCGTTCAACGAACTTAAATTAGTGGATCACGAAATAGAAACGCTTCTTGAAACTGGCGATTTAGAGAAGGAATTACAGGGCGTAGAGGAATATCGAGAGAAATATATTACTTGGAGATTTAGAATTCGAACTCACGAATAGATGAAAATGAAATGAGACATTATGTACCTTCCTGCACGACTGTGAAACTTCCGAAATTGATGATATCGAAATTTTATGGAAACTTTAGTGAATGGCTGACGTTCTGGAATTCTTTTGATGCAGCTATACACCAGAACAACTCACTGAACCCGATCGATAAATTTAACTATCTGAAGTCACATCTCGGCGGAACTCCACTAAACACAGTCGAAGATTTCGCTTTATCTGCTGACAATTATGAGAAAGCTATAAAATTGCTTAAAGACAGATTTGGGCAAGAAGACATTTTGATTAGCCGACATATGAACAATTTGTTGTCAATGAGACCACTCAAAACGTCAAGCGATGTAAGCACCTTCCGCGAACTTTTTGACAACCTTTCTGTTCAAATAAGAAGTCTCGAGTCACTAAACGTGTCCATTGATGTTTACGGACAACTGTTGTGCCCGATAATAATAAAGCTTCTACCTGCAGACCTTAATTTGGAATTGAACAAAGAACTCCCGACAGGTTACGTAATTAATGACTTGATTACCTTTCTAGAAAGACAATTAACTGCACGGGAGAGGAGTTTTAGAAACGAAATCGGTACCGGGAATGAATCAACTTCTAAACCTAATTTGGTAAACAAACATCCAAAGACAAGATTCTACAATGAAAAACCAATTGCGACAGCTTCAGAACTTTTGAATTCAGTTCACAAATCGAATGAATGTGTATTTTGTGGTAAAGACAACCATGGAAGCCCTAAGTGTGACTTTGCAGCTAATATGAGTTTAAACGAAAAAAGATCACTCATGAAGAAAAAAGGCGTTTGTTATAAATGTCTTCGGCCTTCTCATTTAAGTAAATTTTGCAGAAATGTAGTCCGGTGTTCGATCTGCAACATGTCTTCCCACCTGGATGTCATGTGCACAAAACAGATTTTAGATCGAGGTGGATCTTCTAAGTCTCCAACGGTGCAAGATGAAACTCTCGCCAACTTATCAACCTCCCCAGACGTCTTGTTGCCTACTTTGAGAGTGACCCTCAAAGGGAACAGAACGGAGTAGACGGCACGGGCTATAATAGACACCGGATCCCAAAGATCATATATTTTACATAGCACAGCAATGGAAATGGAATACGAACAATCTAGGAGAGAGTTCTTCCGGCATTCCTTGTTTGGAGGATCGAGTACCGACGTAGTTGAACATGAGGTCTATACCATTCATTTATCTGACATCAATAATTCCTATCGCTGTGAGTTTGAAGCACTAGGTCAACCCCTTATCTGTGGAAGCATACCTCCGGTGTGTCCAAGATCATTTTTAGAAGCGAGTGAAGAACTCGACGTGTCTGATTTGATGAGAGACCGTATAGAAGTACTTATAGGCGCGGGCATCGCCGGGAGATTGCTAACTGATGATCAGAGAAGAATCTCATCTGGACTGGTGGCAATCCGTACCAAACTAGGATGGACTGTGATGGGAAAGTTTCCTCCAACGGAGGTGAGAGATGACATCAGCTCCCTTTGCGTGACCACACTTCTATCTTTGGATCTAGAAAACTTGTGGAAATTAGATGCAATTGGAGTCTCTGACACGGAGGTTGAGAAGAAGACTCAATCATTACAAGCTGAAATGGAGGAACATTTCGCCCACACCACGACGCGAGATATCGAGGGGCGCTATGAGGTAGCTCTACCCTGGGTGCAAGACAAGGAAAGGATTCCTTCGAATAGAGACCTAGCCGAAAACCAACTAATTTCTGTAAGAAGAAAACTTGAAGAAATTGGAGACATGAATGAGTATGGACAAATCGTTGAAGAATGGATGAAACAGGGGATAATCGAGTATGCCAGAGAGGATAAACTAGATGGTGTACACTACCTGCCACATCGACCAGTGTATAAAAGGAACAGTCAAAGTTCTAGAATACGGCCAGTATTTAATGCGTCGGCCCGGAAGAGAGGTAAACTTTCCCTGAATGACTGTCTGGATAAGGGACCCAATTTGATAGAAATTATACCAAGAATTTTAAATAAATTCCGGAAATATGAAGTTGGTGTCTCTTCCGATATTGAGAAAGCATTTTTACAAATTGGAATAAAAGAAGAAGACCGAGATTATTTACGATTCCTGTGGCACACAGAAGACGGAAGATTGATCACGTATCGACATAAAAGGGTTGTTTTTGGAATTACCACTAGTCCGTATCTTTTAAAGGCTACCTTATCTCTCCACTTAGATAAGGCTCCTGAACATTTAAAAATCACAGCTGAACAGTTGAAATCATCCTTTTATGTTGACAATTGTTTAGCCAGTTTTCAGAATGTTGAAGAAACGGAGAAATTCGTGAAAGAATCTACTGAACTGCTCTCTACAGCTTGTTTCAATCTCCGAGATTGGGTGAGTAACGTTACAGACTTTTCTCTTATGAACCAACTGAATAAGGAAGTGAACATTTTAGGAATAACATGGAATACTGATAGAGACACACTGACAATTGGTTTGGAAGATTTTGAATTAATTGGACCAACCACCAAGAGAAAAGTACTTTCAATAGCGAGCAAGATATTTGATCCATTAGGAGTTGCTTGTCCTGTGACTTTAATTCCCAAGCTGATATTACAGGAAACTTGGATACAGAAGTTGACATGGGACGAAGTCCTACCTGGATGTTTAGTACAAAGATTTTGGAAGTGGTTTAGCAAACTGAAACACTTGCCTAACATAGAAATTCCTAGATGGCTTTGTTTTAAGGACTCCTATGTAGAGAAAACCACTCTCCACATCTTTTGCGACGCCAGTCAGTTTGCCTATGCAACCTGTAATTTCCTCCGCATTGAAAAGGAAGATAGAGTGGACATCTGATTGATACAGGCTCGAACACGAGTAGCTCCACTGAAGAAACTCACCATCCCAAGATTGGAGCTTTTGGCTTGTCTGATTGGAGCTCGTTTGGCAGCTAACGTCATACAAGATCTGGAATTTGAGGAAATTCCAAAATTTTATTGGACCGATTCGACCAATGCTCTCTGTTGGATCCAAAGGGAAGACAACTGGGCAGCCTTCGTGATGAACCGTGTTAAGGAAATTCATAATCTTAGCTCCCCCGAATCTTGGCGTCACATACCAGGCCGATTAAACCCGGCAGACCTCCCATCTCGGGGATGTTCAGCAGAATCACTTAAGGAGACAAGATGGTGGGAGGGACCTGCATGGTTAAAGGTATCTCAAGAAGAGTGGCCCAAATCAATCATCATCCCTGATTTGGAGATTGTTTATTCTGAAAGGCGCAAGACCATCCTGAACACCTTGTGTACGACAAGAGAAAATGTAATTTTATTTGGAAGTTATTCCCATTTTTTGAGAATAGTACGAATCACCGCCTGGATATACAGATTATTCAACAACGCCAAGATTGATAGAAGAAAAATAATTTCAGAAGATCTCAATACAGAAGAAATCACTAAGTCAGGAATAATACTGATGAGACTTATCCAGAGAGAATCGTTTTCAGGGCATGAAGATAAGAAACTACAAGGCTTTAAGTTGCTAGTAGACTCTTCAGGGATTTTGAGAATAAAAACTAAAATTTGCAGAAGAGAAGCCCATTTTAGAATGCCCATTTTATTGCCCTCAGATCACTTCTTGGTTTCTTTGCTCATCAGGTGGAACCATGAAACCCACGGGCACGCCGGTCTACAAACTCTCCTCGGTATTCTGAGAGAAAACTATTGGATACTAAGATCCAGGAAAACCGTCAAGAAGATCATCAATCAATGCATTCGCTGTAAACGATTCACCACGACACCAGCTACCGTCGAGTCAACATCATTACCAGAAGACAGAGTACGAGATGCTGCAGTTTTCGAAATAGTAGGAGTTGATCTAACTGGACATCTTATCTTAAAGAATAAGTAGAAAGCATGGATTGTCATCTTCACATGTGCAGTGTATAGAGGAGTTCATCTGGAACTTGTGACATCTTTGTCTATGGAAGCCTTCCTCCAAGCTTTCCGCCGATTTATTGCTCGAAGAGGCCGACCATTGATTGTGTATTCGGATAATGGGACTAATTTCAAAGGTATGGCTAATGCTTTAAAGAAGATTGATTTTTCGAGATTAAAATGTGATCCCACATTGAAAACCATCACCTGGAAATTCATACCGCCTGGTGCTCCTTGGTGGGGTGGATGGTGGGAGCGTTTGATTGGAATGATGAAACAATTGCTCTTTAGGATTCTCGGTCAAACCTCCTTGGGATATGAAGAACTTTCCACGGTAATGTGTGACGTCGAAAGCTTGATGAACACACGCCCACTGACCTACCTAACTGAAGAAAGTGAGGATCTCGCTCCATTGACACCTTCGTTGTTCTTACATGAGGTCAGAGAAGTTGGCGTTCCAGACCTGGAATTGATTGATAACCAGACCCTTTCCCGCAAATATCAATATATCAAACGTGTACGAGAAGATCTTAGAGAACGATTTCGTATCGAATATTTTGGATTCCTGAGACAAGAAACGAGACGCCTGAAGACTACCATACCATTCAAGGTGGGAGACATGGTGCTCATTGGACAAGAGAGTTTAAAGAGACTACACTGGCCGTTAGCCAGAATAATCCAACTCTATCCAGGAAAAGATGGACTTGTGAGGGTTGCGAAAGTGAGAACTTCATCAGGTGATAAAATACGACCTATTCAAAAACTCTACAATTTAGAGATAACGCCCGAGATAAGATGTCGAGACACTCTAACGGAGCGATCTCCCACACAATAAGTTCGATTGACAACTGAAGAGGACCCTTTGACTTCACAACAAGAGCAACATCACATTGAAACCCCGAATGTTGTGTCAAGTTACGGACGGCCCATCAAGAGACCCAACCGATTGGATCTACTAAACTTTTCCTTTCCATGTTTGAGTCGTCGAGACGCCAACTCAAAGGTGGGAGAAATGTTGGAAAAGAAGGCGTCCGAAGCAGCCAATGGGAGGCCGACGGAAGCGGCTACAGGGATGCAGCGGCTAAAATGAGAAAACAAACACAGAAGAACCTGAAAACAACTTTCGAACGCTAGAATTTGCCCTGATCTCCGATTCTTTTAGTGTAAACATTTAAATATATAATTAATTAAATAATACATTACTTATTTTCTTAAATTATAATAAATATATAATTTCCCTCCTGTTTTCGTCTAATATTTTAATAGTGTTATAAGCAGCGACACCTTAATTTTGAACCTTCAACCCCGCCGACCAAGAATAGAGGTGAGTGACTACCTCTATAGAACTTAGATCGTCGTCACAACACAGAGTGGCGGTGAAATCGCAAAACGGTGGTTGAATAATTTTGCTCCGCTTCACTTAGAGTACGCCTCAAATATGAGATTACCTTCTCTTCACCACCGATGTCTTGGACAAGTGTTGCACCTATGCCGATTTTAGAAGCATCAGCATGAATGTAAGTAGACGCATTTGGATTAAAGTTGCCCAATATTGGTGGACTTAATAGTGCTCTTTTCAGGGTTTGAAACGCTTCGTTTTGCCTTTCTTTCCAGGTAAATGATACACTTTTTTATAATAAGGTTGGTCAAACAGTCAGCAAATTTTGAGAAACCTTTGATAGATTTTCTATAATATGAACACATTCCTAAAAAGGGTTGTACTTCTTCGTAATTTGTGAGCCGAGGAAAATTTCTGACAACTTTGATGTTATGTTCCGCGGGTTTTAATACCATGCTTGCTCGTTATATAGCCGAGAATCTCCAAATATTCAAAGCAAATCGGCAATTTTTGTCGTATAACTTTGAATTAGATTAACTAAAACATCTAAAAAATGTTTTGAGTCTTTTGAGATACTTTGGAAAATCTGAGCTATATATTATTACATCGAAAATTGACAATTATACCGCAAATGTTTATTTTGAACGAAAAATCAAAATTTATTTAAAGGATAAATAACGATTATTTCTAACCTTAGGTATTCACAATTCACCCTATCATAATTCATCTGTAAGAATAAAATATTCGTTATTTTTCCCTAAAATGAATTTCGATTTTTCCTTCAAAAGAAACATTCGCGGTATAATTGTTAGTTTTCGTTCTACAATCATAAGCCGCATTATATTGTATCATATTATTACATCATCCAGATAACACAGACACAATTTCCATCTCATATTTCCAAGCATATTTTCCATATTAATCTCAAAGGTAGCAGGCGCGTTGTAAAGTCTAAAAGGCATCACGTTGAATTCATAGAAGCCATGCGCTGTAGTGAGAGCTGTTTTCTCCGTATCTCTTTCTACGATTTCAACTTGCCAGTATCCATATCTGAGGTCTAATGCTGAAGAGTATGTGATCCTTGGAGAGTATCCATTACTTCCTCTATTCTAGGGATCGGATAGACATTTTTTTTTCACATCATTCAGTTTTCTGTAGTCCACACAAAATCTGTATTTACTATCTCGATTCCTGATCAATATTACTGGGAAAGACCAGTGACTAGAAGAAGGCCTATTGTGCCTTCTGTAATTTTGATTGCTATTTTGATATAAAGGTTAATAGCAAACTTACTTAATCTTTTTGTATATAATATTGCCACAATGCCCAAAAATAAAATCGATTCATGTGTTCACTTAAAGAATAGATGAGGGAGCCTATGGAGAGGTGAGATGGGAGCAAGAATTGAAGTCATTCTTCCTCTTGGTAACGATGGCTGTAAAGTGCTGCTCCCTGCATCTTACTTAATTAATTTTTCACGAAGGTAAATAAGGAGGAGTCAAACAGAGTTCCCTACCGATCCCGCGTGTCCTTATTTGGCGATCTTTGACATAGCGGCGATTGCGGCACAAATATATATATGTAATATTGTTTCGAATGTGCCGACGAATGGATGAACTGGCAGTCGTGTACGTGAGACGAGTGTTGAAGTTCTTCCCACACGCGGACAACAAGAAGCAGAGGCAGAGCTAGATGTTAACACCGAGAGTGATCGGGAACAGCCCACGGGACAGGGGTAGAGGCCATGACACAAACTTGGATGCTTATCCCCGAGACATGGAGAGCGAGAGTCTGTGTGTGAGAGACAGAAGCCGCTTGTCGATGGCCACCCTCTAGAACATCTGCTGACCCCCTGCCAAAACCTGTACTGTTTACAGGAGGACCAGGACAAGACATGGGCTCCACATAAGGTATCCAAAACGTGTATCGAAACACTACGCCTGTGGACAAAGGGTGAAAGGCAACTGACATTTGAAATCCCTATGGTTTGGCGAGAGCCAAAATATCATGACAATGAAGGTTACTTTTGCGTACAAGACTTGAAACACTTTAACAGAAATGGTAAGAAAAAGCTTATATACAAAGACCTATATTCAGCTAGACTATTCAGCATACCACACAGCCCAAATAGTCCCCTCCCAGTTTTTTCATCCAGTGCTAGTAATCCTCTTTTTGGTGATTCAGAAGACACTACACAAAAATATATCGAACTGGATGATTCTGATAGTGAGAAATATGGAGAACAAGAATGTCCAAAACGTTTTTTCAACCAAAGCTGAATGATTTGACACGTGACCTGAGACTTTCAAAGCAAGATGCGGAACTGCTTGCATCAAGATTGAAAGAAATGAGCTAACTCGACGACGATGTTAACGAAACATTTTTTTGGACAAGAAAAGGTTCGTTTCTTCCTTTCTATCAGCAGAATGAAAATCTGGTTTACTGCACTAATGTAAAAGGCTTACTAAACATTTTTAAACTAGACGAATACCGTCCTGAAAATTGGCGTCTATTTATCTATGGTTCCGTGCATGGCCTCAAATGTGTTTTACTTCATAATAGGAATAAATATGCATCTATTCCAATAGCGTATACAATAAAAATGAAGGAAAATGTTGAAAATATAAAAACCATTCGAATAAAATCAAATACAATGAGCATAATTGGTTTATTTGCGTTGATTTAAAAATGATCAATTTTTTACTGGGAATTCAAAGCGGGTACACCAAGTATCCTTGTTTTTCTATGCATGTGAGAGAGCAGGGCACGGCAAATACATTGGAAAACAAACAATTGGCCTCTTCGAGATGAACTTACAGTAGGAAAAATTAATGTGATTAGCAAAGCTTTGGTGTCTCGGGAAAAATCATTCTACCGCATTTAAAGCAAGGTTTATGTAAGCAGTTTGAAAAGGCTCTAGATAAAGTTGGAGAATGCTTCAAATAAATATGTCGTTTTTTCCAGATAATAACCTAGAAAAGATAAAAGCATGAGTTTTCTAATAACCATGAATGGAATTGAAGAAGCAGCATGGTTAGGCTTTAAGTACATGGATTTTTAGGTAATAGAAAAGACGATATTTACAAAGAGCATGTCCAAAATATGCTTAAAAGCTATGAAACTTTGGGCGTAAATATGAGTATTAAGGTTCACTACTTGCATAGTCACCTGGACAAATTCCCTGATAATATCGCGATAGGAAGAGACAGAATGAGGAAAGGAGAAATAAATATTTCCAAAGAAAGCAAAACGCAATGGTATTCTACAACTCTCGAGCCGAATCTCAGGAGCCCTACAGCGAATCATCGAGGAAAGTTTTCAGTCGCTACCGAAGCACTACCTCATATCCCGGTCGAAACAGACAACATTTCTCACTTGCTAGTAGATCCAGCTTGACTCCCTGCCATTAAAACTAGACGATAGACCATATTGGAGGAGAGGCCTCAAAGTTATAAAATCTTTCCTTGCCGACCACAGTAGAAATTTGAAAAAAACTACATTGACGTAAATATAGACCTGCCAAGCCCTCATGAAGAAGTTATCTCAACTGAAAGAAGACATCTACCGCAGACACCTGAAGATATCCCTGGCCCTATTACTAGTTCTCGAGAGTGAGGATGCAAGTCTACTGCTGAGCATCGGGTCGATGCTCTTTATAGGAGAAGGCTATGTGACAAAGAAATAATTTTTCGAAATTAATTTTTAAATACACGTATTTTATTGTTAAACTTTTTTTATAAATTTTCTTACTTTTTCAAAAATTTAAATCATTTTAAATTTATTTTCAAATGTTTTAATCGATACATATATTTTTACATTTATATCTTAATAAATTATTAATGAATTATATTTTACATACTTAATACAAATATTTTAAAATATAAGATGGCCTTTTTATTTTTCCTTTAATATTTTAAGATATTTAACTTATTCTGATTTTAATTTTTATTATAATTTTTTCATACACAACATTTTTCCCACCTACTTTGTATTTTAAATGATTTCAACTGTGATATTGCAACACTGTGCGGCGCTGAGTTTGTATATACAAAAATGTAATGCCTCGATAAAGGTTGAGGTTCAGCCAGCCGAAATATTGGCAAATAAATCTTTTATTCAATCCAATATATGCCTTTTTACTCTCTAATATATATATATATATATATATGTATATATATATATATATGTTATATTAAAATATTTCATTTAAAATTATGTTATATTAAAGTATTATTTCATTTAAAAAAAAATTATAATTTCATAATATAAATACTCTGTTTTAATCGACCGCCAGAGGTCACACTTTGAATATAAAACTCGTTGTTGTTCTTCCCCGTTGGCCGGCCCAAAACTTTTGTACATTGTGTAAATAATCTTTTGTTTTCCTTATTCTACTCGCCTTAAGCCAGGCATTACTTTAATCAAATTATGTTTATTATATAATCTTAAAGCTCAATTAACCAAATATCTTATCAAAACTATTTTTAGTAATCATACTTTCAAGATTCAACCACGACTGCATCACCATTACAATAATCCTCAACATGATCTAAAAAACAACAGAAATCTTATCTTTTTTTTTTTAATATAATATATATATAGTATATTTTAAACTGTATAATAATGACACTTTCTATTTACTACCACCCCATGTTTTGTATATAAATTATTTGTATTTTGACACAAAGCAATAACGCGCCATCTATACATATAAAATGGAAGGATTTAAAAAAAACGAATGTTTCTTTTATACATAATACAAACTTCCACAGCCCTTACTGTGATGAAAAAAAATATATTGGGAGGGTTTGGCTGATGAGCCCTCCCAGCGGTTTCCCCAATTTAATCCACCAGACCGCTTCTCAGAAGATCTAATACTGTATTGGACGATTCTGCCTTTATACGCAGCACTGAAGGATGGAATCTCAGAAATGGTTTTCAAGAAAACCATGGAAATAAGCTTATAGGACAGTAGAATTACATTCAAATATTTGCATCGAGCAATGCTCTTCCGCAAACAATAAAGACCATACATCCACCTCGGTCTGGTGGATTAAATTGGCGAAACCGCTGGGAGGGTTCACCACTGATGGGACAAGCCCTCCCAATATATTTTTTTCATCGCAGTAAGGGCTGTGGAAGTTTGTATTATGTGTAAAAGAAACATTCGTGCTTTTAAATCCTTTCATTTTATATGAATTTGTATTTTAACCCCCTATTTAAATTTAAACTAAAAAATGGTGACGTCAAAATAAAGATCCAAAGAGAGAGCGGTCAGCTGGTGGCAGGGACAGAGGGGAGGAAAAGGCAACGCCCAGCCCATATGGGATCCCCAGGGACTCTTTATAGACGACCCCTGTAAACAGGACAGATTTTGGCGGGGGGTCAGCAGCAGATGGTTCTAGAGTGTGTCGATCGACAGGCCATGGCACTCTCTCTCTCCATGTCTCGGGGATAAGCATCCAAGTTTGTGTCATGGCCTCTACCTCTGTCCCGTGGGCTATCCCCGATCCCTCTCTGTGCTAACATCTAGCCCTGCCTCTGCTTCTTGTTGTCCGCGTGTGGGAAGCACATCAACACTCGCCTCACGTACACGACTGACAGCTTATCCATACGTTGACATTTGCAACAATATTACAGAAAGTCGACAGAATAACTAAGGACAGCGACATGCAGAGTATGACAGAGGCACCGGTGGTCAACGGCGCATTCGTGTGGATGCTCCTACTTGTCTTTCGCCTTGACGATCCAATGGATCATCTCAAAGACACCATGCGAGGACTAGCTGTACCTCGCACCGAGAAGGTCATCATCGACCCAATCGACAACTCCTGCGCCACGAGGACCTTCTTCCATCGGCTCGAACAAGCAGACGAGATTCATCGATAAATCCTCGCTACGCCCCGCCAACCAGCACCGACGATGTCCCACGGCAACCACCGCAAAAAGTGATCACCAAGCCTCATCGTAGCCCACACCACAAGACCCATCTAAGACATCATCCATCTGGTAGGAGAATTTTCTCTACAGAACTTTCTTAATGTAACACTATTTCCGTTTTTTTTCCGCACTGAATTAACTACTCATTCGATACAATTTTTATAGCAATTAAATTATTATTATAAATCCATCAATTTCATTAATTTACCTGCCCTATTATTATATCAATTATTATAACTTCAGATGTGTATAAAACATTTTAACTTTAATCAATTTTATTATTCTTTATAATTATTTTGTGTGTCATTAGCAATGCCGTCAGCAAACAACAACTAATTATATATTTTTTTCTTCAATTGTTTTGTTTTTCATCAACTCTAGGCTTATTACACACATATTATAACTTCAAACATCCTTCTCATCATTTTTAAACTTTTAATATATTAACAACGTTAATAATATTTTTTAATAGTTTAAGATATTTTTGAATTTAAATATTTTATCTATTTCGTTTTTCTAATTTTATCGTTGACGTCTCCTAACCTCTCCTGCCCATACATTCTCATGCATTACCCTAAAGGCTTCCTGTTCGCCAATTTTTTTTCATTGATTAATCCAAATGAGAAATCCTTCCTCGCTATATCATTTCCAATAGTGAGTTCAGGATACCCAGCTAGATTATTTTCTTATCACCCGGCTCATCATTACCAATCATCTTTTTTTTATTATTACCATTCAAGTCGGGTGAAATCATCATTGTCAACAGAACAACCCTTGCCACTACCTTCCCTTTCTTCATTCCCCAAGCTCATATATTCCCCTCAAGATATTCTTGCTCGCCAGAATTTTGTTCTTTCTTTTATTACCCGGTTCATCATTTTCATCATTTTATATATATTTTTTTTCATCATACAAGCCGGGTACCATCATAATTGGCAGCAGTACATCTCTTGCGTTCACCTCTCTTTTTCCACATTCCTCGACCTACTTATATAGTAGGGAGCTACTAGTCTGAACTGATGATGCAAACGGAACATCTTGAACGTTCTGTTAATGAAAACAGTACCTCACTTTAAAATTAGAAATATATTTTATGCTTTATTTATTTAAATTGCTTTTATTATATTACACCGCATTAGATGCAAGCTTGAGAATTACAAGTTAACAATAGAATTATATGATGATAAATTATATGTTATTATATATATACAATATATATATCGCAGAATAATATTCTGTGGATTAAATATTATTATTATATTATATAATTAAAATATAAATATACGACAATTCCTTCCCTCCTTAGAATTGGAATCTGTCAGGCGGCCTCCTCTCCCTTAGAGGATATCGCCGACTCGGTCTCGGAGTCCCCTGTTCTGCTGCTGCTGAGGTCACCGGAGTGGGCTGGCACAGTGGGGCGTCTTCTCTACTGGAGGATGTAGCAGTCTTGTCTAAGGGAATGTCTTCATGATTTCTTTGGACATTTTGGGGCGTCGGGAGGAACACCTCTGGATCAGGACAAGGCAATGTCCAGTTTTTTTCTTATTTGCCCAGCATTTCGTCTCCATGCTCTCTTATCCCTTAGCAGAATCCTGTAAAAGAATTTTCCCAGCTTTTCCGTGATTTCACCCTCGATCCATCTATTTGGACCAAAATGATCTCTATCTAAAACATCTTCATTTACCTCGAATTCCGGAAATGTTTTCTTTCCTAATTTGGCTTTACTTTCAAAATTTGGTCTCAAAAGATTCCATCTACTTTTTGGCATTCTTTTCAGAAATAACACGGCCACTTCTTTCGTGCTCGACTTCGGCACTGATCGGTAGGTGAATAGGAAGTTGGCCAAGCTCTTATTTAACCCTTCATTTTTCATACTTCTAAGAGATCTTTTTAAAGTTTGTACGAAACGTTCGGCCAAACCATTGGTAGCTGGGTAATATGGTGCGGATTTTAGGTGCTGCATTCCATTTGATTTGAAAAAGAATTTCATTTCATTCGAAACAAATTGTGGGCCATTATCAGTTACAACTTGTTCTGGGATCCGGTAACGTGAGAAAATCTCTCTTAGAACTTTGATGGTATTTTGAGTTGTTGTGGAATTCATTGCTATAACCTCCGGCCATTTAGAATAACTGTCCACAATGATCAAAAACATATTGTTCATGAATGGTCCTGCGAAATCCATATGAATTCGGTACCAGGGCGTAGGAGCAGATTCCCATCTGTGGACACTTTCTGATTTTGGTGTGTGTTTATTCATCTCACATTCTTTGCAGCTTCTTGCAATTTCTTTAATTTCACGGTCCATCCCTGGCCACCAGGTGAAATATCGGGCCAGTGATTTCATTTTTATTACCCCCATATATCCCAGATGTAATTCTTTTTTTTATATATTTGCTCTAAATTTCCTTGGATTGATTACACGCGTTCCCAAAATCAATATTCTTTGCTCCACTGTAATTTCCTCTTTTCTAAGATAGAAGGGAAGCAATTCAGCATTCGATGGTTTTTCGATCCACCCGTACAGCGTGTTATGGTGAACAATTTTTAAAATAGGGTCGTTACAAGATTCTCGTCTGATATGCCTTGATGTTAGAGGCAACTCTTCACACTGTTAAATCATGTGAACGGAATTTAATTTATCATTTTCCTCCAATTCTCATATTCCTCAAGCGAGAGTCTTGAAAGACCATCGGCGTTACCATGATCTCCAGACTTCTTGCACTCAATTCTGAAATTGTATGAAGACAAGATCAGATACCATCGCTGCAATCGTGCAGACATATTTGTTTAAATTTCTCGTTTAGGACTGAGGATGTATTTTAGTGGCTTATTATCTGTTACCAATGTAAATTCTCTTTAAAAAAAATAAATCTAGCAAGAATTATTTTTGGCGTAGGTGCAATATATTGCTGCAATTTAGCGATAATTTCATCAAAACATTTCGAAGATATATCTTCTGACGCAAATGAATCTTCAGTTAATTTATACATTTTTGTACCTAATAACGTAAGATGTATTGGGACAAATTTATTTTCAGGCGTTTCATTCACTATAAATGCAGATTTAAGACATTTTATGAAAATATCGAAACTATCTTCTGAAAATTTTGGAAATTGAACTAAATTTGCGTTCGCCATTTTGAATAAAATTATATAGCCTTTTTAAAATTTAGTTAAACTTAATTTAAAGTTTTTTTTTTTATATCCTCGTCGCCATCTGTGGTGTGTATTTAGGTTGATTTAAAAGTAGAAATATATTTTAGGCATATTTATTTAAATCACTTTTATTATATTACACCGCATTAGATGCAAGCTTAAGAATTACAAGTTAACAATCGAATTATATTATGATAAAATATATGTTATGATATATAAATACAATATATCGCAGAATAATAATATGTGGATTTAATATTATTATTATATTAATATATTATAAACAATATTATATTATATAATTAAAATATAAATATACGAAATCACTAACACAAGTTCGTACTGCATTGCAGAACTCATTAAGCTATTTCTTTGCAGGAACATACTCAGACATCCCATATACCCTCATCAACCCTCTGCGTCAACTTATAACCTTAGTTCAACTTAATAACTTTATGCTTTCCTTTTAGTTATTTTTTCATTCAATAGGTTCTCAATTTTTTTCTATAAGTAAATTACTTTTACGGCATTTCTAATTTTATTTTGCATATTTTCTCAATTTTATCATTTATTCTTATGTATTTTCTTTCATCATATTCTATATCTTATTGAGACGTCATCATTATTGTCCTATTTTATTATCCTATATTTATAATAATTTTAACTAATTTGTGCTCAAATTATTTCTTTTGATTTTATAATAGGTTTGTTGGGTCATCATTCATATTATTTCATTCCCCCAAACAAACCTTCATCACCGGGTGCACATTTTATAGTATATTTTAAACTGTATAATAATGACACTTTCTATTTACTACCACCCCATGGTTTGTATATAAACTATTTGTATTTAACCCCCTATTTGTATTTAAACTAAAAAATGGTGACGTCAAAATAAAGATCCAAAGAGAGAGCGGTCAGCTGGTGGCGGGGACAGAGGGGAGGAAAAGGCAACGCCCAGCCCATGTGGGGCCCCCAGGGACTCTTTATGGACGACCTCTGTAAACAGGGCAGGTTTTGGCGGGAGGTCAGCAGCAGATGGTTCTAGAGTGTGTCGATCGACAGGCCGTTGCACTCTCTCTCTCCATGTCTCGAGGATAAGCATCCAAGTTTGTGTCATGGCCTCTATCTCTGTCCCGTGGGCTGTCCCCGATCCCTCTCTGTGCTAACATCTAGCCCTGCCTCTGCCTCTTGTTGTCCGCGTGTGGGAAGAACATCAACACTCGCCTCACGTACACGACTACCAGCTTATCCATCCATGAAAGACCATCCTAACACATATAGCATCACCCACCCCCCCAGTTTCATAGAAGACCTCCTTAATTTACAACCACCACCCCTACACAATATGGTGTCTTTTGATGTCACGTCCTTATACCTCTCACTGCCACACTCTCTCATTGCTGACAAATTGCAATCGTTCCTGGTTGCCAATAACATTGACACACAAACTGCTTCCAATATCCTGCAACTGGCTTCTCTCTGCCTCTCTGTTTGCACTTTCACCTTTAACAAGCAGTTTTATAAACAGACCAGAGGAACCCCTATGGGTAGCCCCCTATCATCAATCATCTCTGAAATAGTCATGGGTTCTTTGGACACATGGATCAATCAAGCCCTCCCTTCCGATATTTACTATTGGAGGAGATATGTAGACGATATTTTTTGCATTATTAAAACAGACAGCCTTCAACTCACATACAGTACCTTGCACGATTTTAACCCCCACATTAAGTTTACATACGAAACAGAAATAGATTCCGTTTTACCTTTCCTAGACATCCTTATCATTCGCACCCCTCAGTCTTTTCACACCTCTGTTTTTCATAAGAAGCATATCCCTCCCCAATACACGCATTTCTCCTCCAATAGTCCCATCTCCTTTAAAATTAATACAGTCAGGACCTTAACTAAAAGAATTTTTACCCATTGTTCCTTACCCATTTTTAAAACAATAGAAAGATCTAGAATCCATTCCTTATTAACAACCGCTGGTTATCCCATAGATTTCATAGAAAAACATACTTTTGATCCACGTGTCCACAGAACCACTACAATTCACAGGGCCACTTGCTGGCTCCCGTTCTCCCTTGCCGCAGTATCCATTTCCAGAGTCCTGCGCCCATATGGCATAAAAGTTCTCTACAATAGTCCCCCCCAACTTAGCCACCATCCTTTGACATCACATCACCAAATCTGATAAACCCACCCTACCCATAAACTCTACCGGCGCAGTTTAGTCCATACAGTGCCTGGATTGCCCAACTTCTTATGTTGGAGAAACAGGTAGAACCACTGGCATCCGTGTTTCAGAGCACAGACGTAACATCCGCAATAAAGATCCTAAATCCTTAATTTTCACGCACATAGCACAAACAGGCCATAGTTTTGATCTCGACCATCCTCAAGTTAAATACCGGCATATACATAACAAACATCACCGACTCTGCCTAGAATCTATTATTTCCACACAAAACAATAGTTGTAACCGTAAAATAGACCTCCCAGACATTTACCAGATACTTTATAAATAGCTTGTCTTTCACCCCCCCCCCCCCTCTTATATATCTCAAAGATTGTGGCTGCACTGGGTGGGACCCCCCCCCCTTTCCCCTGCCTTAGTCAGATAGATTTTAACTTCCATATACTGTTTTTCTTTTGTTCTTTTGGTGTAGGGATGTCGCCGTTTTAATAATAATTTTAATAATAATTTTACCTTAGTTTTTAGTCTCTTTCAAGTTTATTGCTTATTTTTTAGTCGTCACGTTTGTATTATGTAAATTTCATTTTAAATATTTATGTTTTATTCTCTTTTTACGCTATTATCTCTTCAATATGTAAATTTATTGGTGTATATATTAATTTTTCTCCTCTAACAGCATGTTAGTTCATTTTTACTATCCACGCCCGTTGAAGAACGTTCTGTTCGAAAGCTTGCGGTAATAAAAGAAATCTACACAAGAAGCTCCTCTTATTGTCTATTATTGTTTTTTATGATCGTTTTTAAAGAGTTTAATTTCTACAACCATACATATTTTATCGATATATAAATTATATTAGATAGATTGTGTTTACAAATTTCATATATAAATTATATTTTAAAAAAGACATATTCTGAACGCGCTCAAATGTACATTTCTAGATGGCAGAGCGCCATTTAGTGGAACAAAAAAAACTAAACGCTTTTTAACTTGTTCCATGACTTTGACCAATCCAATTTCTTGATAAATCAAGAAAAGCCAACCACGTAGGCGTTTCGGGCTGTTGACCCTCGTTAGCGTGGTGCAGGCTTTTCTATTTTAAAAATATTTTTATAATTAATATTATAGAAATATAATCTCTCTATTCACTGAAGGGGGAACCTCTCTCTTTAAAATTTCATTTAAAAAATATAATAACCCAAACACTATTTTTACAAATTCAGACAAAAAGCCAACTGTTTGTCATGATTTCGGACTCTGGCCCTCATCAGTACAAAGACGGTTCCATCAACAATATGATGTATTCTGGGGCGACCCCGCCACTTCCCCAGTTTATATATAAACACATTTTGCTTGTTCGGCAGATTTATATATTTTATCGTCGGATGTTATGATGCCGTCACTGCACTGGTGAGAGACAGCCCGACACCATCTTTTACAATTTGGATGTTTTCTTAGTTTTCCAAAAATGGTCTTTTGGTCAATTTTTTTAATCACCACCATAGGAACTTTTATTTGTTTTCTATAAACTTGGAAGTAAATTAAATAACCCACTTTTGAGGGAAAGCATGTTCAGTAAAGACAGACGAAAAAATCCCTAGCAGTGAAATCACCATTGTGTGATGCCACGGAGTTATAAGAAAAACCCATAGTTATTTATTGAAATATATTGAAGAATTATAAATGTTTTATTAGATATTCCATATATTCATTTATAAAATTTGTAACAATTTAATTTACTGGCATTGTGTTAAATTTACCAATATCATCAAATATTATCTCTACTGACCTACTACAATGATAAAAGTTATTGAATGAGGGAGCATCAGTAGTGATTTAATTGTTACATATTGTATCGATTGATGACAATTAATTTATAAATGTAATATATTTCTTTGTTTGAAGGGACACAAACCTCAGAGACAAATATTTACAAAATAAAATCTATATATATAAAATTGAATGTCTGTCTGTTTGTTTGTTTGTTTGTACTCTATGGATTCAAAAACCATACATCCAATCGCCGTGTAATTTTGGGATATTATTAGGTATATCACCGGGAAAGATTTTGAAAAATAATTTCATGAATATCTTGAATATCCTTAGAGTTACTTGCAGATTTGTAGATTTAACTCGCAAGCAGCGCCCCCATTGTGACGATGATAACAAGTTTTCTTATCACTAAGTTTGTTATCTTAAACATTATTTATCAAAAGTAAGATTATCTCAGGATGACACGGCAATGTGACACGGGAAAAAATGTTCACTAGATAAAACTATGATTTTCTATATGATATAAAAAGCCAACAATGAAGAGTGAATGTAATATAAAAAGCCAACAATGAAGAATGAATGTAAGATAAAAAGCCAACAATGAAGAGTGAATGTAATATAAAAAGCCAACAATGAAGAATGAATGTAAGATAAAAAGCCAACAATGAAGAGTGAATGTAAGATAAAAAGCCAACAATGAATAGTAAATGTAATATAAAAAGCCAACAATGAAGAATGAATGTAAGATAAAAAGCCAACAATGAAGAGTAAATATAATATAAAAAGCCAACAATGAAAAATGAATGTAAGATAAAAAGCCAATAATGAAGAGTAAATATAATATAAAAAGCCAACAATGAAGAGTGAATGGAAGATAAAAAGCCAACAATGAAGAGTAAATGTAATATAAAAAGCCAACAGAGTGAATGTAAAATAAAAAGCCAACAATGAAGAGTGAATGTAATATAAAAAGCCAACAATGAAGAATGAATGTAAGATAAAAAGCCAACAATGAAGAGTGAATGTAATATAAAAAGCCAATAATGAAGAGTGAATGTAAGATAAAAAGCCAACAATGAAGAGTAAATGTGATATAAAAAGCCAACAGAGTGAATGTAAGATAAAAACCCAACAATGAAGAGTGAATGTAATATAAAAAGCCAAAAATGAATAATGAATGTAAGATAAAAGCCAACAATGAAGAGTGAATGTAATATAAAAAGCCAACAATGAAGAATGAATGTAAGATAAAAAGCCAACAATGAAGAGTGAATGTAAGATAAAAAGCCAACAATGAAGAGTGAATGTAATATAAAAAGCCAACAATGAATAATGAATGTAAGATAAAAAGCCAACAATGAAGAGTAAATCTCTATATATATATAAAAGTCAATTTCTGTCTGTCTGTTTCGCGATAAACTCAAAAACTACTGAACCAATTGGTACCAAATTTTGCATGTCGCTTTTTATAAACCTGAGGAATATTTTCGGCTGCATTTTAATTAGTATTTTTGGCGATTTCTTTTTTTCATTTGAATAACTTTTTTTACGCGGACTAATCCGGAATGGAATGAATACCTAAATATGGCCATTTTTTTAAGCATCGGTGGTTCAGTGGTAGAATGCGGGCGGGCGGCCCGGGTTCGATTCCCAGCCGATGTATTTTTTTTTTACAATTTTTAAAACTCATTTATATTATCTTCAACATATATAGTCACGACCGTCTTTCCACCGTCATGTCACGGATGCGCGTGCATCATCATTATGATCATTATCATTATCTAATGATAATAATAATAATTATTATTATTGTATTATTATATATCTATATATATATAAAAATGAATGTATGTCTGTTTGTCCTTTATGCCTGACCAAACCACTCATTGGATCGCCATGAAACTTTGGGAAGTTATTTAGTATAGTACTGGGAAGGTTTCTAGCAAATAAAATTTTTGAAATAACTTTTCGCCTAGATATAATCAAGATAAATATTCTAATTTATCTGTTATAATTCAACAATCTGCTCTAAATATTATCATGATGATACGATGATTTTGTAATGTAGAAAATTAGGAAAGACAAAATTCAGGATGACATGGCAATTTATTTGAGACAAGAATAATGATACAATTCAAAGGCAAGATACTATTCCTTTAACTTCCAATTACCGAGGGAACCAATTAATATTGATTTTATTCAACTTATCGAGAATTTTTCAAGGGACCGGGAAAAAATGTTCACTTTATGGAGAGATTCATTAAACAAACCTTTACTCGGGTAAAACCCGGGCGAAGCCGGGAATATCCATTTCGTAGATTAACCCGTCTCTCCAAGAGGCAGTCTCTTATTAAAGGTCTATTAGAGATTCTTTAATAGTAATTAGAATCTTCAATGAGAGACCACCAACAGGAGAAACAAGTTGATTCATGTTTTTAGGTGGTCTTTCTTAAGAGACTCTATTTACATATATTAAAATATGAAAAAAATAAAATATTTTATCAAGATAAATATTCTAATTTATCTATATATATAAAAATGAATGTATGTGTGTCTGTTTGTTTGTTTGTTTGTCCTTTATGCCTGACCAAACCACTCATTGGATCGCCATGAAACTTTGGGAAGTTATTTAGTATAGTACTGGGAAGGTTTCTAGCAAATAAAATTTTTGAAATAACTTTTCGCCTAGAAATAATCAAGATAAATATTCTAATTTATCTGTTATAATTCAACAATCTACTCTAAATATTATCATGATGATACGATGATTTTGTAATGTAGAAAATTAGGAAAGACAAAATTCAGGATGACACGGCAATTTATTTGAGACAAGAATAATGATACAATTCAAAGGCAAGATACTATTCCTTTAACTTCCAATTACCGAGGGAACCAATTAATATTGATTTTATTCAACTTATCGAGTATTTTTCAAGGGACCGGGAAAAAATGTTAACTTTATCGAGAGATTCGTTAGACAAACCTTTACTCAGGTAAAACCCGGGCGAAGCCGGGCGGGTCCGCTAGTATATATATATAAATGAATGTATGTGTGTGTGTGTGTGTGTGGTCTGTTTGTCCTTTATGCCTGACCAAACCACTCATTGGAAGGCCATGAAACTTTGGGAAGTTATTTAGTATAGTACTGGGAAGGTTTCTAGCAAATAAAATTTTTGAAATAACTTTTCGCTTTAAAATATAAAGATAAATATTCTAATTTATCTGTTATAATTAAACAATCTGCTCTAAATATTATCAAGATGATACGATGATTTTGTAATGTAGAAAATTAGGAAAGACAAAATTCAGGATGACACGGCAATTTATTTGAGACAAGAATAATGATACAATTCCAAGGCAAGATACTATTCCTTTAACTTCCAATTACCGAGGGAACCAATTAATATTGATTTTATTCAACTTATCGAGTATTTTTCAAGGGACCGGGAAAAAATGTTCACTTTATCGAGAGATTCGTTAGACAAACCTTTACTCAGGTAAAACCCGGGGGAAGCCGGGCGGGTCCGCTAGTGTTTTATATTTATTATGTCAGAGATGTAATAAGAGATGAGATAAACAACGAATCAGAGGTTTTCTTATTTATTGAACATCGGTTCAGAAAGTTAGGACAACTCCAGAGTGGCACGGCACTGTTGGTTCCTGGATAGACGTTGAAAGAGTTAGTTATCCTAGATTGGAAGTTTGGATGTAGAACTGGTGCCTTCTTGGGATTGGCTGACCTACAGAATTACGAGGACAGTTAAATAGGGAAGTTGGTTGTTATTTTTGTTTCTTTGGACAGCGGTGGCCATCTCAGAAAATACGGGAAGTTAGAGTTTCAGCTGGATATTGGTTGTTTCCTTGGATTGAGGCAGCCGCTCAGAACTATAGTTATAGATCCAGCTGGCTATTTATGGCTTCTTATTTCTGGCAGTAGATGACATCACACAGTTGTAGATTCAGTTTGGTGTATTCTTGATATTTCTGGGATATTTATGGTCTTTGTGGGTCGATGAGGTAAAAGGCAGTGAATTACTTCACGATCTTCTTCCTAAGAATCAGTCTATTTGCTGCTCTCCTTGTTACCAGAATATTGTACAGATTCTCGCTCTTGTAGACTCCACAGGTTCCTGGCTGCTATGCTCCCATCAGGACGTGGATAAACGCCATTACTTCCGGCCTCAAGGAAATCTCCCGGCACATCTTGAACCATCTCACGACCTGAACAAATCACTCCGGGAAGGACAATTTCCTATGTAATAATATGTATATACTATGTAATTCAACCTCACCTAACACTCTAACATGTGAATGATGCATTTTTCAGGGATGAGAAAGATTCATTAACTAATTAGAACAACAATTTTATGTGTGTGTTCAGAACGACGTGAAAATTCAAATTACTGTCTAATATTTGAGATGTATTGCTTGATATATAAAATAAAAAGAGCCACACTTTTTGAAATTCTGTCTAATTTTGAGTTATACTAAATGATAAATATTTGAATAGTTTCCATATATTTCAAAATACCATCTGAATTTTATATGTGTTGCATGATATATATAAAACCAAGAGCCACAATTTCAAATTACTCTCTGAATTTAAAATATAAATGATCATCAGCCACAGAATTAAAAATACTGCATAATTTAGAGAAATATTGTATGAAAAATAAATTAATGATACCACAAAATTGTAAGTAATTTCTAATTTAAAAATTGTTGGCTTTGCTCAGACCTTTAAAAAAACTGATTCCAAGAATATTACTCAAACATTATCTTTAGTGATTTACAAGAGAGAGAAACTTATAACATAGTAAACGAAGAGAAACGTTTCTTCTTATATTTGGGGCCTATTCTAACGCAATACTCTGTGAGAACAATTAATTGATCAAACTTAACATATATATACAACACACTCTCCTCTCTGTGTAAGCCCTAATAAGCAAGTCCAAGGTTATCTGGAAATTTTCGTATTTTGTCCTTTGGGAGACCTTGTTAGTATATCCGCCTCCATGTCTTCATTTTTAGTGTATTCCAGTTGGATTCCATTTTTTATTTCCTCTTTTGTAAAATAATACTTTCGGGTTATATGCTCTGTTTGTGAAGCATTTTTTTTAAGATTGTATCCAGTTTATTGTAGCCTGTCTGTCATTTATCAAGGTAATTGGAGAAAGTTACATTTTCACAAAGTGTAAGTTCACTAGTAATCCATTTAACCATAAAATTTTAGAATTTATTTCACATATTGAAATAGGTTTTTCACACATGTAGACATGGTTACTAAATTTTGCTTCCTACTTCTCCAGTTTATTAAGTTGTCGCCAAGTTTGGCTGTTTATCCCGAAGAGGATTTTAGGTCTCAGGTTGTGCAACTGCTTGCATCAGTACCATTGTGATATAGTTTTCAGTTGGGTTATATGACAACATTTTTATTTCTAGTTTCCTTGATATATCTATATATCATTTTAACTCCAGTAAAGCGTATTTCTCTCGGATCATTACTATACTGAGATAAATTGCTGACGTTGAAGGATCGGTCGAGTACCTGTAGTAAGGTACATAAGTGATCCAATCTTTTCCTGGTATACATTTGTATCTACTGGCTTAGAGTCCAAATACTCATCCAAATTTTTATATCGATATCTACAGGTAGTATTCCAGTTCAAATCTGTGGTGTTTGCATCAATATAAAGAGTCGTGATATATAAAATTTATCTTCTGCCCTTTTTATTTCAATATTTTTGAATATTTGATTATCTTATTTTCCGTTAGAGTAGCATATTTTTCTATTCCAGAGGCTAGGTTATTATTAATTCTCTTACTGGTTCCAGCGATGATGAGACCGTCTACATATAGACCCAGTATTGCATACTCTTCTCCTCTCTGGAGTTTATAGATACATGGATCATATTAGGTTCTAATCATCCCTAACTGCTATATAATTACTTTTATCCATATTTACAACCCTTTCTAGATTGTGATAGACCATACAGTCTATGTTCTATCTAATTTTCACACTTTGTTTTCTTCATCTTTTGCATAAAACAATCTGGTTGTCTCATGCATACTGTCTCTTCTAACTCACCATAGAGATAAGCCATCTTCACATCTTAAGTCTTTATGATTAACTTCTGTTGTGTAGCAAGTGCTAATTTTGTTCGCAAACTTTCTATTTTGAGTACTGATGAAAAATATTCCTTATATTCCATACCATACCTTTGATTTCATCCAACAGCAACCTGTCTGGCTTTTCTTTTATATTTACCATTATGATGTTTTCTTGGTAATGTACATCCATTTACAGCTGCTAATTTTCATAACAATTTTCCTTTCTACTAGCGTCCATAATTTATGTTTCTCTATCTCTTCTTTAAAATTCCTAGAATATAATGATCTATTTTCATAAATAAATTCTTCTCATTCCTATGCTTTATTCTTTGTGAACGTCGAACTCCTTCTTCGATCGATTTCCTTTCTTGTTCTTCGAATCTTGCTTTGTGTTATTCTTCTAAGGCTCTTTCTGAATCTCCTTTTTTCTTCTTCCTTTTAGGCACCTTTCTTCTATCGGTTCAGTTTGTGTTGAATCATTTTCAATGTCTCACCTAGTTTTACTGAAATATCCTCCTGAGACTTCACTTCACTATTTGTGACAGTATTGTCTTCTTCACACTTTCCTTTATATGTCGAATTATCACATTTATTATCTTCCTGAAGTTCATTTTAATAAGCGACTACTCTATTATCTTCGCTGAATTTTACCGATCTGACTTCATGTATTCTCTTTTCACTATATCATATATTCTGTAGGCTTTTCTTTAATGGGAATATTCGATATATATTTCCTTTCTAACTTTGGGTGAAAACTTGTTTTTTCTCCTTTCTTCTTATATCCTCGTTTCTGCTTATCTCGAAACCAGCATTCCTTAGCTCGATTTCCTTTTTATTTTTGCAATTAAAACAACTTTTTGGCTGAAATTTTTAAATTTTATTATCTTTAATTTAATATACTTGTTCATGCTCATTCTCACCCGATTTAGTTAATTTCATATTTCTTCTTTAATCCTCTTCTATTTATGTTTGTTTAATATTTTCCTCTTTTTCTTCTCTCTTAGATCATAAGACAATAGCAATATTTTCAAACTTTTGATTTATGTCCCTGGCAATATGAAACGAAAGTTATATTGAGACGAATTGATGCCCTAATGATGAACTTCTCGCAGCAATAATAAATCATTCGGTTGAGAATGGTAATGAAAAATAAAGATATAGAGGTTAAAAATTTTCCGCTTAAAAGATGTTTTGTTCCATCTAGCTATGGAATGCTGGTTTCGATATGAGCACAAACAAGGATATCAAAATAAATAGACTCCTGATTTTAGAAATCACAAATTCAGTAGAGAACATTCTAATACCCTAGTGGATAAACTGAAATTATACTTTAATTACTCAGTTCTTTATTATTCCTTCTTAAAATCAATTAGCAATCGTGAGGACTCTTATAATTGCTGTAATCTTATACAGTTGTTTATAATATGATGCACTAGCGCGCCATCTGTTATCAAAATTCGAAACTATTTTAAAGGCGTAAGATTATTTTTGATATTAAACAATTTCTAATGCCCTTACTGCAATGTGGAAAAATTAATTATTCCATTGCAGTAAAGGCAGTATAAATTGTTTAATTTCAAAAATAACTTTACACCTTTAAAATAGTTTCGAATTTTGATAACAGTTGTTTAATTCACAGAATTATTTTCTCGACATTATCTTTAATGGGACAATCTTCAAACTCCAGTTTCGTTAGCTCATTTCTCTCTTGTTCTGCTGCCTCATCAGCTTTGCGTTCTTCTTCACTCTTATACACTTGTATGTGACGTAGAGAAATGAATAAACCTCAGAACGACAAAAAATTATCTGAAAGCATAGGACTCCTTTACCGTCAAATTAACGTCAAAGCAATTGATACTATCCCTTCCCCTTCCAAACGATTAATTGACACTTTAAATTAAAACTTATAAAATATAGATTATATAGTTCGTTCAAGGAACGGATATAGGATAACAACCTGACATAGGTCTTATTGAAGTTTCACATTTATAAAGGTAAAAATTTAAAGTATGTGAGACATTTTCAAGTGTTTTTTTTTTCATTATTTTATGGTAGGGCCTCATTTACATGTGAATTGTTATAGGGCTTGTTATTATATTAATTATGTAAGTTACATTATACATTTTAACCTAAAAAGAGATGGTTAAGGTTCCATAAAAGAATGCATTTAACAATGTCATAATTAATAACTATTAATGTACTTCGTGCTTATTTTCAGTTACAGGAGGGTGAATGTAAGGAGAAAAGATCCATATTTCTCGAGGGCCTAGTGTAATAACATTTCTGGTAAAGTGAATAAAGATTTGTGTTTCAATGAAGGAGATGGATATCGGCCTCATTTTTATTGCAACAATCAGAATTAGCAGGACATTTATGTGCCATCATTTCATTGGCGTATTTAGGTGGGGGCTTTAAGGCATTTAATGGTTCAAAGCAACTTTCGGCGATCATTTCATTAGCGTATTAAGGTGGGGGCTTTATAGCATTTAATGGTTCAGAGCAACTTTGGGCGATCATTTCAATGACGTATTTAAGTGGGGGCTTTATAGCATTTAATGGTTCAGAGCAACTTTGGGCGATCATTTCATTGGCGTATTTAGGTGGGGGCTTTATAGCATTTAATTGTTCAGAGCAACTTTGGGCGATCATTTCATTGGCGCATTTAGGTGGTGGCTTTATAGCATTTAATGGTTCAGAGCAACTTTGGGCGATTATTTCATTGGCGTATTCAGGTGGGGGCTTTATAGCATTTAATGGATCAGAGCAACTTTGGGCGATCATTTCATTGGCGTATTTAGTGGGGGCTTTATAGCATTTAATGGTTCAGAGCAACTTTGGGCGATCATTTCATTGACGTATTTAGGTGGGCGCTTTTTAGCATTTAATGGTTCAGAGCATCTTTGGGCGATCATTTTCATTGGCGTATTTAGTTGGGGGCTTTATAGCATTTGGTGGTTCATAGAAACTTTGGGCGATCATTTCATTGGCGTATTTAGGTGGGGGCTTTATAGCATTTGATGGTTCAGAGGAACTTTGGGCGATCATTTCATTGGGGCATTTAGGTGGTGGCTTTATAGCATTTAAATGGTTCAGAGCAACTCTGGGAGATTATTTCATTGGCGTATTCAGGTGGGGGCTTTATAGCATTTAATGTTTCAGAGCAAATTTGGGCGATCATTTCATTGGCGTATTAAGGTGGGGGCTTTATAGCATTTAATGGTTCAGAGCAACTTTGGGCGATCATTTCATTGGAGTATTTAGATGGGGGCTTTATAGCATTTAATGGTCCAGAGCAACTTTGGGCGATCATTTCATTGGAGTATTTAGGTGGGGGCTCATAGTATTTAATAGCTCAGAGTAACTTTGGGCGATCATTTCATTGGCGTATTAAGGTGGGGGCTTTATAGCATTTAATGGTTCAGAGCAACTTTGGGCGATAATTTCATTGACGTATTTAGGTGGGGGCTTTTTAGCATTTAATGGTTCAGAGCATCTTTGGACGATCATTTTCATTGGCGTATTTAGGTAGGGGCTTTATAACATTTAATGGTTCAGAGCAACTTTGGGCGATCATTTCATTGTCGTATTTAGGTGGGGGCTTTATAGCATTTAATGGTTCAGAGCAACTTTGGGCGATCATTTCATTGGCGTATTTAGGTGGGGGCTTTATAGCATTTAATGATTCCGAGCAACTTTGGACGATCATTTTCATTGGCGTATTTAGTTGGGGGCTTTATAGCATTTGGTGGTTCAGAGAAACTTTGGGCGATCATTTCATTGGCGTATTTAGGTAGGGGCTTTATAACATTTAATGGTTCAGAGCAACTTTGGGCGATCATTTCATTGGCGTATTTAGGTGGGGGCTTTATAGCATTTAATGGTTAAGAGCAACTTTGGGCGATCATTTCATTGCCGTATTTAGGTGGGGGCTTTATAGCATTCAATGGTTCAGAGCAACTTTGGGCGATCATTTCATTGGAGTATTTAGGTGGGGGCTTTAGAGCATTTGATGGTTCAGAGCAACTTTGGGCGATCATTTCATTGGCGTAATAAGTTAGGTATTTTTGGCATTTGATATTGAATAGAAACTTTGGTTGATCATTTCATTGGCATGATAAGGTGGGGACCTTTTAGAATTTGATAGTACAGAGCAACTTAAGACGATCATTACATTGGCGGTTTAAGGTGAGGGCATTGTAGAATTTATTAGCTAATAGAGCAGTTTCGGGTGATCATTTCATTGGCGTAATTCAGATGAGGGCTTCATAGCATTCGATGAAGGCCAGGATGACTCTGGGTGATGGTTTCTTGACATAGCTCAATCGGGTACAAAGGTCTCCCAAACCTTCAACAGGAACAGAGGCCGTCAAAGCCTCAAACAAGAACAGAGGCCGCCCAACCTCTCAACGCGGACCTTAAAGACTTTAGAGGTTGCTCACTTCTCCTGATTGTTCAGCCAGAGTGAACAAAGCGGAGATCGCTCATAGGATGTTCACTCCTCTAATACAACTGAGGTTCCCCAGTCCTCTAAAACACCAGAGGTGTCTCACTCCTTCAACATGGTTCGCCCAGGTCTCCAAGTCAGCGGAGGTCGCCCACTCCTCCAAGACTGTGGAGGTCACCCAGACCTCAAACATAGCGGAGGTCGCACAGTCCTATAACAAAGAGAAGTTAGTTCAATCCTCCGAAACACCCGAAGTTTCACACTTACCTCCGAGATAAGAAGAGTCCTCCTAGATACTGGAAGCCGCTCAGTCCTCCAATACAGCGGAGGTGGCCAAGCCCTACAACACAGAGGAGTTAGTCCAGTCCTCCAACACATCGGAAGTTGCACTTACCTCTAAGATAAAAGAAGTCCTCCAAGACAGCGGAGGTTGCCCAGTCCTCCGACAGTGGCTGCCCCACGGTCCCCCGAGGCGAAGTCGGCGGAATGAACATATCGTCCTGGAAACCTCGTACACCTATATCCCCTATCAGCTAACACCCAACGAAAACCCCGCCCCGCCGCCTTCTCTCCTCCTCCCCAACTCCCGAGGGAGTTTACTGGGGGGAAGGAGAGGAGGGGGTGGTGCCGTGTGGAGGGGAAATCATGCTAGCTAGGGGGCAGTCGTACCAATCATCTGAGGTGAAAGACGTGGGCACAGAGAACGAGGACACGGGGTGACACGGAACACGGGTTAGTAACGAAGGGAGGGACAACCAACAACGGACAGGGACAAAAGGGGGAAGGGAGGGACAAGGGGACAGGGAGGGGTTAGTAGACAGAGAGAACAAGGACAACGGGAGGGAACAGGACATAAGGGACGAATGGAAGGACAAATCATCGCCGTGATGTGAACATTCAGGGGGAACAGTCAGGTGAGAGCTAATAGAGGGTATAGGTGCACGCTGTTCCACAACAATATACTCTTCCTCCCTAAAACAATTAAAACTGCTTTAGCCTCTTTCTCTCCATTGGTCCGAACAATGAACCTGATTGATTGATAAAATTTGATTAAACTTGGTAATTGTCCTTCTGTCTTTCTCTCTAAATTTTATCATGATTTAGTTCTAGATATAATAAAAACCATTATAAATATTTGATCTCAATTATCAGAGTATAACATTCTCTGTAGCGTGCACCATATAACCTGTACTATTCTACATGAGCTCTATGTAGTTAACAACGTACATAATAAATATAGAGTGCTATAACAGGAAACTACAAGGAAACAGGAAACAACTTGTATATCCTTGTGTAATAAACACATAATTTCTATATATTTCCGGCAACTATTATATTCAAGGTGGAAAATATTTCGGCATACAGCTTCGAACATCTTTTATAAAAACTCTTTACGAGACTGCTGCATTAATTGTAAAAAATTGGATATATTTTAAAATAGTAAATTTGGTTATTAAAAATAAATCACCATTAAGTCACAAATATATAGAATAGTTTACTTTTTATTTCGTGATTCAATATTAATAGAAAAATAAAATAAAATAAATAAATTTGTATACAAATTTAATAATATAGTGTTGAAAATAAATGCATTTATTTCTGCCTTTAAAATAAAAAAAAAAACGTATTTCGACACTGTAACCCCATACTTTAAATATACCTAATTTATATCTCTCTCTGATGATATATATCAAATCCCTGCCAGCTACCCCCTTCAAAAATTTAACTGGTAAATTCAACATCAAAATAACATAAATAACAATTTTGATTTTGAAATATTCCCCTCTTCTTGTTAAAACATATTGAAAATTTTAAAATTCTCTCTTTCTCTCTTATTTTGTTTGCTTCCATAAATTAACTAGTAGGTGTTATTTCAAGGTGAATTGAAACAAAACTCTCATTGCAGTCTGAGTTCAATTTTAACCAAAATCTTCTCTCAGAAGTGTTTACTTTGTTAACATCAATCCACGAGACCCCTGTATGTTTCTCTCAAGCCCGGCATGGGATAACCACGTGTGTAAAGTGGAGTCAAATCGTTATAAATATTTCCACAAAGCTCATCTCTTTAAAACACAAAACTAAGAGATATTTATCTATCAATAAAAACATTGCGATTTTAAAATTCTCAATTAGATCAAAAGTAAAGCTCTTCTTAATTTACAAGGATCCTTTAAAAAGATCGATACATTAATTTGATGGATATTATTTCAAAAAAGTGAATTTTTGGAAAAACGAGATTATTTTGCCTGTGTGCGCTGCTTGATTCATTTAAATATGTTCTTCCGTTATCTTGCAGCTCTAAAATCTTGGAAATTTACTTATAATGATGATAGTTCTTGTTCCTTTTGCTAAAACCAGTACTACTTCCCTAATCCTAAACTATACTAAACTATAAAGGAGAGCCACTTACTTCTTACGCCTCTTCTTCTTGCCGCAGCAGCCCCCCATGGTGCTCGCTTGATCGCTTCGGTCAGATAAGATCGCTCAATTCACAAGATCGCTCAGATCACAATGTCGTTCACAGATCAGAAAAGATCGCTCAGATCACAAGATCGCCTCAGTAACAGAAGATCGCTTTAAAGATCACAAAAGATTGCTTTGGTCGCTCGCTTGAGTTGCTCGCTAGATCGCTTCAGTTGCTAAAGTGAGAAAGTCTTTGTTGTGGCGGCCTCAATGGAAGTTCATGGGGAAGCGGGTTGGAATCAAATCATATAATTTAGGGACTTATATAAATAAACATTTGTACCACACACCTCTTTCTATAAAATATTTATATTTGAAATAAAATCCTGACCGCTAAATAAATTGGCATTTTAAATGGCATTTTTTTATTTATGTTATCACCACCATACCCTTTATCTCGCTATATATAAATTTCACCTTTTCACACATATATTTGTACAATATAACTTTGCGGAAGGATGATATTCATGTACCTAAAGAGAAACTTCTTCTTTAAATTATACATCAGAACGATGTACTGTTTTCACCCTTATAAAACTCTCCACTAGTGATAATAAAGAATGATCCACAACACCACTATTGTATACAGGTTGGCCTTTTGTCTACATTTGCCCCCCCAAAACTAATGTTGTAGCTCAATTTTCATCAACACTAGTAAGGTGTTTTATTAGAGCTATACACAGTGCTTCATTCTGATGCATATTTAAAGGGATATGTGTCCCTTTGGGTACATATACAGTCGACTCTCGATAATTTGAAACTCAAGGGACTAGAGGAAATTTTCATTTATCAAGAGTTCAAAATAACAGGAGTTTAAACAACCAAGAGAGAGAAAGGGAAAAAATCGAGTAAACAATTGTTTGAAGTTTTGGCAGTTTCGGGATATACATACTATAATAGTAAATTAAATTTTATTGCCCTCTATCGTTAAAATTATACACAAATAAATTTACTGGCAATGCGTTTCTTTTTTAAATCTCTACAGACCTTACTGCAATGATATGATTTAATGAATGAGAGGGCTTGGCTCATCAGTAGTGAACCCTCTCAGCGGTTTCGCCAAATTAATCTCTAGACCGCTAAACTAAACACCATTTAGCTGCCTTCCATAGAAAATGCAGGGTATATAACAAAACCAGTCCAATACAATAGTAGAGCGGTCTAGAGATTAATTTGGCGAAACCGCTGAGAGGGTTCACTACTGATGAGCCAAGCCCTCTCATTCATTAAATCATATCATTGCAGTAAGGTCTGTAGAGATTTAAAAAAGAAACGCATTGCCAGTAAATTTATTTGTGTATAATTTTAAATATACATACTATGTTGATACAAGATTAAATAAGTGACTTACTGCAAGTTTTTAAAGTAATTAATTTATTGGGAGCGCTTTCGAGTCTTGCCCTTTCTCAAACAAGAGTTTGATTAAAATTCGTTTATACAATGTATTTTGATTGATCACTTCAATACATATAGTAATGGTGGTGATAAGAATGAGCCACAACACCCGTTCTGGAAAATTCAGACAAAAGCCAAACTGTATACATTGGGCTCTGGCCTTCATCAGGGACGGTCCTCTTACGTGAGGAGTCTTGATATCAGTGCAATTTGCCAACACCAAAATGAATTGTTTTAATGAATTTCAAAGTAATAGGTGCCTATTTTTGGTACATAAATATTTAGTCGGCGTTTCGGGCTGCTGGCCCTCGTTACGTGGTGCAGGCTGTACCTCAATATTTCGTCCCAGAGGTTTCCTGAGAAATCTAGAAATTGGAATTCGAGCCAATTTTGTGTAAATAATTTGTTCATGTAAAATAAATAGTTTTAAAATAGATATTCATATCTTGACCGCGCTCTCATAAGCATTTTAGATGTCAGAGTGCCATCTAGTTTTCCGTGATATTTAGCCAACTCAATTTTTGATGAAAAGCCAACCACGCAAGCGTTTCGGGCTTTTGGCCCTCTTCAGCGTGATGCAGTCGGACCTCTTCGACCAAAATCTGGTCCCAGAGTCTTCCTGAGATATAAAGAAATGGGTATTCAAGGCCAGGTTTGCGTAAATACGCTGTTTATGTAAAATAAACAGAAAAGGTAGGTATAGTTATTTAAAAAATTGCATATCCATATAATTATCAACAAGGCTACTAATTGTCACATGACCTTCATCATTCATCGACTCCATTAACCAATCAGCATGTTCAGCTCAGAGCTTACATTAACCTTCGAAACCTTTTATTAAATATAAGATTCTTGTACCACACTGACGAGGGCCAACAGCCCGAAAGGCGTACGTGGTAGGCTTTTCTCGATTCATCAAGATATTGGGTTGGCCAAATATAACGGACCGAGTTAAATACTAGTACAGGTTTAGTTTATTTTTTTTCCAATAGATGGCGCTCTGCCACCTAAAATTATCATGGGCACGGTCAGGATATGTTTTTTTTTTATTTTAATATCTACACCTGACCATTTCTTTTTTTATTAAATTATTTTTCCACACACACACATATATATATATATGTCGTATAGTAAATTTTTCCAAAGTTTCAATATCTGGAAATGACAATTAAGCAGTCGTTAGGCCTTTTTTCTTCTTCTTTATTATAAGCAATCAGCGCGAGGCAACACACACTGTGACTTAAGGCGAGAGTTGAAGAAAGAAAAAAAATTTCTTAGTAACTAATTTACATATCATTCAACTTTTCAAACATGTAAATTCCATGTTAAAAAATGTATTTGGCAATTTGTGTTCAATATGGAATTGAATCATGGTTTACTATATACAAAATATATCATATATATATATATATATATATATACTAACGAAACCGGCCACGCGTTGCTGTGGCTAAGTTGTAATATGTTAAATTAATATTATACTAAACTATTCAGTACAGTAAAGTTAATATTCACTTATAAAGATAAAAATGTTTTAGCCGATCTAAAGCCCTACGGGATTGAGAATGGAACGTTACGGTTAAAATTTGAAAGTGATTTTTATATATATAGATAATATAGCCCTTTATAATCACTGCATTAATAAATGTCAGTGAACTTGTTTATATGTATTGTTTTTTTGTTTTTGAGATATTCTAATAGAACGTTCTCACAATTTTTGTAAAATATTTATATATCCACAAACACAGAATTTAAAAATATGTCTTAAAATTTGCTATAATTATTGTTATAAATATTATTTTAAAATAATTCGCCAGAAATCGTCCCGGTAGTATACTAAAAAATTTCCCAAAGTTTCATGGCAAACATTTAAAATAAAATAATACTTTTAATACTTTGCTACAATATTAAAAAGAGTGGTGCTTAGGTGTTTAAAATGTAAAATGTGCTCTAAATAGTATTACATAGAGCCTTCATAACAAACATATTAAAAATAAACCAATTAAAATATAATAATGCTGTAAAAAAAGACTTTGCTACAATAATATAAAAGAAATGAAAATAAAAAAGACACCCACGCTGAGCCTCGAAGCTAGGTTTGTTATAAATATTATTTAAAAATTGTTTATGTTAATTTTTATTTTAAAAAGCCTACATTTTAAATAAAATAATATTTTTAATAATTTGCTACAATAATATAAAAGAAATGAAAAAAAAAAAAACACCCAAGCTGAGCCTCGAACCTAGGTTGTGGGGGTACGAAGATGTGTACCTAACCTATAGGCTAAGCTTGACGTTACAAATACGCTCATGCGAGGCTATTTCAGGCCATACGCCTGCCGCGAGGGGGCGCTGATTGCGAGTGAATTTACGTTTTATTGTAAATAAAAATGCAACGAAAGGTTATTTCTAAAGAGTAATTAGCCAGAAACCATCCCGGTAGTATACTAAACAACTTTCCAAAGTTTCATCACGATCGGATGAGCGATGTAGAAGATTATCACTTACGGACGGACCAACAAACATTCATTTTTATATATATAGATATATATAAATCTAACAAATATATATTAATACTCTTTTTTTAGTGTTCAATTGTGGTTTGTAAATTGACTTGATGTCTCAATGATATATTTAGTTTGTCAATGCACCCTCTGTCCTTGGAGACGGGTGAAGATGGTACAAATGCCCCCAATACCCACACTAGTGAATGAACGGGAGTCTGGAGACACGCAGGAAGAAGTTTCTGAACTGAAAAATGTGCACGACACACCAATATTCCCTAGAAGGAACATTGTGGTGTCCTCCATCCACAGAATGCCCCACGACTCCGCCAGTTCCATCAGGGGATGTTTACATTGGTTGTTTACCTATTTCACTTTCAGCCTCTCGCTTTATTTAGTGAAGGTCGTCTTCCTTCTGTGGATTCTCCTCACGGGATCTGACACACAGTTTACAGCGCCATCTATAGGTGTTAATTGTAACTATTCCGCGCAAGTAATTTTCTAACAAATAAAGCAACATGTTACTAGGCTCACTGCGTAATGAAGGGCATGGCAGCGATATCGTCAGTTTAATCAACCATACCAACCATATATGTTGTGTGTACTTCATAGTATTTCTTGGTTAGATGAGTTTTTATCATTCAAAATGATTATTTTGTTTATTACATTAATCATATCATAAAATTATTAAAAACCTCGCTGCGAGCTTCAATTTTTGAAAGAGAAAGTCAGGGATGGGAAAAGTCACAAATAAAACACGTGGGCGTTCTTTAGTTGTATTCCAATAATCCTGGCAGGATTTGCTGGAGTTTGGATTTACACCTGGAAATATTTTAAGACATGTGAAAAAATAATTTAAAAATAAAAAGGTCAGGTTTTGATATTAAAAATAAAAAAGCATATCCTGACCAGGAGCAGATGTGCTTTTCAGATGGCAGAGCGCCATCTAGTGGAAAATAAATCAACTAAACTTGATATATCAAGAAAATCCATCCACTAAATCAATGTTTAGTTGATTTCTGTTCCACTAGATGGCGCTCAGGCTATCTGGAAACCACATGTGTCCTGGTCAGGATATGCCTTTTTTATTTTTTATTTTAAGATCTGTCTAGTTGAATTCTGGTTCATAAAAATGAAAAGATTTTACCATTGATAATTTTAAGATCAAATTAACTAGTAGAAATGTATTCCCGTGTAGGGGCGGCTGCAGGCGTGTTACAATATTTTCTCGTAGTGGATATCTCCGTTATATTAAATTATTAAAATATTAAATATTATATAGTAACAAACATCTTTTAAGAAACTGATAATTTATATATTGCTTATTGTACAAATTGCCAGACACTTCTTTCTTTTGTACACAGTTCTTTTTCTCGCTTTTTCTCTCTTTCTCATTGTTAACATCATATGACTATCCTATTCACGGCCTGAAAGTATTGCATATATATATGTATAGACAAATGTAAAGGCATACATGTATCACAGCGCAAGTGTCCCTAAGAGGACATAGCGCTTTAAATTGAAATAAAATAAAAAATACATAGTGTCTTTTTAAGAGAAAGTTCCTCTCGCGAAAAAGTTGCTAAATGGTACAAATGGTAATTTTGATGGTGAAAACCGTCCTTCGAAGAGAGATGTCCTCTGGCGAGAGGATTGATTTTTATTCAGAATAAGAGGAGAAATTACCCTTTTGTAGATCTTGCCATCAGGTTGAACTTCCCTGTGCACTCCGAGGATATTGCGGGTCCCAAAGGCTCGACTTTCGCCGTTCCGCTCTACAATAATGTCAAACATTCTGTTAATGGTACCGACGGCTTCTGGGTCCGAGGACCTCGCATGTGGCAGCCGGGTGAAGCCAGCGCTCGGGTCATCAGGCTTTAGGAACTGCAAAATTCCTCTTGTTAAAACGAGACTCAAGACCCTCTCTATGTGACTTACCTTTAGGCTTGGATTCCTGTGTTTCCAAGGCTGCTGAAGAATGAAATAAAGCGGCCATGTGGTGAGGTCAAAAATCAGAGCATACACCATCACTATGGCTATCACCAGGGAAACATACCATGGTTCACTGGTTTCTATAACACAGATTTTTAAATTGGGCAAAGATACACATTAGATTTAGTAAATGAGCAATAGGTTATCATTGTGATATTTTGTTACTATATTATCAAAGCATTTGAAATTTTTAAATAAAACAAATTATTCCTAATCAAAAAGGGTATAAAATATTAAACAAGTAAATGCCTTAAACATTCAGAACTTCACCTTGAATATATGATGAAATTATTTGGCATAAATTTGCGACAAACTAATCTTATATAGCACAAAGTTTCTAGAGGATGGTATCCATGTACCAAAATAGCCACATTTCCTTTTAGATATGATTTGTTTCAATGTATATTCGAAGGAAGGGGCTTAAATATTAGAGAGGGCCTTTTGGAACATGGATGAATCCTAAGGTAGCTATGTTGTATTATAGCCTGATAACCCACCTTGCCACTTCACCACCTCAAACACTTTTTTGGAAAATTTGACCGATTTGATATTTCCTCTCGTAGGATGTCATGAAATCGAATTTGTTCCTGTAAGGATGAAGGTCATAGCATGACACCATGGTATAATATTGGCGTTCGACATTTTTTTTTCCAAAGTATTGTTGCAGTTTATTTTTCATCTCATTACTATTAAAATTTTGCCTAAGGTGATAAACATAATGCAATCATTCTGATGAGAAAGAAAAGACGTCATCCTTCATAATTGAAGGAAGAGACACCTCATTCAGCCCACTATTCTTTTATTCATCACAATTTGAAATTCAAATTTGAACCTTTTCCCCCTTGTTTCGGAATTCAAATTGAGCTACTCTTACTATATTTAAAATAAATAGCTAAATAAAACTCTAATTACCATTTTAATTGTTTTTAATATGCATATATTTGCTCTTTCCGTATGTAAAAATTATATATTGTCACGAATAAATATCGATGATGAATCTACGATGTGTTATTAATATTTCCATTCTAAATTTCCCAAACTCTTTAAATCTTAAATATTTATGAGAAAAATATCGATGATTGATTGCATTTTGCAGTTGGTCAAAGGACATGCAACATCCATGCTAGACCATAATATAATCAATTATATTTTTTCTATATTTTACTTTTATTTTATATTAATTTCGAGGATTTCTACCATTTTTTCCTACGCAAAGAGCTTGACTATAAATACGAGATATTTGGCTTTTATATTTACCTTTTAGGAGTTTTATAAATTTAGAGAAATTTAAACAAGAAGCAGATAATGGTATGCTTCGAATTACAACTGTCGATAAGACCTTGGTTTCATATTAATACCCCAGAAACTAAGCTACGAACAAAACAATTTATTCCTTCCGAAGAATACTCTTCAAAGATTATCACATCTAGCATCAACTTTCCGGCGATAACTTTCTAGAAATATTTTAAGTAAAAAAAGTTGTTTTCTCTTTCACCCATCCAGGAATGTTCTTTTTATATTAAAATGAAATGCGGTTGGTACATAATTATCAAAGTATTTTTACAATTTACCTAGCACAATAAGTATAATACATTTGTTTAATGTTTGTGAATGTTTAACAAAGTATTTGCGCAAATTATTTATCAATATGAAATACGCGTTTGTTTCATTTCTAAAAGTGAATTTAAATTTTTCAAGTTTAACAAAGCATCAGCAAAATTAACATATCAAAATAGAATGGGTTTGTTTCATGTTTTTGCAAATCTCTTTTTGCTCTTAAGAAAAATAGACTGAGTTAATGACTGAGTATAGCAAATATATATTCAAAGGACAATTCGAAATGATAATTTTTAAGATAGCAGATTCATTTCTTGAGAGAGTTTCATGAAGTCGAAGAATATTTGAAAGAAGATTATTCTGAGAAAAAATATGAGCTTATAATACATTCAAAATATCCGATATCTCTATTTTCTTTATTTAGTGCTGATTCTTGTGAAATATGTGTGTCTCATGAAATTAAATAAAACGAATGTTCAGTCAAGTTCTATAAAATAAGTTGACATAAAAGTCACTGATCATAATTTTGTAAAATGGGTTTAAATATGTTTACAGATATCCTTCGTGTAAATAACTTTAAACCATCAGGAAACTTGGAAAGTTCTTCTACCTAGTTAAAAACTTTCAAAAAGGGCCCATTTTCCTTCAAGCCGTCTCACTTATCTGTTTTTCAGCGTTATTTAGCATAGAACTACACGAGGGTGACCTCAAAATCTTGAAGATTTTTACAATACTGTTGAGAAAATTAAACCTGTTTCAGAACGCTTGATAAAAGCCCGACAAAACGCTTATGAAAGTTTCAAAATGCGTCTCATCACTATTGAGTCAAGCTCTCTCTGTGTCTCTCCTTGCTCCATTTTTTTCTCCCAATAAAATGCTTTGCAGTTAGGTTATTATTAAGTTTATTTCATTCGAATAATAAAATTGCATGTGTAATAGTTTTATTTCTTATATATTGGTGCCGCGGTATTTCCAAATGATTAATTTATTCCTAACTGACCTAGTATTAATCGGTTGCGGAAGAACATTGCTAGATTAAAGAATTTATATGTAATTATACTGTCCTGAAATCTTGTGTCTATATTTTAATGAATACCATAACAAATATTCAACCCTTCCTTGTCGCCTATATAGGCAGACACGTCCAATTTGGCACTGAACCTCTAAAAAAGGCCTAATGGATTGAATTGACGAAACCGCTGGAAGGGTTCATCACTGATGATCCAAGACCTCCTAATATATTTTTCATTGCAGTAAGGAGTATTAAATTTATTTTATTTAAATATATATCTTTTTATTTCTTATATGAAATCAATTATGATTAGAATATTAATATATTTTGAAACTTACATTGAAATTTCACTGATCCTTAAACCTGCTATTAGACACCTTTTATCAAGATGATCTTCAACACCTCACAGAGAACTCAGTATCTACAGAGTTGAATTCGACTTTGGGAGCGGCAACATCACATTATCGGCAATGTCCAGGATTCAAAAGTTATTCCTATCTCTAGAAATCAGGGTAATACAAGAGGACTTTCTGATTAAGTGAAATAATATTGATCGTATTTTGGAGCGCGCGTGCTTTTCTGAAATATATATAATAAATATTTTTGGTGGAACACAACAATACATCAAAATTCGCGGTAGGATAGTATTTGTGTACCAAAGGTGGAACCTATCTCTTTAAAAATGCATTAAAACAAACCATTTATTATAAGACCTAGACAAACGATAATCTGTGTGGTGATGGGAAAGAATGACCGAAAAAATCTGTTTTGGGACATCAAGATAAAATGAAAAGCTGTATACCATGGTTTCGGGCTTTGAGCCTCCTCCTATGAAAACGATCGAATTGTTCGAAAAGGTTTTTAGGCAAGATAATTTAACTCGGCACATATACGGCAATGTCCAAGATTCACAAATTATTACTATCTCTAGATATCAGTATAGAATACATGAGGACTTTATGATTTCAAGAAAGAAGATTGATCGTCTTTTGGAACGCGCGCCCTTTCATATAATATACGAATGACCCGGGCAACGCCCGGGTTTTACCCTATCAAATGTACCCTATTCAAATACTATTCGTTACAATTATAAATTGGCGCCGTGGATGTCACTCTTGTGAAACGTCCCGCTCCAAACTTTGTGTCTGAGAAGCGATATTTTTATAGAAAGATGATCTGGCTTTTGTTTTCTACTCGAATGAATGTTTTTCTGTTAGAATTTTGTTCCTGCGTACAAAATAATGAACTGGTTTCACCCGTGGTCTCTGCTTTTTGGAATTTTTCCCGATATTATTTTGTATCTGATAATCAAACATGATACAGCAATATCGTCATCATCATTTTCTGACTAAAAATATATAGTTTTAATAATTGATTTATATATTTTTTAAAAATAGCCTATCGTCTTCCCCGTATTCTTTTACCTATGGATGGAAATTTTGGTTTGAATTAGTGAACTACTGCGAATTTGTACACCGGACATACAGACAGACATACAAACAGACAAACATGAGGACTTTATGATTTCAAGACAGAATATTGATCGTCTTTTGGAACGCGCGCCCTTTCATATAATATATATAATAATATATATTTTTTGTATAACACAACAAAAGTGTTGCGGATGGAGAGTATTTGTGTACTGAAATTGGAACCTATATCTTTAAAAATGCATTAAAACAATCCATTTATTATCAGCCCCAATGAAAAAATATAATCTGTGTGGTGATGGGAAAGAATGATCCAAAAATAAGTTTTGGGAATTCAAGATAAAATTGCAACCTGTATACAATGGTTTCGGGCTTTGAGTCTACTCAGTACAAGAATGGATTCGATTTCATAACCCCTGAAAATCGATCGAATTGGACGAAAAGGTTTTTAAGCTGGTGAATTTTATATACCCTATTTATGTACCATGATAATTTATATCTTGTCTTATTTTACTTTAAAATTTGTCTAACTGGCATTTTATTCTATCATTTAACTTGTGATGCCAAAAAAAAAAAATTAAATTAAATTCTGAAAATATATTTCATTATTTTTATTCGGATGATAAACAGTTGATTCTTCAATTGGCCAGATGGCCATTCGACATATGATTGTGATAGTCTTCTCTGGAACCACAAGCAACCACGCCCTGCCTTCAGGGTTCGTTTTTTTTTAAAGAGGCATCCATCTTCTTCTTTAAAGTTGCACACAATAGATCGCCTGCTTTAATTTTTTTAACCCTTCTCAATAAACTCATCTTTTACAACGGTTATTTGATTTAAAAATAGTCTTTCAAAATCCCCTCACACTTAGTTTCTTGTAAGGGACCCCTAGATAAGCCATCAGCGTCCATATGCTTTTTTCCTTATTTATATATTATGTTGAAATCATAGTCTTGGATTTTCAATACTCATCTTGCCAATCGACCTGTTGGATCCTTCAAGTTTTTGAGCCAGCATAAGGCGTGATGATCTGTTACTTTTTAAAGTGCTTTCCATAAAGGTAGGGCCGTAATTTTTACATTGACCAGACAACAGCCAGACATTCTTTTTCGGTGTGTTGGAAAAGAAGGCGTCCGAAGCAGCCAATGGGAGGCCGACGGAAGCGGCTACGGGGATGCAGCGGCTAAAATGAGAAAGCAAATACAGAAGAACCTGAAAACAACTTTCGAACGCTAGAATTTGCCCTGATCTCCGATTCTTTTAGTGTAAACATTTAAATATATAATTAATTAAATAATACTTTTTACTTATTTTCTTAAATTATAATAAATATATAATTTCCCTCCTGTTTTCGTCAAATATTTTAATAGTGTTATAAGCAGCGACACCTTAATTTTGAACCTTCAACCCCGCCGACCAAGAATAGAGGTGAGTGACTACCTCTATAGAACTTAGATCGTCGTCACAACACAGAGTGGCGGTGGAATCGCAAAATTTTTGGCATCCCAGCCGGGACTGTTGAAGGTAAATTCTAGAAAGAAAAATAAAATCATTTTAAGCTGACCATTTTGGAACTCGCTAGCTAACCCTACTTGCTGCTTTGTTTACAAGATGGCGGAAGAATTAATTCTACGTTTAAAAAAGAAGCGTGCTATTAACAGATCATATTTAACGAAAACATGCAATAAGATTGAAAGTGGACTTGACACGCTAATTAGAATTGATCTTGAAGAATTATTAGAACAATTGAATGAATCGTTTAACGAACTTAAATTAGTGGATCACGAAATAGAAGCGCTTCTTGAAACTGACGATTTAGAGAAGGAATTACAGGGCGTAGAGGAATATCGAGAGAAATATATTACTTGGAGATTTGGGGCAAATAAAAAGATTCACCAATCAGATTTTCATGGCGAAAATATACCGAATTCGAACTCACGAATAGATGAAAATGAAATGAGACATTATGTACCTTCCTGCACGACTGTGAAACTTCCGAAATTGATGATATCGAAATTTTATGGAAACTTTAGTGAATGGCTGACGTTCTGGAATTCTTTTGATGCAGCTATACACCAGAACAACTCACTGAACCCGATCGATAAATTTAACTATCTGAAGTCACATCTCGGCGGAACTGCACTAAACACAGTCGAAGGTTTCGCTTTATCTGCTGACAATTATGAGAAAGCTATAAAATTGCTTAAAGACAGATTTGGGCAAGAAGACATTTTGATTAGCCGACATATGAACAATTTGTTGTCAATGAGACCACTCAAAACGTCAAGCGATGTAAGCACCTTCCGCGAACTTTTTGACAACCTTTCTGTTCAAATAAGAAGTCTCGAGTCACTAAACGTGTCCATTGATGTTTACGGACAACTGTTGTGCCCGATAATAATAAAGCTTCTACCTGCAGACCTTAATTTGGAATTGAACAAAGAACTCCCGACAGGTTACGTAATTAATGACTTGATTACCTTTCTAGAAAGACAATTAACTGCACGGGAGAGGAGTTTTAGAAACGAAATCGGTACCGGGAATGAATCAACTTCTAAACCTAATTTGGTAAACAAACATCCAAAGACAAGATTCTACAATGAAAAACCAATTGCGACAGCTTCAGAACTTTTGAATTCAGTTCACAAATCGAATGAATGTGTATTTTGTGGTAAAGACAACCATGGAAGCCCTAAGTGTGACTTTGCAGCTAATATGAGTTTAAACGAAAAAAGATCACTCATGAAGAAGAAAGGCGTTTGTTATAAATGTCTTCGGCCTTCTCATTTAAGTAAATTTTGCAGAAATGTAGTCCGGTGTTCGATCTGCAACATGTCTTCTCACCTGGATGTCATGTGCACAAAACAGATTTTAGATCGAGGTGGATCTTCTAAGTCTCCAACGGTGCAAGATGAAACTCTCGCCAACTTATCAACCTCCCCAGACGTCTTGTTACCTACTTTGAGAGTGACCCTCAAAGGGAACAGAACGGAGTAGACGGCACGGGCTATAATAGACACCGGATCCCAAAGATCATATATTTTACATAGCACAACAATGGAAATGGAATACGAACAATCTAGGAGAGAGTTCTTCCGGCATTCCTTGTTTGGAGGATCGAGTACCGACGTAGTTGAACATGAGGTCTATACCATTCATTTATCTGACATCAATAATTCCTATCGCTGTGAGTTTGAAGCACTAGGTCAACCCCTTATCTGTGGAAGCATACCTCCGGTGTGTCCAAGATCATTTTTAGAAGGGAGTGAAGAACTCGACGTGTCTGATTTGATGAGAGACCGTATAGAAGTACTTATAGGCGCGGGCATCGCCGGGAGATTGCTAACTGATGATCAGAGAAGAATCTCATCTGGACTGGTGGCAATCCGTACCAAACTAGGATGGACTGTGATGGGAAAGTTTCCTCCAACGGAGGTGAGAGATGACATCAGCTCCCTTTGCGTGACCACACTTCTATCTTTGGATCTAGAAAACTTGTGGAAATTAGATGCAATTGGAGTCTCTGACGCGGAGGTTGAGAAGAAGACTCAGTCATTACAAGCTGAAATGGAGGAACATTTCGCCCACACCACGACGCGAGATATCGAGGGGCGCTATGAGGTAGCTCTACCCTGGGTGCAAGACAAGGAAAGGATTCCTTCGAATAGAGACCTAGCCGAAAACCAACTAAGTTCTGTAAGAAGAAAACTTGAAGAAATTGGAGACATGAATGAGTATGGACAAATCGTTGAAGAATGGATGAAACAGGGGATAATCGAGTATGCCAGAGAGGATAAACTAGATGGTGTACACTACCTGCCACATCGACCAGTGTATAAAAGGAACAGTCAAAGTTCTAGAATACGGCCAGTATTTAATGCGTCGGCCCGGAAGAGAGGTAAACTTTCCCTGAATGACTGTCTGGATAAGGGACCCAATTTGATAGAAATTATACCAAGAATTTTAAATAAATTCCGGAAATATGAAGTTGGTGTCTCTTCCGATATTGAGAAAGCATTTTTACAAATTGGAATAAAAGAAGAAGACCGAGATTATTTACGATTCCTGTGGCACACAGAAGACGGAAGATTGATCACGTATCGACATAAAAGGGTTGTTTTTGGAATTACCACTAGTCCGTATCTTTTAAAGGCTACCTTATCTCTCCACTTAGATAAGGCTCCTGAACATTTAAAAATCACAGCTGAACAGTTGAAATCATCCTTTTATGTTGACAATTGTTTAGCCAGTTTTCAGAATGTTGAAGAAACGGAGAAATTCGTGAAAGAATCTACTGAACTGCTCTCTACAGCTTGTTTCAATCTCCGAGATTGGGTGAGTAACGTTACAGACTTTTCTCTTATGAACCAACTGAATAAGGAAGTGAACATTTTAGGAATAACATGGAATACTGATAGAGACACACTGACAATTGGTTTGGAAGATTTTGAATTAATTGGACCAACCACCAAGATAATAGTACTTTCAATTTGATCCATTAGGAGTTGCTTGTCCTGTGACTTTAATTCCCAAGCTGATATTACAGGAAACTTGGATACAGAAGTTGACATGGGACGAAGTCCTACCTGGATGTTTAGTACAAAGATTTTGGAAGTGGTTTAGCAAACTGAAACACTTGCCTAACATAGAAATTCCTAGATGGCTTTGTTTTAAGGACTCCTATGTAGAGAAAACCACTCTCCACATCTTTTGCGACGCCAGTCAGTTTGCCTATGCAACCTGTAATTTCCTCCGCATTGAAAAGGAAGATAGAGTGGACATCCGATTGATACAGGCTCGAACACGAGTAGCTCCACTGAAGAAACTCACCATCCCAAGATTGGAGCTTTTGGCTTGTCTGATTGGAGCTCGTTTGGCAGCTAACGTCATACAAGATCTGGAATTTGAGGAAATTCCAAGATTTTATTGGACCGATTCGACCAATGCTCTCTGTTGGATCCAAAGGGAAGACAACTGGGCAGCCTTTGTGATAAACCGTGTTAAGGAAATTCATAATCTTAGCTCCCCCGAATCTTGGCGCCACATACCAGGCCGATTAAACCCGGCAGACCTCCCATCTCGGGGATGTTCAGCAGAATCACTTAAGGAGACAAGATGGTGGGAGGGACCTGCATGGTTAAAGGTATCTCAAGAAGAGTGGCCCAAATCAACCATCATCCCTGATTTGGAGATTGTTTATTCTGAAAGGCGCAAGACCATCCTGAACACTTTGTGTACGACAAGAGAAAATGAAAATTTATTTGGAAGTTATTCCCATTTTTTGAGAATAGTACGAATCACCGCCTGGATATACAGATTCTTCAACAACGCCAAGATTGATAGAAGAAAGATAATTTCAGAAGATCTCAGTACAGAAGAAATCACTAAGTCAGGAATAATACTGATGAGACTTATCCAGAGAGAATCGTTTTCAGGGCATGAAGATAAGAAACTACAAGGCTTTAATTTGCTAGTAGACTCTTCAGGGATTTTGAGAATAAAAACTAAAATTTTCAGAAGAGAAGATTTCGCTAATTTTAGAATGCCCATTTTATTGCCCTCAGATCACTTCTTGGTTTCTTTGCTCATCAGGTGGAACCATGAAACCCACGGGCACGCCGGTCTACAAACTCTCCTCGGTATTCTGAGAGAAAACTATTGGATACTAAGATCCAGGAAAACCGTCAAGAAGATCATCAATCAATGCATTCGCTGTAAACGATTCACCACGACACCAGCTACCGTCGAGTCAACATCATTACCAGAAGACAGAGTACGAGATGCTGCAGTTTTCGAAATAGTAGGAGTTGATCTAACTGGACATCTTATCTTGAAGAATAAGTAGAAAGCATGGATTGTCATCTTCACATGTGCAGTGTATAGAGGAGTTCATCTGGAACTTGTGACATCTTTGTCTATGGAAGCCTTCCTCCAAGCTTTCCGCCGATTTATTGCTCGAAGAGGCCGACCATTGATTGTGTATTCGGATAATGGGACTAATTTCAAAGGTATGTCTAATGCTTTAAAGAAGATTGATTTTTCGAGATTAAAATGTGATCCCACATTGAAAAACATCACCTGGAAATTCATACCGCCCGGTGCTCCTTGGTGGGGTGGATGGTGGGAGCGTTTGATTGGAATGATGAAACAATTGCTCTTTAGGATTCTCGGTCAAACCTCCTTGGGATATGAAGAACTTTCCACGGTAATGTGTGACGTCGAAATCTTGATGAACACACGCCCACTGACCTACCTAACTGAAGAAAGTGAGGATCTCGCACCATTGACACCTTCGTTGTTCTTACATGAGGTCAGAGAGGTTGGCGTTCCAGACCTGGAATTGATTGATAACCAGACCCTTTCCCGCAAATATCAATATATCAAACGTGTACGAGAAGATCTTAGAGAACGATTTCGTATCAAATATTTTGGATTCCTGAGACAAGAAACGAGACGCCTGAAGACTACCATACCATTCAAGGTGGGAGACATGGTGCTCATTAGACAAGAGAGTTTAAAGAGACTACACTGGCCGTTAGCCAGAATAATCCAACTCTATCCAGGAAAAGATGGACTTGTGAGGGTTGCGAAAGTGAGAACTTCATCAGGTGATAAAATACGACCTATTCAAAAACTCTACAATTTAGAGATAACGCCCGAGATAAGATGTCGAGACACTCTAACGGAGCGATCTCCCACACAATAAGTTCGATTGACAACTGAAGAGGACCCTTTGACTTCACAACAAGAGCAACATCACATTGAAACCCCGAATGTTGTGTCAAGTTACGGACGGCCCATCAAGAGACCTAACCGATTGGATCTACTGAACTTTTCCTTTCCATGTTTGAGTCGTCGAGACGCCAACTCAAAAGTGGGAGAAATGTTGGAAAAGAAGGCGTCCGAAGCAGCCAATGGGAGGCCGACGGAAGCGGCTACAGGTATGCAGCGGCTAAAATGAGAAAACAAACACAGAAGAACCTGAAAACAACTTTCGAACGCTAGAATTTGCCCTGATCTCCGATTATTTTAGTGTAAACATTTAAATATATAATTAATTAAATAATACTTTACTTATTTTCTTAAATTATAATAAATATATAATTTCCCTCCTGTTTTCGTCTAATATTTTAATAGTGTTATAAGCAGCGACACCTTAATTTTGAACCTTCAACCCCGCCGACCAAGAATAGAGGTGAGTGACTACCTCTATAGAACTTAGATCGTCGTCACAACACAGAGTGGCGGTGAAATCGCAAAACGGTGGTTGAATAATTTTGCTCCGCTTCACTTAGAGTACGCCTCAAATATGAGATTACCTTCTCTTCACCACCGATGTCTTGGACAAGTGTTGCACCTATGCCGATTTTAGAAGCATCAGCATGAATGTAAGTAGACGCATTTGGATTAAAGTTGCCCAATATTGGTGGACTTAATAGTGCTCTTTTCAGGGTTTGAAACGCTTTGTTTTGCCTTTCTGTCCAGGTAAATGATACACTTTTTTATAATAAGGTTGGTCAAACAGTCAGCAAATTTTGAGAAACCTTTGATAGATTTTCTATAATATGAACACATTCCTAAAAAGGGTTGTACTTCTTCGTAATTTGTGAGCCGAGGAAAATTTCTGACAACTTTGATGTTATGTTCCGCGGGTTTTAATACCATGCTTGCTCGTTATATAGCCGAGAATCTCCAAATATTCAAAGCAAATCGGCAATTTTTGTCGTATAACTTTGAATTAGATTAACGAAAACATCTAAAAAATGTTTTGAGTCTTTTGGGATACTTTGGAAATTCTGAGCTATATATTATTACATCGAAAATTGACAATTATACCGCAAATGTTTATTTTGAACGAAAAATCAAAATTTATTTAAAGGATAAATAACGATTATTTCTAACCTTAGGTATTCACAATTCACCCTATCATAATTCATCTGTAAGAATAAAATATTCGTTATTTTTTCCTAAAATGAATTTCGATTTTTCCTTCAAAAGAAACATTCGCGGTATAATTGTTAGTTTTCGTTCTACAATCATAAGCAGCATTATATTGTATCATATTATTACATCATCCAGATAACACAGACACAATTTCCATCTCATATTTCCAAGCATATTTCCCATATTAATCTCAAAGGTAGCAGGCGCGTTGTAAAGTCTAAAAGGCATCACGTTGAATTCATAGAAGCCATGCGCTGTAGTGAGAGCTGTTTTCTCCGTATCTCTTTCTACGATTTCAACTTGCCAGTATCCATATCTGAGGTCTAATGCTGAGGAGTATGTGATCCTTGGAGAGTATCCATTACTTCCTCTATTCTAGGGATCGGATAGACATTTTTTTTCACATCATTCAGTTTTCTGTAGTCCACACAAAATCTGTATTTACTATCTCGATTCCTGATCAATAATACTGGGAAAGACCAGTGACTAGAAGAAGGCCTATTGTGCCTTCTGTAATTTTGATTGCTATTTTGATATAAAGGTTAATAGCAAACTTACTTAATCTTTTTGTATATAATATTGCCACAATGCCCAAAAATAAAATCGATTCATGTGTTCACTTAAAGAATAGATGAGGGAGCCTATGGAGAGGTGAGATGGGAGCAAGAATTGAAGTCATTCTTCCTCTTGGTAACGATGGCTGTAAAGTGCTGCTCCCTGCATCTTACTTAATTAATTTTTCACAAAGGTAAATAAGGAGGAGTCAAACAGAGTTCCCTACCGATCCCGCGTGTCCTTATTTGGCGATCTTTGACATAGCGGCGATTGCGGCACAAATATATATATGTAATATTGTTTCGAATGTGCCGACGAATGGATGAACTGGCAGTCGTGTACGTGAGATGAGTGTTGAAGTTCTTCCCACACGCGGACAACAAGAAGCAGAGGCAGGGCTAGATGTTAACACCGAGAGTGATCGGGAACAGCCCACGGGACAGGGGTAGAGGCCATGACACAAACTTGGATGCTTATCCCCGAGACATGGAGAGCGAGAGTCTGTGTGTGAGAGACAGAAGCCGCTTGTCGATGGCCACCCTCTAGAACATCTGCTGACCCCCTGCCAAAACCTGTCCTGTTTACAGGAGGACCAGGACAAGACATGGGCTCCACATAAGGTATCCAAAACGTGTATCGAAACACTACGCCTGTGAACAAAGGGTGAAAGGCAACTGACATTTGAAATCCCTATGGTTTGGCGAGAGCCAAAATATCATGACAATGAAGGTTACTTTTGCGTACAAGACTTGAAACACTTTAACAGAAATGGTAAGAAAAAGCTTATATACAAAGACCTATATTCAGCTAGACTATTCAGCATACCACACAGCCCAAATATTCCTCTCCCAGTTTTTTTCATCCAGTGCTAGTAATCCTCTTTATGGTGATTCAGAAGACACTACACAAAAATATATCGAACTGGATGATTCTGATAGTGAGAAATATGGAGAACAAGAATGTCCAAAACGTTTTTTCAACCAAAGCTGAATGATTTGACACGTGACCTGAGACTTTCAAAGCAAGATGCGGAACTGCTTGCATCAAGATTAAAAGAAATGAGCTAACTCGACGACGATGTTAACGAAACATTTTTTTGGACAAGAAAAGGTTCGTTTCTTCCTTTCTATCAGCAGAATGAAAATCTGGTTTACTGCACTAATGTAAAAGGCTTACTAAACATTTTTAAACTAGACGAATACCGTCCTGAAGATTGGCGTCTATTTATCTATGGTTCCTTGCATGGCCTCAAATGTGTTTTACTTCATAATGGGAATAAATATGCATCTATTCCAATAGCGTATACAACAAAAATGAAGGAAAATGTTGAAAATATAAAAACCATTCGAATAAAATCAAATACAATGAGCATAATTGGTTTATTTGCGTTGATTTAAAAATGATCAATTTTTTACTGGGATTTCAAAGCGGGTACACCAAGTATCCTTGTTTTTCTATGCATGTGAGAGAGCAGGGCACGGCAAATACATTTGAAAACAAACAATTGGCCTCTTCGAGATGAACTTACAGTAGGAAAAATTAATGTGATTAGCAAAGCTTTGGTGTCTCGGGAAAAATCATTCTACCGCATTTAAAGCAAGGTTTATGTAAGCAGTTTGAAAAGGCTCTAGATAAAGTTGGAGAATGCTTCAAATAAATATGTCGTTTTTTTCCAGATAATAACCTAGTAAAGATAAAAGCATGAGTTTTCTAATAACCATGAATGGAATTGAAGAAGCAGCATGGTTAGGCTTTAAGTACATGGATTTTTAGGTAATAGAAGAGACGATATTTACAAAGAGCATGTCCAAAATATGCTTAAAAGCTATGAAACTTTGGGCGTAAATATAAGTATTAAGGTTCACTACTTGCATTATCACCTGGACAAATTCCCTGATAATATCGCGATAGGAAGAGACAGAATGAGGAAAGGAGAAATAAATATTTCCAAAGAAAGCAAAACGCAATGGTATTCTACAACTCTCGAGCCGAATCTCAGGAGCCCTACAGCGAATCATCGAGGAAGGTTTTCAGTCGCTACCGAAGCACTACCTCATATCCCGGTCGAAACAGACAACATTTCTCACTTGCTAGTAGATCCAGCTTGACTCCCTGCCATTAAAACTAGACGATAGACCATATTGGAGGTGAGGCCGCAAAGTTATAAAATCTTTCCTTGCCGACCACAGTAGAAATTTGAAAAAAACTACATTGACGTAAATATAGACCTGCCAAGCCCTCATGAAGAAGTTATCTCAACTGAAAGAAGACATCTACCGCAGACACCTGAAAATATCCCTGGCCCTATTACTAGTTCTGGAGAGTGAGGATGCAAGTCTACTGCTGAGCATCGGGTCGATGCTCTTTATAGGAGAAGGCTATGTGACAAAGAAATAATTTTTCGAAATTAATTTTTAAATACACATCTTTTATTGTTAAACTTTTTTTTTATAAATTTTCTTACTTTTTTAAAAATTTAAATCATTTTAAATTTATTTTCAAATGTTTTAATCGATACATATATTTTTACATTTATATCTTAATAAATTATTAATGAATTATATTTTATGTACTTAATACAAATATTTTAAAATATAAGATGGCCTTTTTATTTTTCCTTTAATATTTTAAGATATTTAACTTTTTCTGATTTTAATTTTTATAATAATTTTTTCATACACAAAAATTTTCCCACCTACTTTGTATTTTAAATGATTTCAACTGTGATATTACAACATTGTGCGGCGCTGAGTTTGTGCATACAAAAATGTAATACCTCGATAAAGGTTGAGGTTCAGCCAGCCGAAATATTGGCAAATAAATCTTTTATTTAATCCAATATATGCCTTTTTACTATCTAATATATATATATAGTATATTTTAAACTGTATAATAATGACACTTTCTATTTACTACCACTCCATGTTTTGTATATAAATTATTTGTATTTTGACACAAAGCAATAACGCGCCATCTATACATATAAAATAGAAGGATTTAAAAAAAACGAATGTTTCTTTTATACATAATACAAACTTCCACAGCCCTTACTGTGATGAAAAAAATATATATTGGGAGGGTTTGGCTGATGAGCCCTCCCAGCGGTTTCCCCAATTTAATCCACCAGACCGCTTCTCAGAAGATCTAATACTGTATTGGACGATTCTGCCTTTATACGCAGCACTGAAGGATGGAATCTCAGAAATGGTTTTCAAGAAAACCATGGAAATAAGCTTATAGGACAGTAGCATTACATTCAAATATTTGCATCGAGCAATGCTCTTCCGCAAACAATAAAGACCATACATCCACCTCGGTCTGGTGGATTAAATTGGCGAAACCGCTGGGAGGGTTCACCACTGATGGGACAAGCCCTCCCAATATATTTTTTCATCGCAGTAAGGGCTGTGGAAGTTTGTATTATGTGTAAAAGAAACATTCGTGCTTTTAAATCCTTTCATTTTATATGTATTTGTATTTTAACCCCCTATTTAAATTTAAACTAAAAAATGGTGACGTCAAAATAAAGATCCAAAGAGAGAGCGGTCAGCTGGTGGCAGGGACAGAGGGGAGGAAAAGGCAACGCCCAGCCCATATGGGATCTCCAGGGACTCTTTATAGACGACCCCTGTAAACAGGACAGATTTTGGAGGGGGGTCAGCAGCAGATGGTTCTAGAGTGTGTCGATCGACAGGCCATGGCACTCTCTCTCTCCATGTCTCGGGGATAAGCATCCAAGTTTGTGTCATGGCCTCTACCTCTGTCCCGTGGGCTATCCCCGATCCCTCTCTGTGCTAACATCTAGCCCTGCCTCTGCTTCTTGTTGTCCGCGTGTGGGAAGCACATCAACACTCGCCTCACGTACACGACTGACAGCTTATCCATACGTTGACATTTGCAACAATATTACAGAAAGTCGACAGAATAACTAAGGACAGCGACATGCAGAGGATGACAGAGGCACCGGTGGTCAACGGCGCATTCGTGTGGATGCTCCTACTTGTCTTTCACCTTGACGATCCAATGGATCATCTCAAAGACACCATGCGAGGACTAGCTGTACCTCGCACCGAGAAGGTCATCATCGCCCCAATCGACAACTCCTGCGCCACGAGGACCTTCTTCCATCGCTTCGAACAATCAGACAAGATTCATCGATAAATCCTCGCTACGCCCCGCCAACCAGCACCGACGATGTCCCACGGCAACCACCGCAAAAAGTGATCACCAAGCCTCATCGTAGCCCACACCACAAGATCCATCTAAGACATCATCCATCTGGTAGGAGAATTTTTTTCTACAGAACTTTCTTAATGTAACACTATTTCCGTTTTTGTTTTCCGCACTGAATTAACTACTCATTCGATACAATTTTTATAGCAATTACATTATTATTATAAATCCATCAAGTTCATTAATTTACCTGCCCTATTACTATTTCAATTATTATAACTTCAGATGTGTATAAAACATTTTAACTTTAATCAATTTTATTATTCTTTATAATTATTTTGTGTGCCACTAGCAATGCCGTCAGCAAACAACAACTAATTATACCTTTTTTTCTTCAATTGTTTTGTTTTTCATCAACTCTAGGCTTATTACACACATATTATAACTTCAAACATCCTTCTCATCATTTTTAAACTTTTAATATATTAACAACGTTAATAATATTTTTTAATAGTTTAAGATATTTTTGAATTTAAATATTTTATCTATTTCGTTTTTCTAATTTTATCGTTGACGTCTCCTAACCTCTCCTGCCCATACATTCTCATGCATTACCCCAAAGGCTACCTGTTCGCCAATTTTTTTTCATTGATTAATCCAAATGAGAAATCCTTCCTCGCTATATCATTCCCAATAGTGAGTTCAGGATACCCAGCTATATTATTTTCTTATCACCCGGCTCATCATTACCAATCATTTTTTTTTATTATTACCATTCAAGTCGGGTGAAATCATCATTGTCAACAGAACAACCCTTGCCACTACCTTCCCTTTCTTCATTCCCCAAGCTCATATATTCCCCTCAAGAGATTCTTGCTCGCCAGAATTTTGTTCTTTCTTTTTATTACCCGGTTCATCATTTTATATATATATTTTTCATCATACAAGCCGGGTACCATCATAATTGGCAGCAGTATATCTCTTGCGTTCACCTCTCTCTTTCCACATTCCTCGACCTACTTATATAGTAGGGAGCTACTAGTCTGAGTTGATGATGCAAACGGAACATCTTGAACGTTCTGTTAATGAAAACAGTACCTCACTTTAAAATTAGAAATATATTTTATGCTTTATTTATTTAAATGGCTTTTATTTTATTACACCGCATTAGATGCAAGCTTAAGAATTACAAGTTAACAATAGAATTATATGATGATAAATTATATGTTATTATATATATACAATATATATATCGCAGAATAATAATCTGTGGATTAAATATTATTATTATATTAAAATATATTATATACAATATTATATTATACAATTAACATATAAATATATGACAATTCCTTCCCTCCTTAGAATTGGAATCTGTCAGGCGGCCTCCTCTCCCTTAGAGGATATCGACGACTCGGTCTCGGGGTCCCCTGTTCTGCTGCTGCTGAGGTCACCGGAGTGGGCTGGCACAGTGGGGCGTCTTCTCTACTGGAGGATGTAGCAGTCTTGTCTAAGGGAAGGTATTCATGATTTCTTTGGACATTTTGGGGCGTCGGGAGGAACACCTCTGGATCAGGACAAGGCAATGTCCAGTTTTTTTCTTATTTGCCCAGCATGTCGTCTCCATACTCTCTTATCCCTTAGCAGAATCCTGTAAAAGCATTTTCCCAGCTTTTCCGTGATTTCACCCTCGATCAATCTATTTGGACCAAAATGATCTCTAACTAAAACATCTTCATTTACCTCGAATTCCGGAAATGTTTTCTTTCCTAATTTGGCTTTGCTTTCAAAATTTGGTCTCAAAAGATTCCATCTACTTTTTGGCATTCTTTTCAGAAATAACACGGCCGGCGCTTCTTTCGTGCTCGACTGTGGCACTGATCGGTAGGTGAATAGGAAGTTGGCCAAGCTCTTATTTAACCCTTCATTCTTCATACTTCTAAGATATATTTTTAAAGTTTGTACGAATGTTCGGCCAAACCATTGGTAGCTGGGTAATATGGTGCGGATTTTAGGTGCTGCATTCCATTTGATTTGAAAAAGAATTTCATTTCATTCGAAACAAATTGTGGGCCATTATCAGTTACAAATTGTTCTGGGATCCGGTAACGTGAGAAAATCTCTCTTAGAACTTTGATGGTATTTTGAGTTGTTGTGGAATTCATTGCTATAACCTCCGGCCATTTAGAATAACTGTCCACAATGATCAAAAACATATTGTTCATGAATGGTCCTGCGAAATCCATATGAATTCGGTACCAGGGCGTAGGAGCAGATTCCCATCTGTGGACACTTTCTGATTTTGGTGTGTGTTTAATCATCTCACATTCTTTGCAGCTTCTTGCAATTTCTTCAATTTCACGGTCCATCCCTGGCCACCAGGTGAAATTTCGGGCCAGTGATTTCATTTTTACTACCCCCATATATCCCAGATGTAATTCTTTTTTTTATATTTGCATTAAATTTCCTTGGAATGATTACACGCGTTCCCAAAATCAATATTCCTTGCTCCACTGTAATTTCCTCTTTTCTAAGATAGAAGGGAAGCAATTCAGCATTCGATGGTTTTTCCATCCACCCGTACAGCGTGTTATGGTAAACAATTTTTAAAATAGGGTCGTTACAAGATTCTCGTCTGATATGCCTTGATGTTAGAGGCAACTCTTCACACTGTTGAATCATGTGAACGGAATTTAATTCATCATTTTCCTCCAATTCTTCATATTCCTCAAGCGAGAGTCTTGAAAGACAATCGGCGTTACCATGATCTCCAGACTTCTTGCACTCAATTCTGAAATTGTATGAAGACAAGATCAGAGACCATCGCTGCAATCGTGCAGACATATTTGTTGAAATTTCTCGTTTAGGACTGAGGATGTATTGTAGTGGCTTATTATCTGTTACCAATGTAAATTCTCTTTAAAAAAATAAATCTAGCAAGAATTATTTTTGGCGTAGGTGCAAGATATTGCTGCAATTTAGCGATAATTTCATCAAAACATTTCGAAGATATATCTTCTGGCGCAAATAAATCTTCAGTTAATTTATACATTTTTGTACCTAATAACGTAAGAAGTTTTGGGACAAATTTATTTTCAGGCGTTTCATTCACTATAAATGCAGATTTAAGACATTTTATGAAAATATCGAAACTATCTTCTGAAAATTTTGGAAATTGAACTAAATTTGCGTTCGCCATTTTGAATAAAATTATATAGCCTTTTTAAAATTTAGTTAAACTCAATTTAAAGTTTTTTTTATATCCTCGTCGCCATCTGTGGTGTATTTAGGTTGATTTAAAAGTATAAATATATTTTAGGCATATTTATTTAAATCACTTTTATTATATTACACCGCATTAGATGCAAGCTTAAGAATTACAAGTTAACAATCGAATTATATGATGATAAATTATATGTTATGATATATAAATACAATATATCGCAGAATAATAATATGTGGATTTAATATTATTATTATATTAATATATTATAAACAATATTATATTATATAATTAAAATATAAATATACGACATCACTAACACACAAGTTCGTACTGCATTGCAGAACTCATTAAGCTATTTCTTTGCAGGAACATACTCAGACATCCCATGTACCCTCATCAACCCTCTGCGTCAACTTATAACCTTAGTTCAACTTAATAGCTTTATGCTTTCCTTTTAGTTATTTTTTCATTCAATAGGTTCTCAATTTTTTTCTATAAGTAAATTACTTTTACGGCATTTCTAATTTTATTTTGCATATTTTCTCAATTTTATCATTTATTCTTATGTATTTTCTTTCATAATATTCTATATCTTATTGAGACGTCATCATTATTGTCCTATTTTATTATCCTATATTTATAATAATTTTAACTAATTTGTGCTCAAATTATTTCTTTTGATTTTATAATAGGTTTGTTGGGTCATCATTCATGTTATTTCATTTCCCCCAAACAAACCTTTAGCACCGGGGGCACATTTTATAGTATACTAGCCGAATGACCCGGGCAACGCCCGGGTTTTACCCTATTAAATGTACCCTGTTTCACCCGTGGTCTCTGTTTTTTGGAATTTTTCCCGATATAATTTTGTATCTGATAATCAAACATGATACAGCAATATTTTTAAAATAGCCTATCGTCTTCCCAGTATTCTTTTACCTATGTATGGAAATTTTGGTTTGAATTAGTGAGCTACTGCGAATTTGTAGACGAATGACCCGGGCAACGCCCGGGTTTACACGATTAAATGTATATTACATATGGAACATGGACGTAGTTCCCGGAGGGCACCCGCGAGGTCACTCTGCCCCCGCGCAACTGTCCAACCGGGAGCGCGCCCCGCCGTCAAAATCGCCACGCGTTCTAGAGGGCGCTGCTCGTGAGCTCAACCGGCCGGCAGCCGGGAGATCTCATTTACCTGGCGAGGGGGGGGGGGGCAGGGGGCAGGGAAGTCACGTGCTGCGCCGGCAGCCAATCGTCGCGCGCCGCCGTCGACACGAGAGTGTTCTAGAGGGCGCTGCTCGTGAGCTAAGTTGAATAATTTGAATATAGAGTTTTAATAAATGATTTATATATTTTTTAAAATAGCCTATCGTCATCCCCGTTATTTTTTTACCTATGTATGGAAATTTTGGTTTGAATTAGTGAACTACTGCGAATTTGTATAGGAGTCATACAGACAGACAAACAAACATACAAACATTCATTTTTATATATATAGATTTTAAACTGTATAATAATGAAACTTTCTATTTACTACCACCCCATGGTTTGTATATAAACTATTTGTATTTAACCCCCTATTTGTATTTAAACTAAAAAATGGTGACGTCAAAATAAAGATCCAAAGAGAGAGCGGTCAGCTGGTGGCAGGGACAGAGGGGAGGAAAAGGCAACGCCCAGCCCATATGGGATCCCCAGGGACTCTTTATAGACGACCCCTGTAAACAGGACAGATTTTGGCGGGGGGTCAGCAGCAGATGGTTCTAGAGTGTGTCGATCGACAGGCCATGGCACTCTCTCTCTCCATGTCTCGAGGATAAGCATACAAGTTTGTGTCATGGCCTCTACCTCTGTCCCGTGGGCTGTCCCCGATCCCTCTCTGTGCTAACATCTATCCCTGCCTCTGCCTCTTGTTGTCCGCGTGTGGGAAGAACATCAACACTCGCCTCACGTACACGACTACCAGCGTATCCATACGTCGACATTTGCAACAATAACACACACACATATATATGTTTAATATACATATTTTATCGATAGATAAATTATATTAGATAGATTAAGTTCACAAATTTCATATATAAATTATATTTAAAAAAAGACATATTCTGAACGCGCTCAAATGTACATTTCTAGATGGCAGATCGCCATTTAGTGGAACAAAAAACCTAAACGCTTTTTAACTTGTTCCATGACTTTGGCCAATCCAATTTCTTGATAAATCAAGAAAAGCCAACCTCGTAGGCGTTTCGGGCTGTTGACCCTCGTCAGCGTGGTGCAGGCTTTTCTATTTTAAAAATAATTTTATAATTAATATTATAGAAATATAATCTCTCTATTCACTGAAGGGGGAACCTCTCTCTTTAAAATTTCATTTAAAAAATATAATAACCCAAACACTATTTTTACAAATTCAGACAAAAAGCCAACTGTTTGTCATGATTTCGGGCTCTGGCCCTCATCAGTACAAAGACGGTTCCATCAACAATATGATGTATTCTGGGTAGAATTTTCGACCCCGCCACTTCCCCAGTTTATATATAAACACATTTTGCTTGTTCGGCAGATTCATATATTTTATCGTCGGATGTTATGATGCCGCCACTCTACTGGTGAGAGACAGCCCGACACCATCTTTTACAATTTGGATGTTTTCTTAGTTTTCCAAAAATGGTCTTTTGGTCAATTTTTTTAATCACCACCATAGGCATTTTTATTTGTTTTCTATAAACTTGGAAGTAAATTAAATAACCCACTTTTCGAGGGAAAGCATGTTCAGTAAAGACAGACGAAAAAATCCCTAGCAGTGAAATCACCATTGTGTGATGCCACGGAGTTATAAGAAAGAACCATAGTTATTTATTCAAATATATTGAAGAATTATAAATGTTTTATTAGATATTCCATATATTCATTTATAAAATTTGTAACAATTTAATTTACTGGCATTGCGTTAAATTTACCAATATCATCAAATATTATCTCTACTGACCTACTACAATGATAAAAGTTATTGAATGAGGGAGCATCAGTAGTGAAGCCTCTCAGTCCTGAAAAGAACACATTGCCAGGAAATTTAATTGTTACATATTGTATCGATTGATGGCAATTAATTTATTAATGTAATATATTTATTTGTTTGAAGGGACACAAACCTCAGAGACAAATATTACAAAATAAAATGTTTTATATTTATTATGTCAGAGATGTAATAAGAGATGAGATAAACAACGAATCAGAGGTTTTCTTATTTATTGAACATCGGTTCAGAAAGTTAGGACAACTCCAGAGTGGCACGGCACTGTTGGTTCCTGGATAGACGTTGAAAGAGTTAGTTATCCTAGATTGGAAGCTTGGATGTAGAACTGGTGCCTTCTTGGGATTGGCTGACCTACAGAATTACGAGGACAGTTAAATAGGGAAGTTGGTTGTTATTTTTGTTTCTTTGGACAGCGGTGGCCATCTCAGAAAATACGGGAATTTAGAGTTTCAGCTGGATATTGGTTGTTTCCTTGGACTGAGGCAGCCGCTCAGAACTACAGTTATAGATCCAGCTGGCTATTTATGTCTTCTTATTTCTGGCAGTAGATGACATCACACAGTTGTAGATTCAGTTTGGTGTATTCTTGATATTTCTGGGATATTTATGGTCTTTGTGGGTCGATGAGGTAAAAGGCAGTGAATTACTTCACGATCTTCTTCCTAAGAATCAGTCTATTTGCTGCTCTCCTTGTTACCAGAATATTGTACAGATTCTCGCTCTTGTAGACTCCACAGGTTCCTGGCTGCTATGCTCCCATCAGGACGTGGATAAACGCCATTACTTCCGGCCTCAAGGAAATCTCCCGCCACATCTTGAACCATCTCACGACCTGAACAAATCACTCCGGGAAGGACAATTTCCTATGTAATAATATGTATATACTATGTAATTCAACCTCACCTAACACTCTAACATGTGAATGATGCATTTTTCAGGGATGAGAAAGATTCATTAACTAATTAGAACAACAATTTTATGTGTGTGTTCAGAACGACGTGAAAATTCAAATTACTGTCTAATATTTGAGATGTATTGCTTGATATATAAAATAAAAAGAGCCACACTTTTCGAAATTCTGTCTAATTTTGAGTTATACTAAATGATAAATATTTGAATAGTTTCCATATATTTCAAAATACCATCTGAATTTTATATATGTTGCATGATATATATAAAACCAAGAGCCACAATTTCAAATTACTCTCTGAATTTAAAATATAAATGATCATCAGCCACAGAATTAAAAATACTGCATAATTTAAAGAAATATTGTATGAAAAATAAATTAATGATGCCACAAAATTGTAAGTAATTTCTAATTTAAAAATTGTTGGCTTTGCTCAGACCTTCAAAAAAACTGATTCCAAGAATATTACTCAAACATTATCTTTAGTGATTTACAAGAGAGAGAAGAAAATGAGAGAAACATATATCATAGTAAACGAAGAGAAACGTTTCTTCTTATATTTGGGGCCTATTCTAACGCAATACTCTGTGAGAACAATTAATTGATCAAACTTAACATATATATACAACACACACTCCTCTGTGTGTAAGCCCTAATAAGCAAGTCCAAGGTTATCTGGAAATTTTCGTATTTTGTCCTTTGGGAGACCTTGTTAGTATATCCGCCTCCATGTCTTCATTTTTAGTGTATTCCAGTTGGATTCCATTTTTTATTTCCTCTTTTGTAAAATAATACTTCGGGTTATATGCTCTGTTTGTGAAGCAATTTTGTCAGATTGTATCCAGTTTATTGTAGCCTGTCTGTCATTTATCAAGGTGATTGGAGAAAGTTACATTTTCACAAAGTGTAAGTTCACTAGTAATCCATTTAACCATAAAATTTTAGAATTTATTTCACATATTGAAATAAGTTTTTCACACATGTAGACATGGTTACTAAATTTTGCTTCCTACTTCTCCAGTTTATTAAGTTGTCGCCAAGTTTGGCTGTTTATCCCGAAGAGGATTTTAGGTCTCAGGTTGTGCAACAGCTTGCATCAGTACTATTGTGATATAGTTTTCAGTTGGGTTATATGACAACATTTTTATTTCTAGTTTCCTTGATATATCTATATATCATTTTAACTCCAGTAAAGCGTATTTCTCTCGGATCATTACTATACTGAGATAAATTGCTGACGTTGAAGGATCGGTCGAGTACCTGTAGAAAGGTACATAAGTGATCCAATCTTTTCCTGGTATATACATTTGTATCTACTGGCTTAGAGTCCAAATACTCATCCAAATTTTTATATCGATCTACAGGTAGTATTCCAGTTCAAATCTGTGGAGTTTGCATCAATATAAAGAGTCGTGATATTGTCACACTCTGCATAGTTATCGTGTAAAAATATGTAAATTAGTATAAAATAATTGGTAATAGAAATTTATGTAAATAAGGCTTTTTATATAAGAGCGAGATACAATGAGTCGGGAGAGCTTCTTTTGTTTTGTTGAGTTTAGTTCGTTGTTACTCTAAATCTCATAGAGTCAGTTTTAACTCTTTCGTTATTAATAAATATAGTTGCTTGCTTTATGAGAACGCGGTCTGGTTTATTTTATGAAATGGCAAACGCTGATCAGAAACCTTTAGAAGCACCTACGGTCGAGGCAGGTGTAACAACTGGTGGAGATGCCGGTTTTGACCCTATACCCTTTAATCCAAGCTTGAACATCAGGAAGTATGCTGGAGACGAAGACCCACGCCAATGGATCACTTCTCTGGAAGAGGTTGGGTTTCTTTACCGCTGGGCGGATTACATCATCACCCGCTACGCCGCCATGAACCTAGTCGGACCTGCTAAAACTTGGTATGAATTCCACAAGGTCAATCTTGCCACCTGGGAAATTTTCAAAACTCGCCTCATCCAGGACTTCGCGTCGCTGGAGAACAAGGACGAGATGATGCTCAAACTGAACAGAATGCAGGGGTGGAATGAACTCGCGATGCGATTTGCTGAGGATATATTGCTTCAATGCAGCAAAGTCCAGCCCAATATGGAAGAGATGGAAAAAATACAATTTGTAATCGGAGGTCTAAAGAAAGAGTACGCGCTGGCGCTATATCTCAACCCCCCTAAAACCATCGACGAACTTCTGGAGGCATGTAAGAGAATCGATGGGTTCGAGAAGGAATACCTGGAACGAAAGGAGAAGAATAAAATTCTTATGAATCGGATTTCTCAAAAAGAAACGAATCATGCCGGATGGAACAGGCAACCAAGAGAGTTTCAATCATATAAAACTGAAAATTACTCGAGGCCTATGATAGGAGCACCAAGACAAAACCAAACTTACTTCCCCCCACAGGAGACTCGTACATTTCCCCGATCCACTCAAAGGGATACATATAGACGAACTCCTGGCAACACTTATGATAGAAAACCTCGGAATGATAGAGGTAGAACCGAGGACGGACGACCTATCTGCTTTAAATGTAATAGACCGGGTCATGTGGCAAAGTATTGCAGAATAAAATATGTTCGCATGGTTGAGGAAGTCCCCCCCTAGCCTAGACAGCCCGTCTGATGACAAAAAACCGTTGAACACCCGAAACCTGAGCCCAGAGGTATACGCCGATGTGTGTGAGAGACCAAGCATTCCAACTCGCAACAGATTCGAGGTGTTGGAGGATTTAAACTAGAAAGCGCGCCTGTTCCAGTCAACCAGGGCATGTCGAAAATAGGCGCGATCACAGAGATGGATTCAAAAAGCCGAATAAGTGTGAATGTTGATAGAATTGGAATATTGGAAGCCTTGGTTGACACAGGCGCGGATCTCTCGATTGTGGATTTGAGAACTGCTCTCGAAACTGGCGTTCGTATTGAGACCTATAATGGAAAGTGTATTGGCCCAGATGGTAAAAGGCTTAATATATTGGGAAGCATTTCAATGGATATAAAAATTGACGAAAAGTCGTTGAATCATAGATTTGTAGTTCTGGAGTCCAATATGAGGTCATTAATAATTGGAAGAGATCTTCTCAGGCGTTTAAATGCGAAAATAAATTGCAAACAGGATATTTTGGAATATGACATTGTGACCGAGTGTCAAGACTCGAACGAAGCACCCAGGAAGATAATCAATCAGCAGGATGAAGTAGTGCCTCAACTTTGTGTTAAACTAGTCAGGGTAACCGTGAAGGCCGGTGATGGCGAATACGTGGTTGAACCAAATGAAAGGCTAACTCTTACAAATGGGCTTAGAATTGCTAGATGTCTGATCACGGTAAGAAACAAATTAGCGGATTTATGGATAACTAATCCTTATCCTCGAACATTAAAAATAATGAAGAATCAGACCTTGGGCTACGCAAGTCCTCCCACCACGGTTAATTATATAGAAGATGATGAGGAAGATAAGGTGACGGAAATTCAAATAAACGAGGACCTGACATTAAGCCAAAAGAATGAATTAAGGCGGGTTTTATCGAAATACAGTGATCTATTTTCATCAAAATTGGGCAAGACGAATTTGGCCAAACATAGAATTGACACAGAAAATGCGAAGCCGATAAAACACAAACCGTACAGAGTTAGCCCTAAGGAGCGAGACATCATCGAAGAACAAATTCAGGATATGCTCCAGGAGGGAGTAATAAGGGCATCTTCTAGTCCATGGGCTTTTCCGGTTATTTTGGTCAGAAAGAGAGATGGCAATTGGCGATTTTGTGTGGACTACAGGAAGCTGAACAGCATAACGGTAAAGGATGTTTATCCGATCCCCAGAATCGATGATGTTATGGACACACTTCAGGGATCTAGATATTTCACGGCCATAGATCTCAGATCGGGATACTGGCAGGTAGAGATCGAGGAACAAGACAAGAAGAAGACGGCCTTCACAACATCCCACGGCTTATACGAATTTAATGTTATGCCATTTGGGTTGTGCAATGCCCCAGCTACTTTCGAAAGAATTATGGACAATGTACTAAAAAATATAAAATGGAAATTTTGCCTCTGTTACCTAGATGACGTTGTTATATACAGTCCCGACTTTGCCACTCATCTCGGAAGGATTGAGGCTGTCTTAAAGTGCTTTCGTGAATCGAACCTGAGGCTTAATGGGAAAAAGTGCCGATTTGGTTTTGAAGAAATTGAAATACTCGGTCACGTGACAAGCAAAGATGGAATTAAACCGGCAGATCATAATGTTAAAGCGATTAGAGATTTTCCCCGTCCTTCAAAGACAAAGGAAATTCAGTCATTCATAGGACTTTGCTCATATTACAGGAAATTCATTAAGAACTTCTCGCGAATAGCTGACCCACTGTTCAAACTAACAAGAAAGGATTCTCCATTCATCTGGTCAGAATCTCAGGAAGAAGCATTTATAACTCTGAAATCTTTGCTAACAAATCCCCCGATATTGTCACATTTTGACCCAGAAGCACCGACCCAGATCCACACCGATGCATCAAATATTGGCCTGGGTGCTACCCTTGTTCAAACTATCAATGGTCAAGAAAAAGTAATTTCATACATTAGTCGATCATTAAGCAAGCCAGAACGTAATTATTCGACAACGGAGAAGGAATGCTTGGCATTAGTATGGTCAATGTCGAAGTTACGGCCTTATCTATATGGAAGGCGCTTCAAAGTTATGACGGACCATCACGCATTGTGTTGGTTAAGAAACCTACGGGATCCAACAGGTAGACTTGCAAGATGGGCATTAAAAATACAAGAATATGACTTCGAAATAATTTATAAATCCGGGAAAAAACATTTGGATGCAGATGGTCTTTCACGAGGTCCATTACCAGAGGCTGATTTTGACGATAACTATGATGGTTTGTTTTTCAACCCAGTCATCGAGGATTCCGACGAATATATCGAAAACATAAAGAGATGCCTCGGTGACACGGAGGGCAGGCGATCGATCGTTGAAAATTTTAAAGAAGAAAACGGATGTCTGTACAAAAGAAATCCGAGGCCAGAAGGAAGAGCCTGGCTGCTGGTGGTACCCAGAGGGAGAAGGAAGGACATTTTAAAAGAGTACCACAATCATATGATCTGTGGCCATTTAGGTGTGACCAGAACAATGCACCGTCTAAAGGATAAATATTTCTGGCCATCCATGCTGAAAGATGTGGTGGAATATGTTAGGACCTGTCATCTGTGCCAAAGCAGGAAGGGTTCTAATCAGTTGCCTGCTGGCCTACTTCATCCGATCCCTGCTGCAAATTATCCCTTCGAGAGAGTTGGGATCGACTTTTTGGGACCATTGCCATCTACGAAGAACAGAAAGAAGTGGATGATAGTATTGACCGACTATTACACAAAATATGCGGAAACGAAGGCTGTTATCGATGCCACAGCGAGGGAGGTTGCTAAATTTCTGACAGAAAATGTGATTTTGAAACATGGAGCCCCACGGTATCTGATTAGCGATAGAGGAAGCCAATTCACGAGCAATTTGGTGAAAGAAATAACCAAGATATGTCAAATTCAGCATTGCCTCACAACAAGCTATCACCCACAAACAAATGGCCTCACAGAGCGATTGAACAGAACATTGATCAATATGATAAGCATGTACGTGAACGTAGATCAAAGGAATTGGGACGAGATACTCCCATTCATAACCCATGCTTACAATACGACAATACAAGAAACAACCAAATATTCCCCGTTCTTCCTTTTGTATGGAAGGGAACCAGTCTCGATTTTGGATGACACGAATATCTTCATTGAGCCCGATTCGGAGGATTATGACGAGTACGTGAGCAAGTTGATGGAAAAAATCGTGAGAACGAGAGAGATTGTGAAAGTTAATACCGAGAAAAGTCAGGAAAAAATGATTAATCATTACAACCAAAAACATCGGCAAACTGGATATGAACCAGGTGATTTGGTAGCGCTGTGGACTCCAATAAGAAAACCTGGAAAATGTGAGAAACTTTTGAGACGCTATTTCGGACCCTACATCGTGCTGAAAAAAATTTCCGATGTGAACTACTCCATCGTGCCAGAAGATAACCCTGGGAACCGCACACAGCCTACAACGGTTCACATAAGCAGAATCAAGCCTTACTTTGCGAGAATGGAAGACGGTCACGAGGACGCGACCATTTCGGAGGAGGGAGAAGTGTCACACTCTGCATAGTTATCGTGTAAAAATATGTAAATTAGTATAAAATAATTGGTAATAGAAATTTATGTAAATAAGGCTTTTTATATAAGAGCGAGATACAATGAGTCGGGAGAGCTTCTTTTGTTTTGTTGAGTTTAGTTCGTTGTTACTCTAAATCTCATAGAGTCAGTTTTAACTCTTTCGTTATTAATAAATATAGTTGCTTGCTTTATGAGAACGCGGTCTGGTTTATTTTATGAAATGGCAAACGCTGATCAGAAACCTTTAGAAGCACCTACGGTCGAGGCAGGTGTAACAATATATAAAATTTATCTTCTGCCCTTTTTATTTCAATATTTTTGAATATTTGATTATCTTATTTTCCGTTAGAGTTGCATATTTTTCTATTCCAGAGGCTAGGTTATCATTAATTCTCTTACTGGTTCCAGCGATGATGAGACCGTCTACATATAGACCCAGTATTGCATACTCTTCTCCTCTCTGGAGTTTATAGATACATGGATCATATTAGGTTCTAATCATCCCTAACTGCTATATAATTACTTTTATCCATATTTACAACATTTTCTAGATTGTGATAGACCATACAGTCTATGTTCTATCTAATTTTCACACTTTGTTTTCTTCATCTTTTGCATAAAACAATCTGGTTGTCTAATGCATACTGTCTCTTCTAACTCACCATAGAGATAAGCCATCTTCACATCTTAAGTCTTTATGATTAACTTCTGTTGTGTAGCAAGTGCTAATTTTGTTCGCAAACTTTCTATTTTGAGTACTGATGAAAAATATTCCTTATATTCCATACCATATCTTTGATTTCATCCAACAGCAACCTGTCTGGCTTTTCTTTTATATTTACCATTATGATGTTTTCTTGGTAATGTACATCCATTTACAGCTACTAATTTTCATAACAATTTTCCTTTCTACTAGCGTCCATAATTTATGTTTCTCTATCTCCTCTTCAAAATTCACCAGAATATAATGATCTATTTTTATAAATAAATTCTTCTCATTCCTATGCTTTATTCTTTGTGAACGTCGAACTCCTTCTTCGTTCAATTTCCTTTCTTGTTCTTCAAGTCTTGCTTTGTGTTATTCTTCTAAGGCTCTTTCTGAATCTCCTTTTTTCTTCTTCCTTTTAGGCACCTTTCTTCTATCGGTTCAGTTTGTGTTGAATAATTTTCAATGTCTCACCTAGTTTTACTGAAATATCCTCCTGAGACTTCACTTCACTATTTGTGACAGTATTGTCTTCTTCACACTTTCCTTTATATGTCGAATTATCACATTTATTATCTTCCTGAAGATCATTTGAATAAGCGACTACTCTATTATCTTCGCTGAATTTTACCGATTTGACTTCATGAATTCTCTTTTCACTATATCATATATTCTGTAGGCTTTTCTTTAATGGGAATATTCGATATATATTTCCTTTCTAACTTTGGGTGAAAACTTGTTTTTTATCCTTTCTTCTTATATCCTTGTTTCTGCTTATCTCGAAACCAGCATTCCTTAGCTCGATTTCCTTTTTATTTTTGCAATTAAAACAACTTTTTGGCTGAAATTTTTTAATTTTATTATCTTTAATTTAATATACTTGTTCATGCTCATTCTCACCCGATTTAGTTAATTTCATATTTCTTCTTTAATCCTCTTCTATTAATGTTTGTTTAATATTTTCCCTTTTTCTTCTCTCTTAGATCATAAGACAATAGCAATATTTTAAACTTTTGATTTATGTCCCTGGCAATATGAAACGAAAGTTATATTGAGACGAATTAATGCCCTAATGATGAACTTCTCGCAGCAATAATAAATCATTCGGTTGAGAATGGTAATGAAAAATAAAGATATAAATGTTGAAAATTTTCCGCTTAAAATATGTTTTGTTTGGTAAAATAAAAAGGACATCTAGCTATGGAATGCTGGTTTCGATATGAGCACAAACAAGGATATCAAAATAACGAGACTCCTGATTTTAGAAATCACAAATTCAGTAGAGAACATTCTAATACCCTAGTGGATAAACTGAAATTATACTTTAATTACTCAGTTCTTTATTATTCCTTCTTAAAATCAATTAGCAATCGTGAGGACTCTTATAATTGCTGTAATCTTATACAGTTGTTTATAATATGATGCACTAGCGCGCCATCTGTTATCAAAATTCGAAACTATTTTAAAGGCGTAAGATTCTTTTTGATATTAAACAATTTCTAATGCCCTTACTGCAATGTGGAAAAATTAATTATTCCATTGCAGTAAAGGCAGTATAAATTGTTTAATTTCAAAAATAACTTCACACCTTTAAAATAGTTTCGAATTTTGATAACAGTTGTTTAATTCACAGAATTATTTTCTCGACATTATCTTTCATGGGACAATCTTCAAACTCCAGTTTCGTTAGCTCATTTCTCTCTTGTTCTGCTGCCTCATCAGCTTTGCGTTCTTCTTCACTCTTATACACTTGTATGTGACGTAGAGAAATGAATAAACCTCAGAACGACAAAAAATTATCTGAAAGCATAGGACTCCTTTACCGTCAAATTAACGTCAAAGCAATTGATACTATCCCTTCCCCTTCCAAACGATTAATTGACACTTTAAATTAAAACTTAAAAAAATATAGATTATATAGTTCGTTCAAGGAACGGATATAGGATAACAACCTGACATGGGTCTTATTGAAGTTTCACATTTATAAAGGTAAAAATTTAAAGTATGTGAGACACTTTCAAGTGTTTTTTTTTTTTCATTATTTTATGTTGGGGCCTCATTTACATGTGAATTGTTATAGGGCTTGTTATTATATTAATTATGTAAATTACATTATACATTTTAACCTAAAAAGAGAAGGTTGAGGTTCCATAAAAGAATGCATTTAACAATGTCATAATTAATAACTATTAATGTACTTCGTGCTTATTTTCAATTACAGGAGGGTGAATGTAAGGAGAAAAGATCCATATTTCTCGAGGGCCTAGTGTAATAACATTTCTGGTAAAGTGAATAAAGATTTGTTTTTCAATGAAGGAGATGGATTTCGGACTCATTTTTATTGCAACAATCAGACTTAGCAGGACATTTATGTGCCATCATTTCATTGGCGTATTTAGGTGGTGGCTTTATAGCATTTAATGGTTCAAAGCAACTTTGGGCGATTATTTCATTGGCGTATTCAGGTGGGGGCTTTATAGCATTTAATAGTTCAGAGCAACTTTGGGCGATCATTTCATTGGCGTATTAAGGTGGGGGCTTTATAGCATTTAATGGCTCAGAGAAACTTTGAGCGATCATTTCATTGGCGTATTAAGGTGGGGGCTTTATAGCATTTAATGGTTCAGAGCAACTTTGGGCGATCATTTCATTGGAGTATTTAGATGGGGGCTTTATAGCATTTAATGGTCCAGAGCAACTTTAGGCGATCATTTCATTGGAGTATTTAGGTGGGGGCTCATAGTATTTAATTGCTCAGAGTAACTTTGGGCGATCATTTCATTGGCGTATTAAGGTGAGGCTTTATAGCAATTAATGGTTCAGAACAACTTTGGGCGATCATTTCATTGGCGTATTTAGAGGGGGCTTTATAGCATTTAATGGTTCAGAGCAACTTTGGGCGATCATTTCATTGACGTATTTAGTTGGGGGCTTTTTAGCATTTAATGGTTCAGAGCATCTTTGGGCGATCATTTTCATTGGCGCATTTAGGTGGTGGCTTTATAGCAATTAATGGTTCAGAACAACTTTGGGCGATCATTTCATTGGCGTATTAAGGTGGGGGCTTTATAGCATTTAATGGTTCAGAGCAACTTTGGGCGATCATTTCATTGGAGTATTTAGATGGGGGCTTTATAGCATTTAATGGTCCAGAGCAACTTTGGGCGATCATTTCATTGGAGTATTTAGGTGGGGGCTCATAGTATTTAATAGCTCAGAGTAACTTTGGGCGATCATTTCATTGGCGTATTAAGGTGGGGGCTTTATAGCATTTAATGGTTCAGAGCAACTTTGGGCGATCATTTCATTGGCGTATTTAGGTGGGGGCTTTATAGCATTTAATGGTTCAGAGCAACTTTGGGCGATCATTTCATTGGAGTATTTAGATGGGGGCTTTATAGCATTTAATGGTCCAGAGCAACTTTGGGCGATCATTTCATTGGAGTATTTAGGTGGGGGCTCATAGTATTTAATAGCTCAGAGTAACTTTGGGCGATCATTTCATTGGCGTATTAAGGTGGGGGCTTTATAGCATTTAATGGTTCAGAGCAACTTTGGGCGATCATTTCATTGGCGTATTTAGGTGGGGGCTTTATAGCATTTAATGGTTCAGAGCAACTTTGAGCGATAATTTCATTGACGTATTTAGGTGGGGGCTTTTTAGCATTTAATGGTTCAGAGCATCTTTGGACGATCATTTTCATTGGCGTATTTAGTTGGGGGCTTTATAGCATTTGGTGGTTCAGAGAAACTTTGGGCGATCATTTCATTGGCGTATTTAGGTAGGGGCTTTATAACATTTAATGGTTCAGAGCAACTTTGGGCGATCATTTCATTGGCGTATTTAGGTGGGGGCTTTATAGCATTTAATGGTTCAGAGCAACTTTGGGCGATCATTTCATTGGCGTATTTAGGTGGGGGGCTTTATAGCATTTAATGGTTCCGAGCAACTTCGGACGATCATTTTCATTGGCGTATTTAGTTGGGGGCTTTATAGCATCTGGTGGTTCAGAGAAACTTTGGGCGATCATTTCATTGGCGTATTTAGGTAGGGGCTTTATAACATTTAATGGTTCAGAGCAACTTTGGGCGATCATTTCATTGGCGTATTTAGGTTGGGGCTTTATAGCATTTAATGGTTCAGAGCAACTTTGGGCGATCATTTCATTGCCGTATTTAGGTGGGGGCTTTATAGCATTCAATGGTTCAGAGCAACTTTGGGCGATCATTTCATTGGAGTATTTAGGTGGGGGCTTTAGAGCATTTGATGGTTCAGAGCAACTTTGGGCGATCATATCATTGGCGTAATAAGTTAGGTATTTTTGGCATTTGATATTGAATAGAAACTTTGGTTGATCATTTCATTGGCATGATAAGGTGGGGACCTTTTAGAATTTGATAGTACAGAGCGACGTAAGACGATCATTACATTGGCTGTTTAAGGTGAGGGCATTGTAGAATTTATTGGCTAATAGAGCAGTTTCGGGTGATCATTTCATTGGCGTAATTCAGATGAGGGCTTCATAGCATTCGATGAAGGCCAGGATGACTCTGGGTGATGGTTTCTTGACATAGCTCAATCGGGTACAAAGGTCTCCCAAACCTTCAACAGGAACAGAGGCCGTCAAAGCCTCAAACAAGAACAGAGGCCGCCCAACCTCTCAACGCGGACCTTAAAGACTTTAGAGGTTGCTCACTTCTCCTGATTGTTCAGCCAGAGTGAACAAAGTGGAGATCGCTCATAGGATGTTCACTCCTCTAATACAACTGAGGTTCCCCAGTCCTCTAAAACACCAGAGGTGTCTCACTCCTTCAACATGGTTCGCCCAGGTCTCCAAGTCAGCGGAGGTCGCCCACTCCTCCAAGACTGTGGAGGTCACCCAGACCTCAAACATAGCGGAGGTCGCACAGTCCTATAACAAAGAGAAGTTAGTTCAATCCTCCGAAACACCCGAAGTTTCACACTTACCTCCGAGATAAGAAGAGTCCTCCTAGATACTGGAAGCCGCTCAGTCCTCCAATACAGCGGAGGTGGCCAAGCCCTACAACACAGAGGAGTTAGTCCAGTCCTCCAACACATCGGAAGTTGCACTTACCTCTAAGATAAAAGAAGTCCTCCAAGACAGCGGAGGTTGCCCAGTCCTCCGACAGTGGCTGCCCCACGGTCCCCCGAGGCGAAGTCGGCGGAATGAACATATCGTCCTGGAAACCTCGTACACCTATATCCCCTATCAGCTAACACCCAACGAAAACCCCGCCCCGCCGCCTTCTCTCCTCCTCCCCAACTCCCGAGGGAGTTTACTGGGGGGAAGGAGAGGAGGGGGTGGTGCCGTGTGGAGGGGAAATCATGCTAGCTAGGGGGCAGTCGTACCAATCATCTGAGGTGAAAGACGTGGGCACAGAGAACGAGGACACGGGGTGACACGGAACACGGGTTAGTAACGAAGGGAGGGACAACCAACAACGGACAGGGACAAAAGGGGGAAGGGAGGGACAAGGGGACAGGGAGGGGTTAGTAGACAGAGAGAACAAGGACAACGGGAGGGAACAGGACATAAGGGACGAATGGAAGGACAAATCATCGCCGTGATGTGAACATTCAGGGGGAACAGTCAGGTGAGAGCTAATAGAGGGTATAGGTGCACGCTGTTCCACAACAATATACTCTTCCTCCCTAAAACAATTAAAACTGCTTTAGCCTCTTTCTCTCCATTGGTCCGAACAATGAACCTGATTGATTGATAAAATTTGATTAAACTTGGTAATTGTCCTTCTGTCTTTCTCTCTAAATTTTATCATGATTTAGTTCTAGATATAATAAAAACCATTATAAATATTTGATCTCAATTATCAGAGTATAACATTCTCTGTAGCATTCACCATATAACCTGTACTATTCTACATGAGCTCTATGTAGTTAACAACGTACATAATATATATAGAGTGCTATAACAGGAAACTACAAGAAAATAGGAAACAACTTGTATATCCTTGTGTAATAAACACATAATTGCTATATATTTCCGGCAACTATTATATTCAAGGTGGAATATATTTCGGCATACAGCTTCGAACATCTTTTATAAAAACTCTTTACGAGACTGCTGCATTAACTGTAAAAAATTGGAAATATTTTAAAATAGTAAATTTGGTTATTAAAAATAAATCACCATTAAGTCACAAATATATAGAATAGTTTACTTTTTATTTCGTGATTCAATATTAATAGAAAAATAAAATAAAATAAATAAATTTGTATACAAATTTAATAATATAGTGTTGAAAATAAATGCATTTATTTCTGCCTTTAAAATAAAAAAAAACGTATTTCGACACTGTAACCCCATACTTTAAATATACCTAATTTATATCTCTCTCTGATGATATATATCAAATCCCTGCCAGCTACCCCCTTCAAAAATTTAACTGGTAAATTCAACATCGAAATAATATAAATAACAATTTTGATTTTGAAATATTCCCCTCTTCTTATTAAAACATATTGAAAATTTTAAAATTCTCTCTTTCTCTCTTATTTTGTTTGCTTCCATAAATTAACTAGTAGGTGTTATTTCAAGGTGAATTGAAACAAAACTCTCATTGCAGTCTGAGATCAATTTTAACCAAAATCTTCTCTCAGAAGTGTTTACTTTGTTAACATCAATCCACGAGACCCCTGTATGTTTCTCTCAAGCCCGGCATGGGATAACCACGTGTGTAAAGTGGAGTCAAATCGCTATAATTATTTTCATAAAGCTCATCTCTTTAAAACACAAAACTAAGAGATATTTATCTATCAATAAAAACATTGCGATTTTAAAATTCTCAATTAGATCAAAAGTAAAGCTCTTCTTAATTTACAAGGATCCTTTAAAAAGATCGATAAATTAATTTGATGGATATTATTTCACAAAAGTAATTTTTTGGAAGAACGAGATTATTTTGTCTGTGTGCTCTGCTTGATTCATTTAAATATGTTCTTCCGTTATCTTGCAGCTCTGAAATCTTGGAAATTTACTTATAATGATGATAGTTCTTGTTCCTTTTGCTAAAACCAGTACTACTTCCCTAATCCTAAACTATACTAAACTATAAAGTAGAGCCACTTACTTCTTACGCCTCTTCTTCTTGCCGCAGCAGCCCCCCATGGTGCTCGCTTGATCGCTTCGGTCAGATAAGATCGCTCAATTCACAAGATCGCTCAGATCACAATGTCGTTCACAGATCACAAAAGATCGCTCAGTTCACAAGATCGCCTCAGTAACAGAAGATCGCTTCAAAGATCACAAAAGATCGTTTTGGTCGCTCGCTTGAGTTGCTCGCTAGATCGCTTCAGTTGCTAAAGTGAGAAAGTCTTTGTTGTGGCGGCCTCAATGGAAGTTCATGGGGAAGCGGGTTGGAATCAAATCATATAATTTAGGGACTTATATGAATAAACATTTGTACCACACACCTCTTTCTATAAAATATTTATATTTGAAATAAAATCCTGACCGCTAAATAAATTGACATTTTAAAAATGGCATTTTTTTAAATTTATGTTATCACCACCATACCCCCCCTTTATCTCTCTATATATAAATTTCACCTTTTCACACATATATTTGTACAATATAACTTTGCGGAAGGATGATATTCATGTACCTAAAGGTGAACTTCTTCTTTAAATTATACATCAGAACGATGTACTGTTTTCACCCTTATAAAACTCTCCACTAGTGCTAATAAAGAATAAACCAAAACACCACTATTGTATACAGGTTGGCCTTTTGTCTACATTTGCCCCCCAAAACTAATGTTGTAGCTCATTTTTCATCAACACTAGTAAGGCCTTTTATTAGAGCTATACACAGTGCTTCATTCTGATGCATATTTAAAGGGATATATGTCCCTTTGGGTACCTATACAGTTGACTCTCGATAATTTGAAACTCAAGGGACTAGAGGAAATTTTCATTTATCAAGAGTTCAAAATAACAGGAGTTTAAACAACCAAGAGAGAGAAAGGGAAAAAATCGAGTAAACAATTGTTTGAAGTTTTGGCAGTTTTGGGATATACATACTATGTTGATACAAGACTGAATAAGTGACTTATTGCAAGCTCAAAATAATTAATTTATTGGGAGCGCTTTAGAGACTTGCCCTTTCTCAAACAATAGTTTGATCAAAATTAGTTAATATAATGTATTTTGATTAATTACTTCAATATATATATAGTAATGGTGGTGATAAGAATGGGCCACAACACCAATTATGGAAAATTCAGACAAAAGCCAAACTGTATACATTGGGCTCTGGCCTTCATCAGTACAGGGACGGTCATTACATGTTACGTGAGGAGTCTTGATATTGATGCAATTTGCCAAAACCAAAATGAATTGTTTTAATAAATTTTTCAAAGTAATAGGTGCCTATTTTTGGTACATAAATATTTAGTCGGCGTTTCGGGCTGCTGGCCCTCGTTACGTAGTGCAGGCTGTACCTCAATATTTCGTCCCAGAGGTTTCCTGAGAAATCTAGAAATTGGAATTCGAGCCAATTTTGTGTAAATAATTTGTTCATGTAAAATAAATAGTTTTAAAATAGATATTCATATCTTGACCGCGCTCTCATAAGCATTTTAGATGTCAGAGTGCCATCTAGTTTTCCGTGATATTTAGCCAACTCAATTTTTGATGAAAAGCCAACCACGCAAGCGTTTCGGGCTTTTGGCCCTCTTCAGCGTGATGCAGGCGGACCTCTTCGACCAAAATCTGGTCCCAGAGTCTTCCTGAGATATAAAGAAATGGGTATTCAAGGCAAAGTTTGCGTAAATACGCTGTTTATGTAAAATAAACAGAAAAGGTATGTCTAGTTATTTAAAAAATTGCATATCCATATAATTATCAACAAGGCTACTAATTGTCACATGACCTTCATCATTCATCGACTCCATTAACTAATCAGCGTGTTCAGCTCAGAGCTTACATTAACCTTCGAAACTCTTTATTAAATATAAGATCCCTGTACCACACTGACGAGGGCCAACAGCCCGAAAGGCGTGCGTGGTAGGCTTTTCTCGATTCATCAAGATATTGGGTTGGCCAAATATAACGGACCGTGTTAAAAACTAGTACAGGTTTAGTTTATTTTTTTTCCAATAGATGGCGCTCTGCCACCTAAAATTATCATGGGCACGGTCAGGATATGTTTTTTTTTTTTATTTTAATATCTACACCTGACCATTTCTTTTTTATTAAATTATTTTTCCACACACACACATATATATGTGACAATATAGTGGTAATAATGTGGTGAGGAGAGAAATAATCACACGACGAGTTGGAAGAGGAATCTGAAAGCCATCGGAGAGAGAGAGAGGTAGCGAGAGGCTGTCCGCTGAACGACTGCTTGTGTGGCCACCACCCCCCGACTACCAAAAATAGACCTGAGGTTCTACGAAAATGGCCCCCTTGGAATGTGACCGTTGGTGTCCCAAATGACCTTACTTTATTTGCGTTCTATCTACATCTCTCTCTCTCGTTGACTGTAGGTTTACTTTATTATTCCTGGAGAGCATATATTATGACATATGGCCCCCGTTGAAGAAGGCTAAACATGGCTTAAGTATACTTAAAGCTGGAGAAGCCTGGAATAGAGAAAATAATTTTACAGTTGAAATTAGTTAAGGTAATGGTGACATAGTTTTATGTAAATAAAATATTGTATAGCACACAAGTAAATATTATTTACAAGCAGTTTTACAACACCGGAGAGTTTGATATTTAAGGGAATTTTGGATAATATCAAAGCTACAAAAGGCTATATACAATAACATCTAATGTATTATAAGGGAAATGTTATTGAGGAGTGTGAACAAGGAGAAGAAGAGTCACAAACACATGATGAAATTCTGAAGATCATTAAGACTGGGGAACTCTACACTTTAAGATATTTTTCAGGCGGACATGGCAAGGGGGAACTTGACATGGGCTTTCTATGCTATAGGTGTAGAGTATGAGAAATGAGGTTGAGGTTGGCAATAGTGTGAGCTCAGGACTGAGGTAAATATAGAACTACATACAATGTTAGAACCTTGACGAACAGGGCGAGGGGAAACTTGCCCTGGGCCATTCTACCTTATCTATGTAGTTACTTGTGTAGCGAGTCCGAGGGGAAAAGTCCCGTGTGTAGGTGAGGAAGTCGAATGGACTTATATTTAATTTGCGGAAACTATGCGCGCACAGTGCCAAAAATTGGGACGAGGACTGTGTTGTCCGTTACAAGTGACAAGCTGCTCGGACACGAGGTGTTTGAACCGTCGTGGGAGCTTGTGCAAGGCGATGATTTCGCGGTGGGTTGAACGTAAAACCCATGTCTGCGCGAAATGATGACGGACCGGACAGAATCAGCGACGATGTTTAACGTACCTCCGTGGGAAATATCGGAGGTAGGCTATATCGTGCTGGTTTGGACAAGGGACAAACATAGATTTGAAGACAGGGTCCGTGTGGCGAACGTGTGGCGCGAGAAGAAGGGGCGAACTGTGTCGCTCGATGCAGATTGTTCAAGTGCGAACTAAAAGGAGTTGATAAATATCTAGCAGTTAGTCAATCTGCACCCTGTGACGAACACGCCATTGGCTAGATGGTGTGGGTCGGTGGATATGCTAGAGATGAACTACGAAATATATTATCATAAATGAAGGGCGAAGGTTAGGATTTTGAAATGACAATATAGAAGTTCGATAATTGATTAATCAATATTTCTCTATAAAGGTCCTGAGCTGGTATAAGGTTAACAAAGTTGTAAGAATGAGAGGTGCATTCAGGGGAAGATAGATAAGAGTCACCAAGGGTTGGTTGTAAGCAAGGCTCACGTGGTAGTTGAAATTATTCGACGCCTGACTTACAGGGTGAATTTTGAGTCGTTTAGGGAAAGAAATTATTTTTCGTGAGCCGTGCTTACAAGTAGGAGAGGTCATATACAAATAGGTATACAAAAGTTTAGGTGCTGGAGGCATATTTTTATAAATAAATTGATTATGAAAAATATATTGTTAATAGTAAAAATCGTAACGTATTAATAGGTAAATTTCCAATTTTTTTTTAAAGAGTTACGTTAAAATGGAAATTATTTAATTAAAATGACGATTGTTAAATTCTAATGGTAAGATAACTAATTAAATGGGTTACAAATATCTAGCTAAATAGTATGGAGAATAAAACCATTGTTAATAGGCGTGGAGAAAATAATTGGAGCTAATTATGTAAAGATTGGCATCAGAGTTTACAAGGAGTGAGTTCTTTAAAGAATGAATGGAAGGGGTAAAACAATTTCACTTACAGGTTATGCTGGTTTAGAGAGCAGGTAAGTTCATTGAGATTCGGGAGAGTTCTGTCTGTGACACTGTGCGTACCAGTGTTGTACATCACAGTAGTGGCAGGGATATGGCGGAGTCTTGTCCATGATGATGGAAGGTGTCCTGCTCTGGTGCGGCGATCGTTCTTGGGCAGGTCTAGTGCTGGAAGAAGTGGGCGGCAGCTTCATCTCCGTCGTAGGCGATCACTTTTTCAGGGTAACGGTTCAAAAGTTGGCGAGGAAGGGGTTGAGGGCTCGAAGAGGAGTGGTTACAGTTGAGTTGGGTTTGGCCGATCATCGTGGCTTGGCTTCTTGTTTCTTCATATACTCCGGTATATGAGGGATTTGCTTCCCGGCCAGGTCTTATCCTGTCGACTTTCAATGTGACAATATAGTGGTAATAATGTGGTGAGGAGAGAAATAATCACACGACGAGTTGGAAGACGAATCTGGAAGCCATCCGAGAGAGAGAGTTAGCGAGAGGCTGTCCGCTGAACGACTGCTTGTGTGGCCACCACCCCCCGACTACCAAAAATAGACCTGAGGTTCTACGAAAATGGCCCCCTTGGAATGTGACCGTTGGTGTCCCAAATGACCGTACTATTTCACTTTCAGCCTCTCGCTTTATTTAGTGAAGGTCGTCTTCCTTCTGTTGATTCTCCTCACGGGAACTGACACACAGTTTATAGCGCCATCTATAGGTGTTAATTGTAACTATTCCGCGCAAGTAATATTCTAACAAATAAAGCAACATGTTACTAGGCTCACTGCGTAATGGAGGGCATGGCAGCGATATCGTCAGTTCAATCAACCATACCAACCATATATGTTGTGTGTACTTCATAGTATTTCTTGGTTAGATGAGTTTTTATCATTCAAAATGATTATTTTGTTTCTTACATTAATCATATCATTAAATTATTAAAACCTTCGCCGCGAGCTTCAATTTTTGAAAGAGAAAGTCAGGGATGGGAAAAAGTCACAAATAAAACACGTGGGCGTTCTTTAGTTGTCTTCCAATAATCCTGGCAGGATTTGCTGGAGTTTGGATTTACACCTGGAAATATTTTAAGATATGTGAAAAAATAATTTAAAAATAAAAAGGTCAGGTTTTGATATTAAAAATAAAAAAGCATATCCTGACCAGGAGCAGATGTGTTTTTCAGATGGCAGAGCGCCATCTAGTGGAAAAGAAATCAACTAAACATTGGCCCTGATATTTGGCCAACCCAATTTCTTGATATATCAAGAAAATCCATCCACTAAATCAATGTTTAGTTGATTTCTGTTACACTAGATGGCGCTCAGGCTATCTGGAAACCACATGTGCTCCTGGTTTACCATTGATAATTTTAAGATCAAATTAACTAGTAGAAATCTATTCCCGTGTAGGGGAGGCTGCAGGCGTGTTACAATATTTTCTCGTAGTGGATATCTCCGGTATATTAAATTATTAAAATATTAAATAATATATAGTAACAAACATCTTTTAAGAAACTGATAATTTATATATTGCTTATTGTACAAATTACCAGACACGTCTTTCTTTTGTACACAGTTCTTTTTCTCGCTTTTTCTCTCTTTCTCTTTGTTAGCATCATATGACTATCCTATTCACGGCCTGAAAGTATTGCATATATATGTATAGACAAATGTAAAGGCATACATGTATCACAGCGCAAGTGTCCCTAAGGGGACATAGCGCTTCAAATTGAAATAAAATAAAAAATACATAGTGTCTTTTTAAGAGAAAGTTCCTCTGGCGAAAAAGTTGCTAAATGGTACAAATGGTAATTTTGATGGCGAAAACCGTCCTTCGAAGAGAGATGTCCTCTGGCGAGAGGATTGATTTTTATTCAGAATAAGAGGAGAAATTACCTTTTTGTAGATCTTGCCATCAGGTTGAACTTCCCTGTGCACTCCGATGATATTGCGGGTCCCAAAGGCTCGACTGTCGCCGTTCCGCTCTACAATAATGTCAAACATTCTGTTAATGGTACCGACGGCTTCTGGGTCCGAGGACCTCGCATGTGGAAGCCGGGTGAAGCCAGCGCTCAGGTCATCAGGCTTTAGGAACTGCAACTGCAAAATTCCTCTTGTTAAAACGAGACTCAGGACCCTCTCTATGTGACTTACCTTTAGGCTTGGATTCCTGTGTTTCCAAGGCTGCTGAAGAATGAAATAAAGCGGCCATTTGGTGAGGTCAAAAATCAGAGCATACACCTTCACTATGGCTATCACCAGGGAAACATACCATGGTTCACTGGTTTCTATAACACAGATTTTTATATTGGGCAAAGATACACATTAGATTTAGTAAATGAGCAATAGGTTATCATTGTGATATTTTGTAACTATATTATCAAAGCATTTTAAATTTTTAAATAAAACAAATTATTCCTAATCAAGGGGTATAAAATATTAAACAAGTAAATGCCTTAAACATTCAGAACTTCACCTTGAATATATGATAAAATTATTTAGCATAAATATGCGCCAAACTAATCTTATATAGCACAAAGTTTCTAGAGGATGGTATCCATGTACCAAAATAGCCACATTTCCTTTTAGATATGATTTGTTTCAATGCATATTCGAAGGAAGGGGGTTAAATGTTAGAGAGGGCCTTTTGGAACATGGATGAATCCTACGGTAGCTGTGTTGTATTATAGCCTGAAAACCCACCTTGCCATTTCACTACTTCAAACACCTTTTTGGAAAATTTGACCGATTTGATATTTCCTCTCGGAGGATGTCATGAAATCGAAGCTGTTTCTGTAATGATGAAGGTCATAGCATGACATCATGGTATAATATTGGCGTTCGACAATGTTTTTCCAAAGTATTGTTGCAGCTTATAATTCATCTCATTACTATTAAAATTTTGCCTAAGGTGATAAACATAATGCAATCATTCTGATGAGAAAGAAAAGACGTCATCCTTCATAATTGAAGGAAGAGACACCTCATTCAGCCCACTATTCTTTTATTCATCACAATTTGAAATTCAAATTTGAACCTTTTCCCCCTTGTTTCGGAATTCAAATTGAGCTACTCTTACTATATTTAAAATAAATAGCTAAATAAAACTCTAATTACCATTATACATTGTTTAATATGCATATATTTTCTCTTTCCGTATGTAAAAATTATATATTGTCACGAATAAATATCGATGATGAATATATGGTGTGTTATTGATATTCCCATTCGAAATTTCCCAAATCTTTTAAATCTTAAACATTTACTAGAAAAATATCGATGATTGATTGCATTTTGCAGTTGGTCAAAGAACATGCAACATCCATGCTAGAACATAATATAATCAATGATATTTAATCGAGGATTTCAACCATTTTTTTCCTACGCAAACAGCTTGACTATATATACGAGATATTTGGCTATTATATTTACCTCTCAGGAGTTTTATAAATTTAGAGAAATTTAAACAAGAAGCAGATGTTGGTATGCTTCGAATTACAACTGTCGATAAGACCTTGGTTTTATTTTAATACACCAGAAACTAAGCTACGATCAAAACAATTTATTCCTTCCGAAGAATACTCTTCAAAGATTATCACATCTAGCATCAACTTTCTGGCGATAACTTTCTAGAATTATTTTAAGTAAAAAAAGTTGTTTTCTCTTTCATCCATCCAGGTATGTCTTTTTTATATTAAAATGAAATGCGGTTGGTACATAATTATCAAAGTATTTTCACAATTTACCTAGCACAATAAGTATAATACATTTGTTTAATGTTTGTGAATGTTTAACAAAGTATTTGCACAAATTATTTATCAATATGAAATACGCGTTTGTTTCATTTTTAAAAATGAAATTAAATTTTTCAAGTTTAACAAAGCATCGGCAAAATTAACATATCAAAATAGAATGGGTTTGTTTCATGTTTTAGCAAATCTCTTTTTGCTTTTAGGAAAAATAGAGAATTAATAGTAAAGAAGCGGATGATTTGGCCAACCAATAATGACTCTGTTCAGAAACCATTAAAATTTATTCATATTGGCGCCTTTATAATCTTATTAATTCAGAAAAAAATATTTCTTTATCGAGCAACTGAAATTCCTGATGGCCTGCGCAAATTGGAATTGTAAATGTCAACGAATCGTCGCTTTTCCCTTTCTAGAATATCACTATCAAAAAAGGTTTTTGCCAAGTGTGTTTCGTGTTGTTTGTCTTTGTTCAATTAATGGCTGAGTATAGCAAATATATATTCAAAGGACAATTCGAAATGATGATTTTTAAGATAGCAGATTCATTTCTTGAGAGAGTTTCATGAAGTAAAAGAATATTTCCAAGAAGATTATTCTGAGAAAATATATGAGCTTATAATACATTCAAAATATCGGATCTCTCTATTTTCTTTATTCAGTGCTGATTCCTGTGAAATATGTGTGTGTTTCATGAAATTAAATAAAACGAATGTGCAGTCAAGTTCTATAAAAATATGTTGACATAAAAGTCACTGATAATAATTTTATAATATGGGTTTAAAATATGTTTACAGATATCCTTCGTGTAAATGACTTTAAAGGAAAGTCACCATCAGGAAACTTGGAAACTTTTTCAACCTAGTTAAAAACTTTCAAAGAGGGCCCATTTTCCTTCAAGCCGTCTCACTTATCTGTTTTACAGCGTTATTTAGCATAGAACTACACGAGGGTGACCTCAAAATCTTGAAGATTTTTACAATACTGTTGAGAAAATTAAACCTGTTTCAGAACGCTTGATAAAAGCACGACAAAACGTTTATGAAAGTTTCAAAATGCGTCTCATCACTATTGAGTCAAGCTCTCTCTGTGTCTCTCCTTGCTCCATTTTTTTCTCCCAATAAAATGCTTTGCAGTTAGGTTAATATTAAGTTTATTTCATTCGAATAATAAAATTGCAAGTGTAATAGTTTTATTTCTTATATATTGGTGCCGCGGTATTTCCAAATGATTAATTTATTCCTAACTGACCTAGTATTAATCGGTTGCGGAAGAACATTGCTTGATTAAAGAATTTATATGTAATTATACTGTCCTGAAATCTTGTGTCTATATTTTTAATGAATACCATAACAAATATTCAACCTTTCCTTGTCGAATATATAGGCAGACACGTCCAATATAGTAGTAAACCTCTAAAAAAGGTCTAAAGGATTGAATTGACGAAACAGCTGGAAGGGTTTATCACTGATGATCCAAGACCTCCTAATATATTTTTCATTGCAGTAAGGAGTATTAAATTTATTTTATTTAAATATATATCTTTTTATTTCTTATATGAAATCAATTATGATTAGAATATTAATATATTTTGAAACTTACATTGAAATTTCACTGATCCTTAAACCTGCTATTAGACACCTTTTATCAAGATGATCTTCAACACCTCACATAGAACTCAGTATCTACAGAGTTGAATTCGACTTTGGGAGCGGCAACATCACATTCTCGGCAATGTCCAGGATTCAAAAGTTATTCCTATCTCTAGAAATCAGGGTAATACAAGAGGACTTTCTGATTAAGTGAAATAATATTGATCGTATTTTGGAGCGCGCGTGCTTTTCTGAAATATATATAATAAATATTTTTGGTGGAACACAACAATACAACAAAATTCGCGGTAGGATAGTATTTGTGTACCAAAGGTGGAACCTATCTCTTTAAAAATGCATTAAAACAAACCATTTATTATAAGACCTAGACAAACGGTAATCTGTGTGGTGATGGGAAAGAATGACCGAAAAAATCTGTTTTGGGACATCAAGATAAAATGAAAAGCTGTATACCATGGTTTCGGGCTTTGAGCCTCCTCCTATGAAAACGATCGAATTGTTCGAAAAGGTTTTTAGGCAAGATAATTTAACTCGGCACATATACGGCAATGTCCAAGATTCACAAATTATTACTATCTCTAGATATCAGTATAGAATACATGAGGACTTTATGATTTCAAGAAAGAAGATTGATCGTCTTTTGGAACGCGCGCCCTTTCATATAATATACGAATGACCCGGGCAACGCCCGGGTTTTACCCTATTCAAATACTATTCGATACAATTATAAATTGGCGCCGTGGATGTCACTCTTGTGAAACGTCCCGCTCCAAACTTTGTGTCTGAGAAGCGATATTTTTATAGAAAGATGATCTGGCTTTTGTTTTCTACTCGAATGAATGTTTTTCTGTTAGAATTTTGTTCCTGCGTACAAAATAATGAACTGGTTTCACCCGTGGTCTCTGCTTTTTGGAATTTTTCCCGATATAATTTTGTATCTGATAATCAAACATGATACAGCAATATCGTCATCATCATTTTCTGACTAAAAATATATAGTTTTAATAATTGATTTATATATTTTTTAAAATAGCCTATCGTCTTCGCCGTATTCTTTTACCTATGGATGGAAATTTTGGTTTGAATTAGTGAACTTCTGCGAATTTGTACACTGGACATACAGACAGACAAACAAACATACAAACATTCATTTTTATATATATATAGAGATATAATAATATATATTTTTTGTATAACACACACACACACACACACACACACAACAAAAGTGTTGCGGATGGAGAGTATTTGTGTACTGAAATTGGAACCTATATATTTAAAAATGCATTAAAACAATCCATTTATTATCAGCCCCAATAAAAAAATGTAATCTGTGTGGTGATGGGAAAGAATGATCCAAAAATAAGTTTTGGGAATTCAAGATAAAATTGCAACCTGTATACAATGGTTTCGGGCTTTGAGTCTACTCAGTACAAGAATGGATTCGATTTCATAATACCCTGAAAATCGATCGAATTGGACGAAAAGGTTTTTAAGCTGGTGAATTTTATATACCCTATTTATGTACCATGATAATTTATATCTTGTCTTATTTTACATTAAAATTTGTCTAACTGGCATTTTAATATTTTTATTCTATCATTTAACTTGTGATGCCAAAAAAAAAAAAAATTAAATTAAATTCTGAAAATATATTTCATTATTTTTATTCGGATGATAAACAGTTGATTCTTCAATTGGCCAGATGGCCATTCGACATATGATTGTGATAGTCTTCTCTGGAACCACAAGCAACCACGCCCTGCCTTCAGGGTTCGGTTTTTTTTTAGAGAGGCATCCATCTTCTTCTTTAAAGTTGCACACAATAGATCGCCTGCTTTAATTTTTTTAACCCTTCTCAATAAACTCATCTTTTACAACAGTTATTTGATTTAAAAATAGTCTTTCAAAATCCCCTCACACTTAGTTTCTTGTAAGGGACCCCTAGATAAGCCATCAGCGTCCATATGCTTTTTTCCTTATTTATATATTATGTTGAAATCATAGTCTTGGATTTTCAATACTCATCTTGCCAATCGACCTGTTGGATCCTTCAAGTTTTTGAGCCAGCATAAGGCGTGATGATCTGTTACTTTTTAAAGTGCTTTCCATAAAGGTAGGGCCGTAATTTTTACATTGACCAGACAACAGCCAGACATTCTTTTTCGGTGTGTTGGAAAAGAAGGCGTCCGAAGCAGCCAATGGGAGGCCGACGGAAGCGGCTACGGGGATGCAGCGGCTAAAATGAGAAAGCAAATACAGAAGAACCTGAAAACAACTTTCGAACGCTAGAATTTGCCCTGATCTCCGATTCTTTTAGTGTAAACATTTAAATATATAATTAATTAAATAATACTTTTCACTTATTTTCTTAAATTATAATAAATATATAATTTCCCTCCTGTTTTCGTCAAATATTTTAATAGTGTTATAAGCAGCGACACCTTAATTTTGAACCTTCAACCCCGCCGACCAAGAATAGAGGTGAGTGACTACCTCTATAGAACTTAGATCGTCGTCACAACACAGAGTGGCGGTGGAATCGCAAAATTTTTGGCATCCCAGCCGGGACTGTTGAAGGTAAATTCTAGAAAGAAAAATAAAATCATTTTAAGCTGACCATTTTGGAACTCGCTAGCTAACCCTACTTGCTGCTTTGTTTACAAGATGGCGGAAGAATTAATTCTACGTTTAAAAAAGAAGCGTGCTATTAACAGATCATATTTAACGAAAACATGCAATAAGATTGAAAGTGGACTTGACACGCTAATTAGAATTGATCTTGAAGAATTATTAGAACAATTGAATGAATCGTTTAACGAACTTAAATTAGTGGATCACGAAATAGAAACGCTTCTTGAAACTGACGATTTAGAGAAGGAATTACAGGGCGTAGAGGAATATCGAGAGAAATATATTACTTGGAGATTTAGGGCAAATAAAAAGATTCACCAATCAGATTTTCATGGCGAAAATATACCGAATTCGAACTCACGAATAGATGAAAATGAAATGAGACATTATGTACCTTCCTGCACGACTGTGAAACTTCCAAAATTGATGATATCGAAATTTTATGGAAACTTTAGTGAATGGCTGACGTTCTGGAATTCTTTTGATGCAGCTATACACCAGAACAACTCACTGAACCCGATCGATAAATTTAACTATCTGAAGTCACATCTCGGCGGAACTGCACTAAACACAGTCGAAGGTTTCGCTTTATCTGCTGACAATTATGAGAAAGCTATAAAATTGCTTAAAGACAGATTTGGGCAAGAAGACATTTTGATTAGCCGACATATGAACAATTTGTTGTCAATGAGACCACTCAAAACGTCAAGCGATGTAAGCACCTTCCGCGAACTTTTTGACAACCTTTCTGTTCAAATAGAAGTCTCGAGTCACTAAACGTGTCCATTGATGTTTACGGACAACTGTTGTGCCCGATAATAATAAAGCTTCTACCTGCAGACCTTAATTTGGAATTGAACAAAGAACTCCCGACAGGTTACGTAATTAATGACTTGATTACCTTTCTAGAAAGACAATTAACTGCACGGGAGAGGAGTTTTAGAAACGAAATCGGTACCGGGAATGAATCAACTTCTAAACCTAATTTGGTAAACAAACATCCAAAGACAAGATTCTACAATGAAAAACCAATTGCGACAGCTTCAGAACTTTTGAATTCAGTTCACAAATCGAATGAATGTGTATTTTGTGGTAAAGACAACCATGGAAGCCCTAAGTGTGACTTTGCAGCTAATATGAGTTTAAACGAAAAAAGATCACTCATGAAGAAAAAAGGCGTTTGTTATAAATGTCTTCGGCCTTCTCATTTAAGTAAATTTTGCAGAAATGTAGTCCGGTGTTCGATCTGCAACATGTCTTCCCACCTGGATGTCATGTGCACAAAACAGATTTTAGATCGAGGTGGATCTTCTAAGTCTCCAACGGTGCAAGATGAAACTCTCGCCAACTTATCAACCTCCCCAGACGTCTTGTTGCCTACTTTGAGAGTGACCCTCAAAGGGAACAGAACGGAGTAGACGGCACGGGCTATAATAGGCACCGGATCCCAAAGATCATATATTTTACATAGCACAGCAATGGAAATGGAATACGAACAATCTAGGAGAGAGTTCTTCCGGCATTCCTTGTTTGGAGGATCGAGTACCGACGTAGTTGAACATGAGGTCTATACCATTCATTTATCTGACATCAATAATTCCTATCGCTGTGAGTTTGAAGCACTAGGTCAACCCCTTATCTGTGGAAGCATACCTCCGGTGTGTCCAAGATCATTTTTAGAAGGGAGTGAAGAACTCGACGTGTCTGATTTGATGAGAGACCGTATAGAAGTACTTATAGGCGCGGGCATCGCCGGGAGATTGCTAACTGATGATCAGAGAAGAATCTCATCTGGACTGGTGGCAATCCGTACCAAACTAGGATGGACTGTGATGGGAAAGTTTCCTCCAACGGAGGTGAGAGATGACATCAGCTCCCTTTGCGTGACCACACTTCTATCTTTGGATCTAGAAAACTTGTGGAAATTAGATGCAATTGGAGTCTCTGACGCGGAGGTTGAGAAGAAGACTCAGTCATTACAAGCTGAAATGGAGGAACATTTCGCCCACACCACGACGCGAGATATCGAGGGGCGCTATGAGGTAGCTCTACCCTGGGTGCAAGACAAGGAAAGGATTCCTTCGAATAGAGACCTAGCCGAAAACCAACTAAGTTCTGTAAGAAGAAAACTTGAAGAAATTGGAGACATGAATGAGTATGGACAAATCGTTGAAGAATGGATGAAACAGGGGATAATCGAGTATGCCAGAGAGGATAAACTAGATGGTGTACACTACCTGCCACATCGACCAGTGTATAAAAGGAACAGTCAAAGTTCTAGAATACGGCCAGTATTTAATGCGTCGGCCCGGAAGAGAGGTAAACTTTCCTTGAATGACTGTCTGGATAAGGGACCCAATTTGATAGAAATTATACCAAGAATTTTAAATAAAATCCGGAAATATGAAGTTGGTGACTCTTCCGATATTGAGAAAGCACTTTTACAAATTGGAATAAAAGAAGAAGACAGAGATTATTTACGATTCCTGTGGCACACAGAAGACGGAAGATTGATCACGTATCGACATAAAAGGGTTGTTTTTGGAATTACCACTAGTCCGTATCTTTTAAAGGCTACCTTATCTCTCCACTTAGATAAGGCTCCTGAACATTTAAAAATCACAGCTGAACAGTTGAAATCATCCTTTTATGTTGACAATTGTTTAGCCAGTTTTCAGAATGTTGAAGAAACGGAGAAATTCGTGAAAGAATCTACTGAACTGCTCTCTACAGCTTGTTTCAATCTCCGAGATTGGGTGAGTAACGTTACAGACTTTTCTCTTATGAACCAACTGAATAAGGAAGTGAACATTTTAGGAATAACATGGAATACTGATAGAGACACACTGACAATTGGTTTGGAAGATTTTGAATTAATTGGACCAACCACCAAGAGAAAAGTACTTTCAATAGCGAGCAAGATATTTGATCCATTAGGAGTTGCTTGTCCTGTGACTTTAATTCCCAAGCTGATATTACAGGAAACTTGGATACAGAAGTTGACATGGGACGAAGTCCTACCTGGATGTTTAGTATAAAGATTTTGGAAGTGGTTTAGCAAACTGAAACACTTGCCTAACATGGAAATTCCTAGATGGCTTTGTTTTAAGGACTCCTATGTAGAGAAAACCACTCTCCACATCTTTTGCGACGCCAGTCAGTTTGCCTATGCAACCTGTAATTTCCTCCGCATTGAAAAGGAAGATAGAGTGGACATCCGGTTGATACAGGCTCGAACACGAGTAGCTCCACTGAAGAAACTCACCATCCCAAGATTGGAGCTTTTGGCTTGTCTGATTGGAGCTCGTTTGGCAGCTAACGTCATACAAGATCTGGAATTTGAGGAAATTCCAAGATTTTATTGGACCGATTCGACCAATGCTCTCTGTTGGATCCAAAGGGAAGACAACTGGGCAGCCTTTGTGATGAACCGTGTTAAGGAAATTCATAATCTTAGCTCCCCCGAATCTTGGCGCCACATACCAGGCCGATTAAACCCGGCAGACCTCCCATCTCGGGGATGTTCAGCAGAATCACTTAAGGAGACAAGATGGTGGGAGGGACCTGCTTGGTTAAAGGTATCTCAAGAAGAGTGGCCCAAATCAACCATTATCCCTGATTTGGAGATTGTTTATTCTGAAAGGCGCAAGACCATCCTGAACACCTTGTGTACGACAAGAGAAAATGAAAATTTATTTGGAAGTTATTCCCATTTTTTGAGAATAGTACGAATCACCGCCTGGATATACAGATTCTTCAACAACGCCAAGATTGATAGAAGAAAGATAATTTCAGAAGATCTCAGTACAGAAGAAATCACTAAGTCAGGAATAATACTGATGAGACTTATCCAGAGAGAATCGTTTTCAGGGCATGAAGATAAGAAACTACAAGGCTTTAAGTTGCTAGTAGACTCTTCAGGGATTTTGAGAATAAAAACTAAAATTTGCAGAAGAGAAGATTTCGCTAATTTTAGAATGCCCATTTTATTGCCCTCAGATCACTTCTTGGTTTCTTTGCTCATCAGGTGGAACCATGAAACCTACGGGCACGCCGGTCTACAAACTCTCCTCGGTATTCTGAGAGAAAACCATTGGATACTAAGATCCAGGAAAACCGTCAAGAAGATCATCAATCAATGCATTCGCTGTAAACGATTCACCACGACACCAGCTACCGTCGAGTCAACATCATTACCAGAAGACAGAGTACGAGATGCTGCAGTTTTCGAAATAGTAGGAGTTGATCTAACTGGACATCTTATCTTAAAGAATAAGTAGAAAGCATGGATTGTCATCTTCACATGTGCAGTGTATAGAGGAGTTCATCTGGAACTTGTGACATCTTTGTCTATGGAAGCCTTCCTCCAAGCTTTCCGCCGATTTATTGCTCGAAGAGGCCGACCATTGATTGTGTATTCGGATAATGGGACTAATTTCAAAGGTATGGCTAATGCTTTAAAGAAGATTGATTTTTCGAGATTAAAATGTGATCCCACATTGAAAAACATCACCTGGAAATTTATACCGCCTGGTGCTACTTGGTGGGGTGGATGGTGGGAGCGTTTGATTGGAATGATGAAACAATTGCTCTTTAGGATTCTCGGTCAAACCTCCTTGGGATATGAAGAACTTTCCACGGTAATGTGTGACGTCGAAATCTTGATGAACACTGGCCCACTGACCTACCTAACTGAAGAAAGTGAGGATCTCGCTCCATTGACACCTTCGTTGTTCTTACATGAGGTCAGAGAGGTTGGCGTTCCAGACCTGGAATTGATTGATAACCAGACCCTTTCCCGCAAATATCAATATATCAAACGTGTACGAGAAGATCTTAGAGAACGATTTCGTATCGAATATTTTGGATTCCTGAGACAAGAAACGAGACGCCTGAAGACTACCATACCATTCAAGGTGGGAGACATGGTGCTCATTGGACAAGAGAGTTTAAAGAGACTACACTGGCCGTTAGCCAGAATAATCCAACTCTATCCAGGAAAAGATGGACTTGTGAGGGTTGCGAAAGTGAGAACTTCATCAGGTGATAAAATACGACCTATTCAAAAACTCTACAATTTAGAGATAACGCCCGAGATAAGATGTCGAGACACTCTAACGGAGCGATCTCCCACACAAGAAGTTCGATTGACAACTGAAGAGGACCCTTTGACTTCACAACAAGAGCAACATCACATTGAAACCCCGAATGTTGTGTCAAGTTACGGACGGCCCATCAAGAGACCTAACCGATTGGATCTACTGAACTTTTCCTTTCCATGTTTGAGTCGTCGAGACGCCAACTCAAAAGTGGGAGAAATGTTGGAAAAGAAGGCGTCCGAAGCAGCCAATGGGAGGCCGACGGAAGCGGCTACAGGGATGCAGCGGCTAAAATGAGAAAACAAACACAGAAGAACCTGAAAACAACTTTCGAACGCTAGAATTTGCCCTGATCTCCGATTCTTTTAGTGTAAACATTTAAATATATAATAAATTAAATAAAACTTTACTTATTTTCTTAAATTATAATAAATATATAATTTCCCTCCTGTTTTCGTCTAATATTTTAATAGTGTTATAAGCAGCGACACCTTAATTTTGAACCTTCAACCCCGCCGACCAAGAATAGAGGTGAGTGACTACCTCTATAGAACTTAGATCGTCGTCACAACACAGAGTGGCGGTGAAATCGCAAAACGGTGGTTGAATAATTTTGCTCCGCTTCACTTAGAGTACGCCTCAAATATGAGATTACCTTCTCTTCACCACCGATGTCTTGGACAAGTGTTGCACCTATGCCGATTTTAGAAGCATCAGCATGAATGTAAGTAGACGCATTTGGATTAAAGTTGCCCAATATTGGTGGACTTAATAGTGCTCTTTTCAGGGTTTGAAACGCTTCGTTTTGCCTTTCTGTCCAGGTAAATGATACACTTTTTTAATAATAAGGTTGGTCAAACAGTCAGCAAATTTTGAGAAACCTTTGATAGATTTTCTATAATATGAACACATTCCTAAAAAGGGTTGTACTTCGTAATTTGTGAGCCGAGGAAAATTTCTGACAACTTTGATGTTATGTTCCGCGGGTTTTAATACCATGCTTGCTCGTTATATAGCCGAGAATCTCCAAATATTCAAAGCAAATCGGCAATTTTTGTCGTATAACTTTGAATTAGATTAACGAAAACATCTAAAAAATGTTTTGAGTCTTTTGGGATACTTTGGAAATTCTGAGCTATATATTATTACATCGAAAATTGACAATTATACCGCAAATGTTTATTTTGAACGAAAAATCAAAATTTATTTAAAGGATAAATAACGATTATTTCTAACCTTAGGTATTCACAATTCACCCTATCATAATTCATCTGTAAGAATAAAATATTCGTTATTTTTCCCTAAAATGAATTTCGATTTTTCCTTCAAAAGAAACATTCGCGGTATAATTGTTAGTTTTTGTTCTACAATCATAAGCCGCATTATATTGTATCATATTATTACATCATCCAGATAACACAGACACAATTTCCATCTCATATTTCCAAGCATATTTCCCATATTAATCTCAAAGGTAGCAGGCGCGTTGTAAAGTCTAAAAGGGATCACGTTGAATTCATAGAAGCCATGCGCTGTAGTGAGAGCTGTTTTCTCCGTATCTCTTTCTACGATTTCAACTTGCCAGTATCCATATCTGAGGTCTAATGCTGAAGAGTATGTGATCCTTGGAGAGTATCCATTACTTCCTCTATTCTAGGGATCGGATAGACATTTTTTTTCACATCATTCAGTTTTCTGTAGTCCACACAAAATCTGTATTTATTATCTCGATTCCTGATCAATAATACTGGGAAAGACCAGTGACTAGAAGAAGGCCTATTGTGCCTTCTGTAATTTTGATTGCTATTTTGATATAAAGGTTAATAGCAAACTTACTTAATCTTTTTGTATATAATATTGCCACAATGCCCAAAAATAAAATCGATTCATGTGTTCACTTAAAGAATAGATGAGGGAGCCTATGGAGAGGTGAGATGGGAGCAAGAATTGAAGTCATTCTTCCTCTTGGTAACGATGGCTGTAAAGTGCTGCTCCCTGCATCTTACTTAATTAATTTTTCACGAAGGTAAATGAGGAGGAGTCAAACAGAGTTCCCTACCGATCCCGCGTGTCCTTATTTGGCGATCTTTGACATAGCGGCGATTGCGGCACAAATATATATATGTAATATTGTTTCGAATGTGCCGACGAATGGATGAACTGGCAGTCGTGTACGTGAGACGAGTGTTGAAGTTCTTCCCACACGCGGACAACAAGAAGCAGAGGCAGGGCTAGATGTTAACACCGAGAGTGATCGGGAACAGCCCACGGGACAGGGGTAGAGGCCATGACACAAACTTGGATGCTTATCCCCGAGACATGGAGAGCGAGAGTCTGTGTGTGAGAGACAGAAGCCGCTTGTCGATGGCCACCCTCTAGAACATCTGCTGACCCCCTGCCAAAACCTGTCCTGTTTACAGGAGGACCAGGACAAGACATGGGCTCCACATAAGGTATCCAAAACGTGTATCGAAACACTACGCCTGTGGACAAAGGGTGAAAGGCAACTGACATTTGAAATCCCTATGGTTTGGCGAGAGCCAAAATATCATGACAATGAAGGTTACTTTTGCGTACAAGACTTGAAACACTTTAACAGAAATGGTAAGAAAAAGCTTATATACAAAGACCTATATTCAGCTAGACTATTCAGCATACCACACAGCCCAAATAGTCCCCTCCCAGTTTTTTTCATCCAGTGCTAGTAATCCTCTTTATGGTGATTCAGAAGATACTACACAAAAATATATCGAACTGGATGATTCTGATAGTGAGAAATATGGAGAACAAGAATGTCCAAAACGTTTTTTCAACCAAAGCTGAATGATTTGACACGTGACCTGAGACTTTCAAAGCAAGATGCGGAACTGCTTGCATCAAGATTAAAAGAAATGAGCTAACTCGACGACGATGTTAACGAAACATTTTTTTGGGCAAGAAAAGGTTCGTTTCTTCCTTTCTATCAGCAGAATGAAAATCTGGTTTACTGCACTAATGTAAAAGGCTTACTAAACATTTTTAAACTAGACGAATACCGTCCTGAAGATTGGCGTCTATTTATCTATGGTTCCGTGCATGGCCTCAAATATGTTTTACTTCATAATGGGAATAAATATGCATCTATTCCAATAGCGTATACAACAAAAATGAAGGAAAATGTTGAAAATATGAAAACTATTCGAATAAAATCAAATACAATGAGCATAATTGGTTTATTTGCGTTGATTTAAAAATGATCATTTTTTTACTGGGATTTCAAAGCGGGTACACCAAGTATCCTTGTTTTTCTATGCATGTGAGAGAGCAGGGCACGGCAAATACATTGGAAAACAAACAATTGGCCTCTTCGAGATGAACTTACAGTAGGAAAAATTAATGTGATTAGCAAAGCTTTGGTGTCTCGGGAAAAATCATTCTACCGCATTTAAAGCAAGGTTTATGTAAGCAGTTTGAAAAGGCTCTAGATAAAGTTGGAGAATGCTTCAAATAAATATGTCGTTTTTTCCAGATAATAACCTAGAAAAGATAAAAGCATGAGTTTTCTAATAACCATGAATGGAATTGAAGAAGCAGCATGGTTAGGCTTTAAGTACATGGATTTTTAGGTAATAGAAGAGACGATATTTACAAAGAGCATGTCCAAAATATGCTTAAAAGCTATGAAACTTTGGGCGTAAATATAAGTATTAAGGTTCACTACTTGCATTATCACCTGGACAAATTCCCTGATAATATCGCGATAGGAAGAGACAGAATGAGGAAAGGAGAAATAAATATTTCCAAAGAAAGCAAAACGCAATGGTATTCTACAACTCTCGAGCCGAATCTCAGGAGCCCTACAGCGAATCATCGAGAAAGGTTTTCAGTCGCTACCGAAGCACTACCTCATATCCCGGTCGAAACAGACAACATTTCTCACTTGCTAGTAGATCCAGCTTGACTCCCTGCCTTTAAAACTAGACGATAGACCATATTGGAGGTGAGGCCGCAAAGTTATAAAATCTTTCCTTGCCGACCACAGTAGATTTTTGAAAAAATCTACATTGACGTAAATATAGACCTGCCAAGCCCTCATGAATAAGTTATCTCAACTGAAAGAAGACATCTACCGCAGACACCTGAAAATATCCCTGGCCCTATTACTAGTTCTGGAGAGTGAGGATGCAAGTCTACTGCTGAGCATCGGGTCGATGCTCTTTATAGGAGAAGGCTATGTGACAAAGAAATAATTTTTCGAAATTAATTTTTAAATACACATATTTTATTGTTAAACTTTTTTTAAATAAATTTTCTTACTTTTTTAAAAATTTAAATCATTTTAAATTTATTTTCAAATGTTTTAATCGATACATATATTTTTACATTTATATCTTAATAAATTATTAATGAATTATATTTTATGTACTTAATACAAATATTTTAAAATATAAGATGGCCTTTTTATTTTTCCTTTAATATTTTAAGATATTTAACTTATTCTGATTTTAATTTTTATTATAATTTTTTCATACACAAAAATTTTCCCACCTACTTTGTATTTTAAATGATTTCAACTGTGATATTACAACACTGTGCGGCGCTGAGTTTGTGCATACAAAAATGTAATACCTCGATAAAGGTTGAGGTTCAGCCAGCCGAAATATTGGCAAATAAATCTTTTATTTAATCCAATATATGCCTTTTTACTATCTAATATATATATATATATATATAGTATATTTTAAACTGTATAATAATGACACTTTCTATTTACTACCACCCCATGTTTTGTATATAAATTATTTGTATTTTGACACAAAGCAATAACGCGCCATCTATACATATAAAATGGAAGAATTAAAAAAAAAACGAATGTTTCTTTTATACATAATACAAACTTCCACAGCCCTTACTGTGATGAAAAAAAAATATATATTGGGAGGGTTTGGCTGATGAGCCCTCCCAGCGGTTTCCCCAATTTAATCCACCAGACCGCTTCTCAGAAGATCTAATACTGTATTGGACGATTCTGCCTTTATACGCAGCACTGAAGGATGGAATCTCAGAAATGGTTTTCAAGAAAACCATGGGAATAAGCTTATAGGACAGTTGAATTACATTCAAATATTTGCATCGAGCAATGCTCTTCCGCAAACAATAAAGACCATACATCCACCTCGGTCTGGTGGATTAAATTGGCGAAACCGCTGGGAGGGTTCACCACTGATGGGCCAAGCCCTCCCAATATATTTTTTTCATCGCAGTAAGGGCTGTGGAAGTTTGTATTATGTGTAAAAGAAACATTCGTGCTTTTAAATCCTTTCATTTTATATGTATTTGTATTTTAACCCCCTATTTAAATTTAAACTAAAAAATGGTGACGTCAAAATAAAGATCCAAAGAGAGAGCGGTCAGCTGGTGGCAGGGACAGAGGGGAGGAAAAGGCAACGCCCAGCCCATATGGGATCCCCAGGGACTCTTTATAGACGACCCCTGTAAACAGGACAGATTTTGGCGGGGGGTCAGCAGCAGATGGTTCTAGAGTGTGTCGATCGACAGGCCATGGCACTCTCTCTCTCCATGTCTCGGGGATAAGCATCCAAGTTTGTGTCATGGCCTCTACCTCTGTCCCGTGGGCTATCCCCGATCCCTCTCTGTGCTAACATCTAGCCCTGCCTCTGCTTCTTGTTGTCCGCGTGTGGGAAGCACATCAACACTCGCCTCACGTACACGACTGACAGCTTATCCATACGTTGACATTTGCAACAATATTACAGAAAGTCGACAGAATAACTAAGGACAGCGACATGCAGAGTATGACAGAGGCACCGGTGGTCAACGGCGCATTCGTGTGGATGCTCCTACTTGTCTTTCGCCTTGACGATCCAATGGATCATCTCAAAGACACCATGCGAGGACTAGCTGTACCTCGCACCGAGAAGGTCATCATCGACCCAATCGACAACTCCTGCGCCACGAGGACCTTCTTCCATCGGCTCGAACAAGCAGACAAGATTCATCGATAAATCCTCGCTACGCCCCGCCAACCAGCACCGACGATGTCCCACGGCAACCACCGCAAAAAGTGATCACCAAGCCTCATCGTAGCCCACACCACAAGACCCATCTAAGACATCATCCATCTGGTAGGAGAATTTTTTTCTACAGAACTTTCTTAATGTAACACTATTTCCGTTTTTGTTTTCCGCACTGAATTAACTACTCATTCGATACAATTTTTATAGCAATTACATTATTATTATAAATCCATCAAGTTCATTAATTTACCTGCCCTATTACTATTTCAATTATTATAACTTCAGATGTGTATAAAACATTTTAACTTTAATCAATTTTATTATTCTTTATAATTATTTTGTGTGCCATTAGCAATGCCGTCAGCAAACAACAACTAATTATACCTTTTTTTCTTCAATTGTTTTGTTTTTCATCAACTCTAGGCTTATTACACACATATTATAACTTCAAACATCCTTCTCATCATTTTTAAACTTTTAATAAATTAACAACGTTAATAATATTTTTTAATAGTTTAAGATATTTTTGAATTTAAATATTTTATCTATTTCGTTTTTCTAATTTTATCGTTGACGTCTCCTAACCTCTCCTGCCCATACATTCTCATGCATTACCCCAAAGGCTACCTGTTCGCCAATTTTTTTTCATTGATTAATCCAAATGAGAAATCCTTCCTCGCTATATCATTCCCAATAGTGAGTTCAGGATACCCAGCTATATTATTTTCTTATCACCCGGCTCATCATTACCAATCTTTTTTTTTATTATTACCATTCAAGTCGGGTGAAATCATCATTGTCAACAGAACAACCCTTGCCACTACCTTCCCTTTCTTCATTCCCCAAGCTCATATATTCCCCTCAAGAGATTCTTGCTCGCCAGAATTTTGTTCTTTCTTTTTATTACCCGGTTCATCATTTTATATATATTTTTTCATCATACAAGCCGGGTACCATCATAATTGGCAGCAGTATATCTCTTGCGTTCACCTCTCTCTTTCCACATTCCTCGACCTACTTATATAGTAGGGAGCTACTAGTCTGAGTTGATGATGCAAACGGAACATCTTGAACGTTCTGTTAATGAAAACAGTACCTCACTTTAAAATTAGAAATATATTTTATGCTTTATTTATTTAAATGGCTTTTATTTTATTACACCGCATTAGATGCAAGCTTAAGAATTACAAGTTAACAATAGAATTATATGATGATAAATTATATGTTATTATATATATACAATATATATATCGCAGAATAATAATCTGTGGATTAAATATTATTATTATATTAAAATATATTATATACAATATTATATTATACAATTAACATATAAATATACGACAATTCCTTCCCTCCTTAGAATTGGAATCTGTCAGGCGGCCTCCTCTCCATTAGAGGATACCGCCGACTCGGTCTCGGAGTCCTCTGTTCTGCTGCTGCTGAGGTCCCCGGAGTGGGCTGGCATAGTGGGGCGTCTTCTCTACTGGAGGATGTAGCAGTCTTGTCTAAGGGAATGTAGTCATGATTTCTTTGGACATTTTGGGGTGTCGGGAGGAACACCTCTGGATCAGGACAAGGCAATGTCCAGTTTTTTTCTTATTTGCCCAGCATGTCGTCTCCATACTCTCTTATCCCTTAGCAGAATCCTGTAAAAGCATTTTCCCAGCTTTTCCGTGATTTCACCCTCGATCCATCTATTTGGACCAAAATGATCTCTAACTAAAACATCTTCATTTACCTCGAATTCCGGAAATGTTTTCTTTCCTAATTTGGCTTTGCTTTCAAAATTTGGTCTCAAAAGATTCCATCTACTTTTTGGCATTCTTTTCAGAAATAACACGGCCGGCGCTTCTTTCGTGCTCGACTGTGGCACTGATCGGTAGGTGAATAGGAAGTTGGCCAAGCTCTTATTTAACCCTTCATTCTTCATACTTCTAAGAGATATTTTTAAAGTTTGTACGAAACGTTCGGCCAAACCATTGGTAGCTGGGTAATATGGTGCGGATTTTAGGTGCTGCATTCCATTTGATTTGAAAAAGAATTTCATTTCATTCGAAACAAATTGTGGGCCATTATCAGTTACAAATTGTTCTGGGATCCGGTAACGTGAGAAAATCTCTCTTAAAACTTTGATGGTATTTTGAGTTGTTGTGGAATTCATTGCTATAACCTCCGGCCATTTAGAATAACTGTCCACAATGATCAAAAACATATTGTTCATGAATGGTCCTGCGAAATCCATATGAATTCGGTACCAGGGCGTAGGAGCAGATTCCCATCTGTGGACACTTTCTGATTTTGGTGTGTGTTTATTCATCTCACATTCTTTGCAGCTTCTTGCAATTTCTTCAATTTCACGGTCCATCCCTGGCCACCAGGTGAAATTTCGGGCCAGTGATTTCATTTTTACTACCCCCATATATCCCAGATGTAATTCTTTTTTTTTATATTTGCATTAAATTTCCTTGGAATGATTACACGCGTTCCCAAAATCAATATTCCTTGCTCCACTGTAATTTCCTCTTTTCTAAGATAGAAGGGAAGCAATTCAGCATTCGATGGTTTTTCCATCCACCCGTACAGCGTGTTATGGTAAACAATTTTTAAAATAGGGTCGTTACAAGATTCTCGTCTGATATGCCTTGATGTTAGAGGCAACTCTTCACACTGTTGAATCATGTGAACGGAATTTAATTCATCATTTTCCTCCAATTCTTCATATTCCTCAAGCGAGAGTCTTGAAAGACAATCGGCGTTACCATGATCTCCAGACTTCTTGCACTCAATTCTGAAATTGTATGAAGACAAGATCAGAGACCATCGCTGCAATCGTGCAGACATATTTGTTGAAATTTCTCGTTTAGGACTGAGGATGTATTGTAGTGGCTTATTATCTGTTACCAATGTAAATTCTCTTTAAAAAAAATAAATCTAGCAAGAATTATTTTTGGCGTAGGTGCAAGATATTGCTGCAATTTAGCGATAATTTCATCAAAACATTTCGAAGATATATCTTCTGGCGCAAATAAATCTTCAGTTAATTTATACATTTTTGTACCTAATAACGTAAGAAGTTTTGGGACAAATTTATTTTCAGGCGTTTCATTCACTATAAATGCAGATTTAAGACATTTTATGAAAATATCGAAACATTTTGAATAAAATTATATAGCCTTTTTAAAATTTAGTTAAACTCAATTTAAAGTTTTTTTTTATGTCCTCGTCGCCATCTGTGGTGTATTTAGGTTGATTTAAAAGTATAAATATATTTTAGGCATATTTATTTAAATGACTTTTATTATATTACACCGCATTAGATGCAAGCTTAAGAATTACAAGTTAACAATCGAATTATATGATGATAAATTATATGTTATGATATATAAATACAATATATCGCAGAATAATAATATGTGGATTTAATATTATTATTATATTAATATATTATAAACAATATTATATTATATAATTAAAATATAAATATACGACATCACTAACACACAAGTTCGTACTGCATTGCAGAACTCATTAAGCTATTTCTTTGCAGGAACATACTCAGACATCCCATGTACCCTCATCAACCCTCTGCGTCAACTTATAACCTTAGTTCAACTTAATAGCTTTATGCTTTCCTTTTAGTTATTTTTTCATTCAATAGGTTCTCAATTTTTTTCTATAAGTAAATTACTTTTACGGCATTTCTAATTTTATTTTGCATATTTTCTCAATTTTATCATTTATTCTTATGTATTTTCTTTCATCATATTCTATATCTTATTGAGACGTCATCATTATTGTCCTATTTTATTATCCTATATTTATAATAATTTTAACTAATTTGTGCTCAAATTATTTCTTTTGATTTTATAATAGGTTTGTTGGGTCATCATTCATGTTATTTCATTTCCCCCAAACAAACCTTTAGCACCGGGGGCACATTTTATAGTATACTAGCCGAAAGACCCGGGCAACGCCCGGGTTTACACGATTAAATGTATATTACATATGGAAGATGGACGTAGTTCCCGGAGGGCACCCGCGAGGTCACTCTGCCCCCGCGCAACTGTCCAACCGGGAGCGCGCCCCGCCGTCAAAATCGCCACGCGTTCTAGAGGGCGCTGCTCGTGAGCTCAACCGGCCGGCAGCCGGGAGATCTCATTTACCTGGCGGGGGGGGGGGGGCAGGGGGCAGGGAAGTCACGTGCTGCGCCGGCAGCCAATCGTCGCGCGCCGCCGTCGACGCGAGAGTGTTCTAGAGGGCGCTGCTCGTGAGCTAAGTTGAATAATTTGAATATATAGTTTCAATAAATGATTTATATATTTTTTAAAATAGCCTATCGTCATCCCCGTTATTTTTTACCTATGTATGGAAATTTTGGTTTGAATTAGTGAACTACTGCGAATTTGTATAGGAGTCATACAGACAGACAAACAAACATACAAACATTCATTTATATATAAATAGATTTTAAACTGTATAATAATGACACTTTCTATTTACTACCACCCCATGGTTTGTATATAAACTATTTGTATTTAACCCCCTATTTGTATTTAAACTAAAAAATGGTGACGTCAAAATAAAGATCCAAAGAGAGAGCGGTCAGCTGGTGGCAGGGACAGAGGGGAGGAAAAGGCAACGCCCAGCCCATATGGGATCCCCAGGGACTCTTTATAGACGACCCCTGTAAACAGGACAGATTTTGGCGGGGGGTCAGCAGCAGATGGTTCTAGAGTGTGTCGATCGACAGGCCGTTGCACTCTCTCTCCAAGTCTCGAGGATAAGCATCCAAGTTTGTGTCATGGCCTCTACCTCTGTCCCGTGGGCTGTCCCCGATCCCTCTCTGTGCTAACATCTATCCCTGCCTCTGCCTCTTGTTGTCCGCGTGTGGGAAGAACATCAACACTCGCCTCACGTACACGACTACCAGCGTATCCATACGTCGACATTTGCAACAATAACACACACACATTTATATGTTTAATATACATATTTTATCGATAGATAAATTATATTAGATAGATTAAGTTCACAAATTTCATATATAAATTATATTTTAAAAAAGACATATTCTGAACGCGCTCAAATGTACATTTCTAGATGGCAGATCGCCATTTAGTGGAACAAAAAACCTAAACGCTTTTTAACTTGTTCCATGACTTTGGCCAATCCAATTTCTTGATAAATCAAGAAAAGCCAACCACGTAGGCGTTTCGGGCTGTTGACCCTCGTCAGCGTGCTGCAGGCTTTTCTATTTTAAAAATAATTTTATAATTAATATTATAGAAATATAATCTCTCTATTCACTGAAGGGGGAACCTCTCTCTTTAAAATTTCATTTAAAAAATATAATAACCCAAACACTATTTTTACAAATTCAGACAAAAAGCCAACTGTTTGTCATGATTTCGGGCTCTGGCCCTCATCAGTACAAAGACGGTTCCATCAACAATATGATGTATTCTGGGTAGAATTTTCGACCCCGCCACTTCCCCAGTTTATATATAAACACATTTTGCTTGTTCGGCAGATTTATATATTTTATCGTCGGATGTTATGATGCCGCCACTGTACTGGTGAGAGACAGCCCGACACCATCTTTTACAATTTGGATGTTTTCTTAGTTTTACAAAAATGGTCTTTTGGTCAATTTTTTAATCACCACCATAGGCATTTTTATTTGTTTTCTATAAAATTGGAAGTAAATTAAATAACCCACTTTTTGAGGGAAAGCATGTTCAGTAAAGACAGACGAAAAAATCCCTAGCAGTGAAATCACCATTGTGTGATGCCACGGAGTTATAAGAAAAACCCATAGTTATTTATTAAAATATATTGAAGAATTATAAATGTTTTATTAGATATTCCATATATTCATTTATAAAATTTGTAACAATTTAATTTACTGGCATTGTGTTAAATTTACCAACATCATCAAATATTATCTCTACTGACCTACTACAATGATAAAAGTTATTGAATGAGGGAGCATCAGTAGTGAAGCCTCTTAGTCCTGAAAAGAACACATTGCCAGGAAATTTAATTGTTACATATTGTATCGATTGATGGCAATTAATTTATAAATTTAATATATTTATTTGTTTGAAGGGACACAAACCTCAGAGACAAATATTACAAAATAAAATGTTTTATATTTATTATGTCAGAGATGTAATAAGAGATGAGATAAACAACGAATCAGAGGTTTTCTTATTTATTGAACATCGGTTCAGAAAGTTAGGACAACTCCAGAGTGGCACGGCACTGTTGGTTCCTGGATAGCGGTTGAAAGAGTTAGTTATCCTAGATTGGAAGTTTGGATGTAGAACTGGTGCCTTCTTGGGATTGGCTGACCTACAGAATTACGAGGACAGTTAAATAGGGAAGTTGGTTGTTATTTTTGTTTCTTTGGACAGCGGTGGCCATCTCAGAAAATACGGGAAGTTAGAGTTTCAGCTGGATATTGGTTGTTTCCTTGACTGAGGCAGCCGCTCAGAACTACAGTTATAGATCCTGCTGGCTATTTATGTCTTCTTATTTCTGGCAGTAGATGACATCACACAGTTGTAGATTCAGTTTGGTGTATTCTTGATATTTCTGGGATATTTATGGTCTTTGTGGGTCGATGAGGTAAAAGGCAGTGAATTACTTCACGATCTTCTTCCTAAGAATCAGTCTATTTGCTGCTCTCCTTGTTACCAGAATATTGTACAGATTCTCGCTCTTGTAGACTCCACAGGTTCCTGGCTGCTATGCTCCCATCAGGACGTGGATAAACGCCATTACTTCCGGCCTCAAGGAAATCTCCCGGCACATCTTGAACCATCTCACGACCTGAACAAATCACTCCGGGAAGGACAATTTCCAATGTAATAATATGTATATACTATGTAATTCAACCTCACCTAACACTCTAACATGTGAATGATGCATTTTTCAGGGATGAGAAAGATTCATTAACTAATTAGAACAACAATTTTATGTGTGTGTTCAGAACGACGTGAAAATTCAAATTACTGTCTAATATTTGAGATGTATTGCTTGATATATTAAAAAAAAAGAGCCACACCTTTCGAATTTCTGTCTAATTTTGAGTTATACTAAATGATAAATATTTGAATAGTTTCCCTATATTTCAAAATACCATCTGAATTTTATATATGTTGCATGATATATATAAAACCAAGAGCCACAATTTCAAATTACTCTCTGAATTTAAAATATAAATGATCATCAGCCACAGAATTAAAAATACTGCATAATTTAGAGAAATATTGTATGAAAAATAAATTGATGATGCCACAAAATTGTAAGTAATTTCTAATTTAAAAATTGTTGGCTTTGCTCAGACCTTTAAAAAAACTGATTCCAAGAATATTACTCAAACATTATCTTTAGTGATTTACAAGAGAGAGAAACTTATAACATAGTAAACGAAGAGAAACGTTTCTTCTTATATTTGGGGCCTATTCTAACGCAATACTCTGTGAGAACAATTAATTGATCAAACTTAACATATATATACAACACACTCTCCTCTGTGTGTAAGCCCTAATAAGCAAGTCCAAGGTTATCTGGAAATTTTCGTATTTTGTCCTTTGGGAGACCTTGTTAGTATATCCGCCTCCATGTCTTCATTTTTAGTGTATTCCAGTTGGATTCCATTTTTTATTTCCTCTTTTGTAAAATAATACTTTCGGGTTATATGCTCTGTTTGTGAAGCAATTTTGTCAGATTGTATCCAGTTTATTGTAGCCTGTCTGTCATTTATCAAGGTAATTGGAGAAAGTTACATTTTCAAAAAGTGTAAGTTCACTAGTAATCCATTTAACCATAAAATTTTAGAATTTATTTCACATCTTGAAATAAGTTTTTCACACATGTAGACATGGTTACTAAATTTTGCTTCCTACTTCTCCAGTTTATTAAGTTGTCGCCAAGTTTGGCTGTTTATCCCGAAGAGGATTTTAGGTCTCAGGTTGTGCAACAGCTTGCATCAGTACTATTGTGATATAGTTTTCATTTGGGTTATATGACAACATTTTTATTTCTAGTTTCCTTAATATATCTATATATCATTTTAACTCCAGTAAAGCGTATTTCTCTCGGATCATTACTATACTGAGATAAATTGCTGACGTTGAAAGATCGGTCGAGTACCTGTAGAAAGGTACATGAGTGATCCAATCTTTTCCTGGTATACATTTGTATCTACTGGCTTAGAGTCCAAATACTCATCCAAATTTTTATATCGATCTACAGGTAGTATTCCAGTTCAAATCTGTGGAGTTTGCATCAATATAAAGAGTCTTGATATATAAAATTTATCTTCTGCCCTTTTTATTTCAATATTTTTGAATATTTGATTATCTTATTTCCGTTAGAGTAGCATATTTTTCTATTCCAGAGGCTATGTTATTATTAATTCTCTTACTGGTTCCAGCGATGATGAGACCGTCTACATATAGACCCAGTATTGCATACTCTTCTCCTCTCTGGAGTTTATAGATACATGGATCATATTAGGTTCTAATCATCCCTAACTGCTATATAATTACTTTTGTCCATATTTACAACATTTTCTAGATTGTGATAGACCATACAGTCTATGTTCTATCTAATTTTCACACTTTGTTTTCTTCATCTTTTGCATAAAACAATCTGGTTGTCTCATGCATACTGTCTCTTCTAACTCACCATAGAGATAAGCCATCTTCACATCTTAAGTTCATTTTGTCTCCTCTCTAATTGTAAATACGTTGCTGTATCACCTCATAAGCATAAATAAATAAATAAAACATCTTAAGTCTTTATGATTAACTTCTGTTGTGTAGCAAGTGCTAATTTTGTTCGCAAACTTTCTATTTTGAGTACTGATGAAAAATATTCCTTATATTCCATATCATATCTTTGATTTCATCCAACAGCAACCTGTCTGGCTTTTCTTTTATATTTACCATTATGATGTTTTCTTGGTAATGTACATCCATTTACAGCTGCTAATTTTCATAACAATTTTCCTTTCTACTAGCGTCCATAATTTATGTTTCTCTATCTCTTCTTTAAAATTCTCCAGAATATAATGATCTATTTTCATAAATAAATTCTCCTCATTCCTATGCTTTATTCTTTGTGAACGTCGAACTCCTTCTTCGATCAATTTCATTTCTTGTTCTTCAAGTCTTGCTTTGTGTTATTCTTCTAAGGCTCTTTCTGAATCTCCTTTTTTTCTTCTTCCTTTTAGGCACCTTTCTTCTATCGGTTCAGTTTGTGTTGAATCATTTTCAATGTCTCACCTAGTTTTATGAAATATCCTCCTGAGACTTCACTTCACTATTTGTGACAGTATTGTCTTCTTCACACTTTCCTTTATATGTCGAATTATCACATTTATTATCTTCCTGAAGATCATTTGAATAAGCGACTACTCTATTATCTTCGCTGAATTTTACCGATCTGACTTCATGTATTATTTTTTTCACTATATCATATATTCTGTAGGCCTTTCTTTAATGGGAATATTCGATATATATTTCCTTTCTAACTTTGGGTGAAAACTTGTTTTTTCTCCTTTCTTCTTATATCCTTGTTTCTGCTTATCTCGAAACCAGCATTCCTTAGCTCGATTTCCTTTTTATTTTTGCAATTAAAACAACTTTTTGGCTGAAATTTTTAAATTTTATTATCTTTAATTTAATATACTTGTTCATGCCCATTCTCACCCGATTTAGTTAATTTCATATTTCTTCTTTAATCTTCTTCTAATAATGTTTGTTTAATATTTTCCTTTTTTCTTCTCTCTTAGATCATAAGACAATAGCAATATTTTCAAACTTTAGATTTATGTCCCTGGTAATATGAAACGAAAGTTATATTGAGACGAATTGATGCCCTAGTGATGAACTTCTCGCAGCAATAATAAATCAATCGGTTGAGAATGGTAATGAAAAATAAAGATATAAAGGTTAAAAATTTTCCGCTTTAAAGATGTTTTGTTTGGTAAAATAAAAAGGACATCGAGCTATGGAATGCTGGTTTCGATATGAGCACAAACAAGGATATCAAAATAAATAGACTCCTGATTTTAGAAATCACAAATTCAGTAGAGAACATTCTAATACCCTAGTGGATAAACTGAAATTTTACTTTAATTACTCAGTTCTTTATTATTCCTTCTTAAAATCAATTAGCAATCGTGAGGACTCTTATAATTGCTGTAATCTTATACAGTTGTTTATAATATGATGCACTAGCGCGCCATCTGTTATCAAAATTCGAAACTATTTTAAAGGCGTAAGATTCTTTTTGATATTAAACAATTTCTAATGCCATTACTGCAATGTGGAAAAATTAATTATTCCATTGCAGTAAAGGCAGTATAAATTGTTTAATTTCAAAAATAACTTTACGCCTTTAAAATAGTTTCAAAATTTGATAACAGTTGTTTAATTCACAGAATTATTTTCTCGCCATTATCTTTCATGGGACAATCTTCAAACTCCAGTTTCGTTAGCTCATTTCTCTCTTGTTCTGCTGCCTCATCAGCTTTGCGTTCTTCTTCACTCTTATACACTTGTATTTGACGTAGAGAAATGAATAAACCTCAGAACGACAAAAAAATTATCTGAAAGCATAGGACTCCTTTACCGTCAAATTAACGTCAAAGCAATTGATACTATCCCTTTCCCTTCCAAACGATTAATTGACACTTTAAATTAAAAGTCATAAAATATAGATTATATAGTTCGTTCAAGGAACGGATATAGGATAACAACCTGACATAGGTCTTATTGAAGTTTCAAATTTATAAAGGTAAAAATTTAAAGTATGTGAGACACTTTCAAGTGTTTTTTTTTTTCATTATTTTATGGTGGGGCCTCATTTACATGTGAATTGTTATAGGGCTTGTTATTATATTAATTATGTAAGTTACATTATACATTTTAACCTAAAATGAGGAGGTTAAGGTTCCATAAAAGAATGCATTCAATAATGTCATTATTAATAACTATTAATGTACTTCGTGCTTATTTTCAGTTACAGGAGGGTGAATGTAAGGAGAAAAGATCCATATTTCTCGAGGGCCTAGTGTAATAACATTTCTGGTAAAGTGAATAAAGATTTGTTTTTCAATGAAGGAGATGGATTTCGGCCTCATTTTTATTGCAACAATCAGAATTAGCAGGACATTTATGTGCCATCATTTCATTGGCGTATTTAGGTGGGGGCTTTATGGCATTTAATGGTTCAAAGCAACTTTGGGCGATCATTTCATTAGCGTATTAAGGTGGGGGCTTTATAGCATTTAATGGTTCAGAGCAACTTTGGGCGATCATTTCATTGGCGTATTTAGGTGGGGGCTTTATAGCATTTAATTGTTCAGAGCAACTTTGGGCGATCATTTCATTGGCGCATTTAGGTGGTGGCTTTATAGCATTTAATGGTTCAGAGCAACTTTGGGCGATCATTTCATTGGCGTATTAAGGTGAGGGCTTTATAGCATTTAATGGCTCAGAGAAACTTTGAGCGATCATTTCATTGGCGTATTAAGGTGGGGGCTTTATAGCATTTAATGGTTCAGAGCAACTTTGGGCGATCATTTCATTGGAGTATTTAGATGGGGGCTTTATAGCATTTAATGGTCCAGAGCAACTTTAGGCGATCATTTCATTGGAGTATTTAGGTGGGAGCTCATAGTATTCAATAGCTCAGAGTAACTTTGGGCGATCATTTCATTGGCGTATTAAGGTGGGGGCTTTATAGCATTTAATGGTTCAGAGCAACTTTGGGCGATCATTTCATTGGAGTATTTAGATGGGGGCTTTATAGCATTTAATGGTCCAGAGCAACTTTAGGCGATCATTTCATTGGAGTATTTAGGTGGGAGCTCATAGTATTCAATAGCTCAGAGTAACTTTGGGCGATCATTTCATTGGCGTATTAAGGTGGGGGCTTTATAGCATTTGGTGGTTCAGAGAAATTTTGGGCGATCATTTCACTGGCGTATTTAGGTGGTGGCTTTATAGCATTTAAATGGTTCAGAGCAAATTTGGGCGATTATTTCATTGGCGTATTCAGGTGGGGGCTTTATAGCATTTAATGTTTCAGAGCAAATTTGGGCGATCATTTCATTGGCGTATTAAGGTGGGGGCTTTAAAGCATTTAATGGCTCAGAGAAACTTTGAGCGATCATTTCATTGGCGTATTAAAGTGGGGGCTTTATAGCATTTAATGGTTCAGAGCAACTTTGGGCGATCATTTCATTGGCGCATTTAGGTGGTGGCTTTATAGCATTTAAATGGTTCAGAGCAAATTTGGGCGATTATTTCATTGGCGTATTCAGGTGGGGGCTTTATAGCATTTAATGTTTCAGAGCAAATTTGGGCGATCATTTCATTGGCGTATTAAGGTGGGGGCTTTAAAGCATTTAATGGCTCAGAGAAACTTTGAGCGATCATTTCATTGGCGTATTAAAGTGGGGGCTTTATAGCATTTAATGGTTCAGAGCAACTTTGGGCGATCATTTAATTGGAGTATTTAGGTGGGGGCTCATAGTATTTAATAGCTCAGAGTAACTTTGGGCGATCATTTCATTGGCGTATTAAGGTGGGGGCTTTATAGCATTTAATAGTTCAGAGCAACTTTGGGCGATCATTTCATTGGCGTATTTAGGTGGGGGCTCATAGCATTTAATGGTTCAGAGCAACTTTGGGCGATAATTTCATTGACGTATTTAGGTGGGGGCTTTTTACCATTTAATGGTTCAGAGCATCTTTGGACGATCATTTTCATTGGCGTATTTAGTTGGGGGCTTTATAGCATTTGGTGGTTCAGAGAAACTTTGGGTGATGATTTCATTGGCGTATTTAGGTAGGGGCTTTATAACATTTAATGGTTCAGAGCAACTTTGGGCGATCATTTCATTGGCGTATTTAGGGGGGGCTTTGTAGCATTTAATGGTTCAGAGCAACTTTGGGCGATCATTTCATTGCCGTATTTAGGTGGGGGCTTCATAGCATTCAATGGTTCAGAGCAACTTTGGGCGATCATTTCATTGGAGTATTTAGGTGGGGGCTTTAGAGCATTTGATGGTTCAGAGCAACTTTGGGCGATCATTTCATTGGCGTAATAAGTTAGGTATTTTTGGCATTTGACATTGAATAGAAATTTTGGTTGATCATTTCATTGGCATGATAAGGTGGGGACATTTTAGAATTTGATAGTACAGAGCAACTTAAGACGATCATTACATTGGCGGTTTAAGGTGAGGGCATTGTAGAATTTATTGGCTAATAGAGCAGTTTCGGGTGATCATTTCATTGGCGTAATTCAGATGAGGGCTTCATAGCATTCGATGAAGGCCAGGATGACTCTGGGTGATGGTTTCTTGACATAGCTCAATCGGGTACAAAGGTCTCCCAAACCTTCAACAGGAACAGAGGCCGTCAAAGCCTCAAACAAGAACAGAGGCCGCCCAACCTCTCAACGCGGACCTTAAAGACTTTAGAGGTTGCTCACTCCTCCTGATTGTTCAGCCAGAGTGAACAAAGCGGAGATCGCTCATAGGATGTTCACTCCTCTAATACAACTGAGGTTCCCCAGTCCTCTAAAACATCAGAGGTGTCTCACTCCTTCAACATGGTTCGCCCAGGTCTCCAAGTCAGCGGAGGTCGCCCACTCCTCCAAGACTGTGGAGGTCACCCAGACCTCAAACATAGCGGAGGTCGCACAGTCCTATAACAAAGAGAAGTTAGTTCAATCCTCCGAAACACCCGAAGTTTCACACTTACCTCCAAGATAAGAAAAGTCCTCCTAGATACTGGAAGTCGCTCAGTCCTCCAATACAGCGGAGGTGGCCCAGCCCTACAACACAGAGGAGTTAGTCCAGTCCTCCAACACATCGGAAGTTGCACTTACCTCTAAGATAAAAGAAGTCCTCCAAGACAGCGGAGGTTGCCCAGTCCTCCGACAGTGGCTGCCCCACGGTCCCCCGAGGCGAAGTCGGCGGAATGAACATATCGTCCTGGAAACCTCGTACACCTATATCCCCTATCAGCTAACACCCAACGAAAACCCCGCCCCGCCGCCTTCTCTCCTCCTCCCCAACTCCCGAGGGAGTTTACTGGGGGGAAGGAGAGGAGGGGGGTGGTGCCGTGTGGAGGGGAAATCATGCTAGCTAGGGGGCAGTCGTACCAATCATCTGAGGTGAAAGACGTGGGCACAGAGAACGAGGACACGGGGTGACACGGAACACGGGTTAGTAACGAAGGGAGGGACAACCAACAACGGACAGGGACAAAAGGGGGAAGGGAGGGACAAGGGGACAGGGAGGGGTTAGTAGACAGAGAGAACAAGGACAACGGGAGGGAACAGGACATAAGGGACGAATGGAAGGACAAATCATCGCCGTGATGTGAACATTCAGGGGGAACAGTCAGGTGAGAGCTAATAGAGGGTATAGGTGCACGCTGTTCCACAACAATATACTCTTCCTCCCTAAAACAATTAAAATTGCTTTAGCCTCTTTCTCTCCATTGGTCCGAACAATGAACCTGATTGATTGATAAAATTTGATTAAACTTGGTAATTGTCCTTCTGTCTTTCTCTCTAAATTTTATCATGATTTAGTTCTAGATATAATAAAAACCATTATAAATATTTGATCTCAATTATCAGAGTATAACATTCTCTGTAGCGTGCACCATATAACCTGTACTATTCTACATGAGCTCTATGTAGTTAACAACGTACATAATATATATAGAGTGCTATAATAGGAAACTACAAGGAAACAGGAAACAACTTGTATATCCTTGTGTAATAAACACATAATTGCTATATATTTCCGGCAACTATTATATTCAAGGTGGAATATATTTCGGCATACAGCTTCGAACATCTTTTATAAAAACTCTTTACGAGACTGCTGCATTAACTGTAAAAAATTGGATATATTTTAAAATAGTAAATTTGGTTATAAAAATAAATCACCATTAAGTCACAAATATATAGAATAGTTTACCTTTTATTTCGTGATTCAATATCAATAGAAAAATAAAATAAAATAAATAAATTTGTATACAAATTTAATAATATAGTGTTGAAAATAAATGCATTTATTTCTGCCTTTAAAATAAAAAAAAACGTATTTCTCGACACTGTAACCCCATACTTTAAATATACCTAATTTATATCTCTCTCTATTTTATTTTATTTGACATATCGGACGCGATATCCCAGCTCGGGATACTTGCGCCTAAATACATTTTAGTAGATTATATACAATTCATTTTATACAATTTAATAACCGGACTAAAAACATAATTAAAACTTAAACGATGGCACTCTAAAACAGAAGAGAAAATCCAAAATGGATTATTTTATCAACCTATATACAACTCAATAACCGACTAAAAACACAATTAAAACTGAAACGATGGTTTTCTCAAACAGAGGAGAAAATTCAAAATAAATTATTTTAGCAACCTATATACAATTCAGTATATACAAACACAATAACCGGTTAAAAACACAATTAAAACTGAAACTATGGTTTTCTTAAACAGAAGAGAAAATCCAAAATGAACTTACAGAAATTATTGAATTTTACATAAGTGTCTTTGTTATATACAAATTCGCAAACCTCTTCGATGGGATAAAAATGATTACTTCTGTAGCTGTGGAATATCGGACATTCCATCAATAAATGCATTGAGTCTTGGTTTTCTTTTCCACAGAAACAGCTAGGATCATCCGTTGCCCCGATTTTCGACAGAAATTCTCCAAAATTACCATGACCCGTGACGAACTGTGAGTTATAAAAATTCGGACGAAAATAAAAAGGAATTCCAAATGGGAAAAATTTTCTGAATGTTTCATTAGTGTTAGCAATTGTTTCAGCCATTCTTGATTCTATGTAGTTATGAATTATAGTCGGGGCATGCGGTCTGAATACATTAATTTCTTCTTTTGATAAATTGGCCAAATCATATTTTATTATCAACGATTCTATTTGATCTGTGAGAATAGGTATTTTTGCCAAACTATGAATACAATTTGATGAGGTCGTTTATATCAAATATATCAAATCCCTGCCAGCTACCCCCTTCAAAAATTTAACTGGTAAATTCAACATCGAAATAACATAAATAACAATTTTGATTTTGAAATATTCCCCTCTTCTTATTAAAACATATTGAAAATTTTAAAATTCTCTCTTTCTCTCTTATTTTGTTTGCTTCCATAAATTAACTAGTAGGTGTTATTTCAAGGTGAATTGAAACAAAACTCTCATTGCAGTCTGAGTTCAATTTTAACCAAAATCTTCTCTCAGAAGTGTTTACTTTGTTAACATCAATCCACGAGACCCCTGTATGTTTCTCTCAAGCCCGGCATGGGATAACCACGTGTGTAAAGTGGAATCAAATCGCTATAATTATTTTCATAAAGCTCATCTCTTTAAAACACAAAACTAAGAGATATTTATCTATCAATAAAAACATTGCGATTTTAAAATTCTCAATTAGATCAAAAGTAAAGCTCTTCTTAATTTACAAGGATCCTTTAAAAAGATCGATAAATTAATTTGATGGATATTATTTCACAAAAGTAATTTTTTGGAAGAACAAGATTATTTTGTCTGTGTGTTCTGCTTGATTCATTTAAATATGTTCTTCCGTTATCTTGCAGCTCTAAAATCTTGGAAATTTACTTATAATGATGATAGTTCTTGTTCCTTTTGCTAAAACCAGTACTACTTCCCTAATCCTAAACTATACTAAACTATAAAGTAGAGCCACTTACTTCTTACGCCTCTTCTTCTTGCCGCAGCAGCCCCCCATGGTGCTCGCTTGATCGCTTCGGTCAGATAAGATCGCTCAATTCACAAGATCGCTCAGATCACAATGTCGTTCACAGATCACAAAAGATCGCTCAGATCACAAGATCGCCTCAGTAACAGAAGATCGCTTTAAAGATCACAAAAGATCGCTTTGGTCGCTCGCTTGAGTTGCTCGCTAGATCGCTTCAGTTGCTAAAGTGAGAAAGTCTTTGTTGTGGCGGCCTCAATGGAAGTTCATGGGGAAGCGGGTTGGAATCAAATCATATAATTTAGGGACTTATATAAATAAACATTTGTACCACACACCTCTTTCTATAAAATATTTATATTTGAAATAAAATCCTGACCGCTAAATAAATTGGCATTTTAAATGGCATTTTTTAATTTATGTTATTACCACCATATATATACCCTTTATCTCTCTATATATAAATTTCACCTTCTCACACATATATTTATACAATATAACTTTGCGGAAGGATGATATTCATGTACCTAAAGAGGAACTTCTTCTTTAAATTATACATCAGAACGATGTACTGTTTTCACCCTTATAAAACTCTCCACTAGTGATAATAAAGAATGATCCACAACACCACTATTGTATACAGGTTGGCCTTTTGTCTACATTTGCCCCCCAAAACTAATGTTGTAGCTCATTTTTCATCAACACCAGTAAGGCTTTTTATTAGAGCTATACACAGTGCTTCATTCTGATGCATATTTAAAGGGATATATGTCCCTTTGGGTGCCTATACAGTCGACTCTCGATAATTTGAAACTCAAGGGACTAGAGGAAATTTTCATTTATCAAGAGTTCAAAATAACAGGAGTTTAAACAACCAAGAGAGAGAAAGGGAAAAAAATCGAGTAAACAATTGTTTGAAGTTTTGGCAGTTTCGGGATATACATACTATGTTGATACAAGACTAAATAAGTGACTTACTGCAAGTTTTTAAAGTAATTAATTTATTGGGAGCGCTTCCGAGTCTTGCCCTTTCTCAAACAATAGTTTGATCAAAATTCGTTAATATAATGTATTTTGATTAATCACTTCAATAAATATAGTAATGGTGGTGATAAGAATGACCCACAACACCAGCTCTGGAAAATTCAGACAAAAGCCAAACTGTATACATTGGGCTCTGGCCTTCATCAGTACAGGGACGGTCATTACATGTTAGGTGAGGAGTCTTGATATTGGTGCAATTTTCCAAAACCAAAATGAATTGTTTTATTGAATTTCAAAGTAATAGGTGCCTATTTTTGGTACATAAATATTTAGTCGGCGTTTCGGGCTGCTGGCCCTCGTTACGTGGTGCAGGCTGTACCTCAATATTTCGTCCCAGAGGTTTCCTGAGAAATCTAGAAATTGGAATTCGAGAGCCAATTTTGTGTAAATAATTTGTTCATGTAAAACAAATAGTTTTAAAATAGATATTCATATCTTGACCGCGCTCTCATAAGCATTTTAGATGTCAGAGTGCCATCTAGTTTTCCGTGATATTTAGCCAACTCAATTTTTGATGAAAAGCCAACCACGCAAGCGTTTCGGGCTTTTGGCCCTCTTCAGCGTGATGCAGGCGGACCTCTTCGACCAAAATCTGGTCCCAGAGTCTTCCTGAGATATAAAGAAATGGGTATTCAAGGCAAAGTTTTCGTAAATACGCTGTTTATGTAAAATAAACAGAAAAGGTAGGTCTAGTTATTTAAAAAATTGCATATCCATATAATTATCAACAAGGCTACTAATTGTCACATGACCTTCAACATTCATCGACTCCATTAACCAATCAGCGTGTTCAGCTCAGAGCTTACATTAACCTTCGAAACTCTATATTAAATATAAGATCCCTGTACCATACTGACGAGGGCCAACAGCCCGAAAGGCGTACGTGGTAGGCTTTTCTCGATTCATCAAGATATTGGGTTGGCCAAATATAACGGACCGAGTTAAATACTAGTACAGGTTTAGTTTATTTTTTTCCAATAGATGGCGCTCTGCCACCTAAAATTATCATGGGCACGGTCAGGATATGTTTTTTTTTTATTTTAATATCTACACCTGACCATTTCTTTTTTTATTGAATTGTTTTTCCACACACACACATATATATGTGACAATATAGTGGTAATAATGTGGTGAGGAGAGAAATAATCACACGACGAGTTGGAAGAGGAATCTGGAAGCCATCCGAGAGAGAGAGGTAGCGAGAGGCTGTCCGCTGAACGACTGCTTGTGTGGCCACCACCCCCCGACTACCAAAAATAGACCTGAGGTTCTACGAAAATGGCCCCCTTGGAATGTGACCGTTGGTGTCCCAAATGACCGTACTTTAGTTGCGTTCTATCTACATCTCTCTCTCGTTGACTGTAGGTTTACTTTATTATTCCTGGAGAGCATATATTATGACATATGGCCCCCGTTGAAGAAGGCTGAACATGGTTTAACTATACTTAAAGCTGGAGAAGCCAGGAATAGAGAAAATAATTTTACAGTTGAAATTAGTTAAGGTAATGGTGACATAGTTTTATGTAAATAAAATATTGTATAGTACACAAGTAAATATTATTTACAAGCAGTTTTACAACACCGGTGAGTTTGATATTTAAGGGAATTTTGGATAATATCAAAGCTACAAAAGGCTATATACAATAACATCTAATGTATTATAAGGGAAATGTTATTGAGGAGTGTGAACAAGGAGAAGAAGAGTCACAAACACATGATGAAATTCTGAAGATCATTAAGACTGGGGAACTCTACACTTTAAGATATTTTTCAGGCGGACATGGCAAGGTGGAACTTGACATGGGCTTTCTATGCTATAGGTGTAGAGTATGAGAAATGAGGTTGAGGTTGGCAATTGTGTGAGCTCAGGACTGAGGTAAATATAGAACTACATACAATGTTAGAACCTTGGCGAACAGGGCGAGGAGAAACTTGCCCTGGGCCATTCTACCTTATCTATGTAGTTACTTGTGTAGCGAGTCCGAGGGGAAAAGTCCCGTGTGTAGGTGAGGAAGTCGAATGGACTTATATTTAATTTGCGGAAACTATGCGCGCACAGTGCCAAAAATTGGGACGAGAACTGTGTTGTCCCTTACAAGTGACAAGGTGCTCGGACACGAGGTGTTTGAACCGTCGTGGGAGCTTGTGCAAGGCGATGATTTCGCGGTGGGTTGAACGTAAAACCCATGTCTGCGCGAAATGATGACGGACCGGACAGAATCAGCGACGATGTTTAACGTACCTCCGTGGGAAATATCGGAGGTAGGCTATATCGTGCTGGTTTGGACAAGGGACAAACATAGATTTGAAGACAGGGTCCGTGTGGCGCGAGAAGAAGGGGCGAACTGTGTCGCTCGATGCAGATTGTTCAAGTGCGAACAAAAAGGAGTTGATAAATATCTAGCAGTTAGTCAATCTGCACCCTGTGACGAACACGCCATTGGCTAGATGGTGTGGGTCGGTGGATATGCTAGAGATGAACTACGAAATATATTATCATAAATGAAGGGCGAAGGTTAGGATTTTGAAATGACAATATAGAAGTTCGATAATTGATTAATCAATAATTCTCTATAAAGGTCCTGAGCTGGTATAAGGTTAACAAAGTTGTAAGAATGAGAGGTGCATTCAGGGGAAGATAGATAAGAGTCACCAAGGGTTGGTTGTAAGCAAGGCTCACGTGGTGGTTGAAATTATTCGACGCCTGACTTATAGGGTGAATTTTGAGTCGTTTAGGGAAAGAAATTATTTTTCGTGAGCCGTGCTTACAAGTAGGAGAGGTCATATACAAATAGGTATACAAAAGTTTAGGTACTGGAGGCATATTTTTATAAATAAATTGATTATGAAAAATATATTGTTAATAGTAAAAATCGTAACGTATTAATAGGTAAATTTCCAATTTTTTTTTTAAGAGTTACGTTAAAATGGAAATTATTTAATTAAAATGACGATTGTTAAATTCTAATGGTAAGATAACTAATTAAATGGGTTACAAATATCTAGCTAAATAGTATGGAGAATAAAACCATTGTTAATAGGCGTGGAGAAAATAATTGGAGCTAATTATGTAAAGATTGGCATCAGAGTTTACAAGGAGTGAGTTCTTTAAAGAATGAATGGAAGAGGTGAAACAATTTCACTTACAGGTTATGCTGGTTTAGAGAGCAGGTAAGTTCATTGAGATTCGGGAGAATTTTGTCTGTGACACTGTGCGTACCAGTGTTGTACATCACAGTAGTGGCAGGGATATGGCGGAGTCTTGTCCATGATGATGGAAGGTGTCCTGCTCTGGCGCGGCGATCGTTCTTGGGCAGGTCTAGTGCTGGAAGAAGTGGGCGGCAGCTTCATCTCCGTCGTAGGCGATCACTTCTTCAGGGTAACGGTTCAAAAGTTGGCGAGGAAGGGGTTGAGGGCTCGAAGAGGAGTGGTTACAGTTGAGTTGGGTTTGGCCGATCATCGTGGCTTGGCTTCTTGTTTCTTCATACTCCGGTATATGAGAGATTTGCTTCCCGGCCAGGTCTTATCCTGTCGACTTTCAATGTGAAAATATAGTGGTAATAATGTGGTGAGGAGAGAAATAATCACACGACGAGTTGGAAGAGGAATCTGGAAGCCATCTGAGAGAGAGAGGTAGCGAGAGGATGTCCGCTGAGCGACTGCTTGTGTGGCCACCACCCCCCGACTATCAAAAATAGACCTGAGGTTCTACGAAAATGGCCCCCTTGGAATGTGACCGTTGGTGTCCCAAATGACCGTACTTTAGTTGCGTTCTATCTACATCTCTCTCTCGTTGACTGTAGGTTTACTTTATTATTCCTGGAAGAGCATATATTATGACATATATATATATTATACTCTTTTTTTAGTGTTCAATTGTGGTTTGTAAATTGACTTGATGTCTCAATAAAATATTTAGTTTGTCAATGCACCCTCTGTCCTTGGAGACGGGTGAAGATGGTACAAATGCCCCCAATACCCACACTAGTGAATGAACGGGAGTCTGGAGACACGCAGGAAGAAGTTTCTGAACTGAAAAATGTGCACGACACACCAATATTCCCTAGAAGGAACATTGTGGTGCCCTCCATCCACAGAATGCCCCACGACTCCGCCAGTTCCATCAGGGGATGTTTACATTGGTTGTTTACCTATTTCACTTTCAGCCTCTCGCTTTATTTAGTGAAGGTCGTCTTCCTTCTGTGGATTCTCCTCACGGGATCTGACACACAGTTTATAGCGCCATCTATAGGTGTTAATTGTAACTATTCCGCGCAAGTAATATTCTAACAAATAAAGCAACATGTTACTAGGCTCACTGCGTAATGAAGGGCATGGCAGCGATATCGTCAGTTCAATCAACCATACCAACCATATATATTGTGTGTACTTCATAGTATTTCTTGGTTAGATGAGTTTTTATCATTCAAAATGATTATTTTGTTTCTTACATTAATCATATCATAAAATTATTAAAAACTTCGCTGCGAGCTTCAATTTTTGAAAGAGAAAGTCAGGGATGGGAAAAAGTCACAAATAAAACACGTGGGCGTTCTTTAGTTGTCTTCCAATAATCCTGGCAGGATTTGCTGGAGTTTGGATTTACACCTGGAAATATTTTAAGATATGTGAAAAAATAATTTAAAAATAAAAAGGTCAGGTTTTGATATTAAAAATAAAAAAAGCATATCCTGACAAGGAGCAGATTTTTTTTCAGATGGCAGAGCGCCATCTAGTGGAAAAGAAATCAACTAAACATTGATTTAGCCTATTCCCTGATATTTGGCCAACCCAATTTCTTGATATATCAAGAAAATCCATCCACTAAATCAATGTTTAGTTGATTTCTGATACACTAGATGGCGCTCAGGCTATCTGGAAACCACATGTGCTCCTGGTCAGGATATGCCTTTTTTATTTTTCATTTTAAGATCTGTTTAGTTAAATTCTGGTTCATAAAAATGAAAAGATTTTACCATTGATAATTTTAAGATCAAATTAACTAGTAGAAATCTATTCCCGTGTAGGGGCGGCTGCAGGCGTGTTACAATATTTTCTCGTAGTGGATATCTCCGGTATATTAAATTATTCAAATATTAAATATTATATAGTAACAAACATCTTTTAAGAAACTGATAATTTATATATTGCTTATTGTACAAATTGCCAGACACGTCTTTCTTTTGTACACAGTTCTTTTTCTCGCTTTTTCTCTCTTTCTCATTGTTAGCATCATATGACTATCCTATTCACGGCCTGAAAGTATTGCATATATATGTATAGACAAAGGTAAAGGCATACATGTATCACAGCGCAAGTGTCCCTAAGGGGACATAGCGCTTTAAATTGAAATAAAATAAAAAATACATAGTGTATTTTTAAGAGAAAGTTCCTCTCGCGAAAAAGTTGCTAAATGGTACAAATGGTAATTTGATGGTGAAAACCGTCCTTCGAAGAGAGATGTCCTCTGGCGAGAGGATTGATTTTTATTCAGAATAAGAGGAGAAATTACCTTTTTGTAGATCTTGTCATCAGGTTGAACTTCCCTGTGGGTTCCAAATCAGGTTGAAATTCCCTTGCGGGTCCCAAAGGCTCGACTGTCGCCGTTCCGCTCTACAATAATGTCAAACATTCTGTTAATGGTACCGACGGCTTCTGGGTCCGAGGACCTCGCATGTGGCAGCCGGATGAAGCCAGCGCTTGGGTCATCGGGCTTTAGGAACTGCAACTGCAAAATTCCTCTTGTTAAAACGAGACTCAGGACCCTCTCTATGTGACTTACCTTTAGGCTTGGATTCCTGTGTTTCCAAGGCTGCTGAAGAATGAAATAAAGCGGCCATGTGGTGAGGCCAAAAATCAGAGCATACACCTTCACTATGGCTATCACCAGGGAAACATACCATGGTTCACTGGTTTCTATAACACAGATTTTTAAATTGGGCAAAGATACACATGAGATTTAGTAAATGAGCAATAGGTTATCATTGTGATATTTTGTTACTATATTATCAAAGCATTTGAAATTTTTAAATAAAACAAATTATTCCTAATCAAGGGGTATAACATATTAAACAAGTAAATGCCTTAAACATTCAGAACTTCACCTTGAATATATGATAAAATTATTTAGCATAAATTTGCGACAAACTAATCTTATATAGCACAAAGTTTCTAGAGGATGGTATCCATGTACCAAAATAGCCACATTTCCTTTTAGATATGATTTGTTTCAATGTATATTCGAAGGAAGGGGCTTAAATATTAGAGAGGGCCTTTTGGAACATGGATAAATCCTACGGCATCTTTGTTGTATTATAGCCTGATAACCCACCTTGCCACTTCACCACCTCAAACACTTTTTTGGAAAATTTGACCGATTTCATATTTCCTCTCGTAGGATGTCATGAAATCGAATTTGTTCCTGTAATGATGAAGGTCATAGCATGACATCATGGTATAATATTGGCGTTCGACAATGTTTTTCCAAAGTATTGTTGCAGCCTATTTTTCATCTCATTACAATTAAAATTTTGCCTAAGGTGATAAACATAATGTAATTATTATGATGAGAAAGAAAAGACGTCATCCTTCATAATTGAAGGAAGAGACACCTTATTCAGCGCACTATTCTTTTATTCATCACAATTTTAATTTTTAAATTTGAACCTTTTTCCCCTTGTTTCGGAATTCAAATTGAGCTACTCTTACTATATTTACAATAAATAGCTAAATAAAACTCTAATTACCATTATAATTGTTTAATATGCATATATTTTCTCTTTCCATATGTAAAAATTATATATTGTCACGAATAAATATCGATGATGAATCTACGGTGTGTTATTAATATTCCCATTCGAAATTTCCCAAACTCTTTAAATCTTAAACATTTACGAGAAAAATATCGATGATTGATTGCATTTTGCAGTTGGTCAAAGGACATGCAATATCCATGCTAGACCATAATATAATCAATTATATTTTTTCTATATTTTACTTTTATTTTATATTAATTTCAAGGATTTCTACCATTTATTTCCTACGCAAACAGCTTGGCTATATATACGAGATATTTGGCTATTATATTTACCTCTTAGGAGTTTTATAAATTTAGAGAAATTTAAACAAGAAGCAGATGATGGTATGCTTCGAATTACAACTGTCGATAAGACCTTGGTTTCATTTTAATACCCCAGAAACTAAGCAACGATCAAAACAATTTATTCCTTCCGAAGAATACTCTTCAAGGATTATCACATCTAGCATCAACTTTCCGGCGATAACTTTCTAGAATTATTTTAAGTAAAAAAAGTTGTTTTCTCTTTTCACCCATCCAGGTATGTCTTTTTTATATTAAAATGAAATGCGGTTGGTACATAATTATCAAAGTATTTTCACAACTTACCTAGCACAATAAGTATAATACATTTGTTTAATGTTTGTGAATGTTTAACAAAGTATTTGCACAAATTATTTATCAATATGAAATACGCGTTTGTTTCATTTTTAAAAGTGAAGTTAAATTTTTCAAGTTTAACAAAGCATCGGCAAAATGAACATATCAAAATAGAATGGGTTTGTTTCATGTTTTAGCAAATCTCTTTTTGCTCTTAAAAAAAATAGCGAATTAATAGTAAAGAAGCGGATGATTTGGCCAACCAATGATGACTCTGTTCAGAAACCATTGAAATTATTTATATTGGCGCCTATATAATCTAATTAATTCAGAAAAAAATATGTCTTCATCGGGCAACTGAATTTGCTGATGGCCTGCGCAAATTGGAAGTGTTAATGTCAACGAATCGTCGCTTTTCCCTTTCTAGAATATCACTATCAAAAAAGGTGTTTGCCAAGTGTGTTTCGTGTTGTTTGTCTTTGTTCAATTAATGACTGAGTATAGCAAATTTATTTAAAGGACAATTCGAAATGATGACTTTTTAGATTGCAGTTTCATTTCTTGAGAGAGTTTCATGAAGTAAAAGAATATTTCAGAGGAAGATTATTCTGAGAAGAAATATGAGCTATAATACATTCAAAATATCCTATCTCTCTATTTTCTTTATTTAGTGATGATTCCTGTGAAATATGTGTGTGTCTCATGAAATTAAATAAAACGAATGTTCAGTCAAGTTCTATAAAAATATGTTGACATAAAAGTCACTGATAATAATTTTGTAAAATGGGTTTAAAATATGTTTACAGATATCCTTCGTGTAAATGACTTTAATTACTTATCTGTTATAACTTATCTGTTTTACAGCGTTATTTAGCATAGAACTGCACGAGGATGACCTCAAAATCTTGAAGATTTTTACAATACTGTTGAGAAAATTAAACCTGTTTCAGAACGCTTGATAAAAGCACGAAAAAACGCTTATTAAAGTTTCAAAATCAGTCTGATCACTGTTGAGTCAAGCTCTCTCTCTGTCTCTCCTTGCTACATTTTTTTCTCCCAATAAAATGCTCTTTGCAGTTAAGTTATTATTAGTTTATTCGAATAATAAAATTGCATGTGTAATAGTTTTATTTTCTATATATTGGTGCCGCGGTATTTCCAAATGATCAATTTATTCCTAACTGACCTAGTATTAATCCTTTGCGGAAGAACATTGCTTGATTAAAGAATTTATATGTAATTATATTGTCCTGATATCTTGTGTCTATATTTTAAATGAATACCATAACAAATATTCAACCCTTCCTTGTCGCCTATATAGGCAGACACGTCCAATTTGGTACTGAACCTCTAAAAAAGGCCTAATGGATTGAATTGACGAAACCGCTGGAAGGGTTCATCACTGATGATCCAATGATGATGTTACGGGTCCAAATTAATTCTTTAATTCCTTCAGATAAGGCTTCTAATTCACTCTCTGCAGTTGACAAGGCAACAGATCTTTGTTTATTAAATTCCAATTAAATATATTGTTTCCCATTTCTATAATAAAACCAGAATACGATCTTGCATTAGCTGTTCTGTCCCAACTCGCATCAGTATGAGTCACAATACTTGAATCTCCCCTAGAGTAAATCAATTCATAATTCATAGTTCCCTTTAAATATCTTAATATTTTTTTCAACCCATTCATGTGAAACTCTCTAGGATCTTTATTAAATCTACTCATATTGCTTATTGCATTACATATGTCCGGTCTTGTTCTAGTTGCTATGTAAATCAACTTTCCGACAATTTCTTGATAGTATTGAAGCGATGCAGCAGAGAAATAGAAGAGAAGACGCGGGGAAGCCAAGAGAGAAGGTATACCGGGGCTCCCCCAGGGAAGTGTGGATTGACAAATTCCAGAGGGGGGGTGGCAGACAGTCGAGACGGGGTCCAGCTGGCGTCGCCGTGGGGAAGGGATCAGCCGAGCCCAGCTGGTGCCGCAGTGGAAGGAAGCTGGCCGGCCTGCCGAGGATTTGTGTGTGCCGAGAAGACATGGCAGTCTGGGGAGAGAAGTCTGTCTGAGAAGTGGGCTCCGAACGTGTGGCCGTATGGACTGACCGGGAAGACGGTAGCGGAGAAGGATCCCTCTAGTGGCGGACATTGAAGGCAAGTTAATCTTCTACTGTATAGTTACTTATTTACTCTTCAAAGCTCTAATAAATACACCGCACTAAGCTGTATCCTAAAGAATCCACATTGTTCTCTTAGAAACCTTGAACGCAAACATTGACGGCTGAGAAGCGTCGTAACATTTGGTGTCAGAAGTGGGATACAGCTTAGTTAATTTTAATTGAAGATTTTATTTTGCGCTAATTTAAAAAGAAAAATGGAAAAACTAACCGACCTCGAAATTGAAAAATTCACAAAATTGCTCAGACTAATAAGCCAGAAAGTAGATGTGCTCGGAGAAAACTTGGATTCTCGATTGAGCCGACTCGAGCATATTCGGAATGTCAAACGTTCTGCCACACCCATGTCTTGCGAAGTTAAGTTCAATGTACTACCGCCAGAAAATCCTGATGGCTTTTCAAAACCAAGCACAGCAACCAATAGCCCACGTATTCATTGTCTGAGGGGACAAAAGACGATCCCAGGTGATGAAGATCCCGACAAGACCATCACAACAAAGATCATCACGTCAGGAGACGTTGTAAGTGAACTGTCAGAATCTACGCTAGAAGATTCTCCCGTGATCCAGAAGTCCGAAGAGTGTCGACAGCAGGAAATGATCCAGACTGGTTGTGTAGCGGAGGAAGATGAGCTGATCGCCTCCGACAACGGCTGTGGCACGAGTGTTTTGTATAAAATCAAGCGGACGGAAGGAGAATGCCCTCAAGGTGATATACAGAGCGAAAATTCAACCCCTGGGATTATTTCTGAAATACTCCATGAGAACAGCAACGATCTTGGCGAGCTGCAGTGCGACAGCGTGGCTGACTTCAGCGACAGTGTCAGACTGTCAGGGACTACAGCGGCGATCCAACTGGACGGGACGGAGCTGGATGCTCCGTGGAAGTGCGACAAGGCTAGATGGTCGAAGCACCCTGAAGTTGGAGCCGGCAACCCGACTGAACGGGATAGAGCATTGGACGCTCTGTGGAAGTCCGACGACAATGTCTGTGACGCGGAAGTCGCGCGCAATGTGTCAGCGCCGTCGTCTGCAATGCAAGCTGAAGAGTTGTGCCAAGAATGTGTACCATTCATCTTCGTTCCTTCGCCCGACAAGGTGCAGATCAAGCAGCCACCGCCTAGGAAAAGTTCTCCCGATCTTGAGACTGCCACGGGATCCGACACCTCCAGAAGGTTTAAGAAATTCATAGCCCTGTGCGTGGTCGGCACTGAGGAGCCCAGGTTTGAAGGGTTAGGAAAAAGAGAGCCTCTAGAGCAAGAGAATGTGAAACCTAAAGAAGAAAAGGGAGGCCACGACATGGACAGCGTGGATCGGGTGGACGAATCCACTGTAAAGATCGGCGATCTACAGCCCCGTCGTGGAAGGAAGCGGCGAAAGCGCAACACAAACGATCACAACCCTTTGTACATTGTGGCTACAGAGTGTTCTCAAGGAGAATTCAAAATATCAGATGGGAGCATCGTAGGCAGTGAAATATGGCCGCCATCTTGTGGAGAACCACCGCCCTGTGCTAGACAGCGAGACCAATCAATGGCGTCGGCACTGGTTGAGAGTGGAAAGAAAGCCCGAGTTGAGATGTTGTTCTGCAAACCAGGGTTGGTCTTAACCCTGCCGCTACGCTTCCGGGAGGCTGACGACCCTCATGTGGCCAGAGACGTCAGGGAGATCAAAGGGCCGCCGATCAGCGCCTCTGGTGAAATCAGCCTTTTCGGGACGAAAAGGATTGAGAAGGGGGCAGTGAAGCGATGCAGCAGAGAAATAGAAGAGAAGACGCGGGGAAGCCAAGAGAGAAGGTATGCCGGGGCTCCCCCAGGGAAGTGTGGATTGACAAATTCCAGAGGGGGGGGGGTGGCAGACAGTCGAGACGGGGTCCAGCTGGCGTCGCCGTGGGGAAGGGATCAGCCGAGCCCAGCTGGTGCCGCAGTGGAAGGAAGCTGGCCGGCCTGCCGAGGATTTGTGTGTGCCGAGAAGACATGGCAGTCTGGGGAGAGAAGTCTGTCTGAGAAGTGGGCTCCGAACGTGTGGCCGTATGGACTGACCGGGAAGACGGTAGCGGAGAAGGATCCCTCTAGTGGCGGACATTGAAGGCAAGTTAATCTTCTACTGTATAGTTACTTATTTACTCTTCAAAGCTCTAATAAATACACCGCACTAAGCTGTATCCTAAAGAATCCACATTGTTCTCTTAGAAACCTTGAACGCAAACATTGACGGCTGAGAAGCGTCGTAACAGTATTTTTGATCAATCGATTAACTATTTTCAAATAAATCATAATTTGTAGAAATGCATAACGGAGTTTTCGAAGGATTACAATCATGCAAATTATAGGCTTCCAATATTTCTTCTATATATTTCTTTTGATTTATAAGAATGCTATCATCCCTATATTCAAATTCCATTCCAAGAAAGTATTTTGCAGCTCCTAAATCCGTGATATCAATCTTTTTTAAATTTTTTTTTCCATATATTTTCCTCATAATCATCACCAGATCCTACACTAAGTATATCATCCACATGAATTCCCAGATATAAGAAATGACTTTCAAAATTGCAATAATATAAACATGGATCATTCGCAGATTGTTTCATTCCAGCATTGGTTAATAATTCATCTAGTTTCTTATTCCACATCCTACTTGCTTGTTTTACACCATAAATACTCTTCATCAGATAACAAATCTTATTGTTTCCTTTTTCAAATCCTGGAGGTTGAAGCATAAATATTTCTTCTTCTAAATCGCCATATAAAAAAGCTGTTTGAACGTCCTCTTGTTGAGGAATAACATTTTTAATTGCTGCTATTTTTATTAGAATTCTTATGGTCTCAGGTCTTATAGTTGGAGAATAAATTTATTGGTAATCACTACCTTGTTTTTGATCATATCCTGTAGCTACTAGCCTCGCTTTGAAGTTTTTAATTGACACATCACTATTTTTCTTAATTGAAAAAATCCATTTACTTCCGATTTTTTTTTATCCTTGGGGTCATCTATTAATTTCCAAACTTTTAACTTAGTAATCCTTTGCATCTCATCTTCCATGGCTTTAATCCATTGTTCTCTATTATCAGTATTCAGTGCTTCTTGGTAATCTTTCGGACATTTAATTTCATATGTTCTATCAGAAACATTTTCCTTATTCTTCATCAGTCGTAATCTTTCAGATCTCCTCACTCCCCTTTTTATAAGTTATTCTTCCTCGGTTTCTCTCAAAATAAGATCTCGTTCTTTTCTCATTTCTCTCGTCATTCCTGGTTCTGGTCCTCTTCTACGTGGAGTAATTATTTCATCAGGAGGTATTTCTTCTATTTCATTCAAATCTACATCATTATCATCTTGAGGAATATGTCCATCATCGATGTTAAAGTTTTCTACTTGGTCTTCTCTATTATAAACTTCACCACCAGAGTCTTCATTCCCGTGAGAAATCAAATTAGGGTCTTCTCTACTAAAAAGGAAAAGTTCATTTTCATCGAGATTTCTTCCACTATATTATTCATTAAATAATATCCTAGTTTAGATTCATTAAAATTCACATCTGATACTTAATGAATTTCATCTATTTCTGGTAAATATATTCTATAACCTTTTCTTATCATACTGTATCCCATCATAATCCCTTTATGAGCTTTCGGTTCCATCTTCTTTCTCTTTTCTTACCTTATGTGAACATAAGCTTAGCTTCCGAACCTTTTTAAGTAAACAATGTTTGGTTTCCATCCCTTGTATATATCGAAAGGAGTTGTATCTATTTCTTTAATTTTAATTCTGTTATTTATATGAACAGCTACTTTAACACTTTAACTCCAAATTTTATAGGTAATTTAGAATCAATTAGCATGGTTCTTGCTGACTCAACTATGGTTCTATTAAATCTTTCGGCTTTTCCATTACTTTCAGGATTATAGGCTGTGGTGAATTCTTGTTTGATACCTTTACTAGATAACCATCGTTTCAAATAATTTGAAACATACTCTCCTTCATTATCATTTCGAATTCTCTTTAATTTCTTTCCAGTCTGTCTTTCTTCTTGTATAATCAAATTTATTATGGAATCAGCAGTTTGAGATTTGTTTGCAATTGGTATAACGAAAGTAAAACTACTATAATCATCAACAATAGTAATGAAATATTTATATCCAAAAGAATTATTCAAAGGTCCAACTATGTCGGTATGCCATAGATCTAAAATATTTTCAGATTGTTTATATTGAATACTTTTGTAAGATTTTCTATGTATTTTTCTCTCCTAATGTGTACAAGATTCACAATTCCCTTTGGTATTATGTAAATTTTTCAATCCTAATACCGTTGAATTATCATACATTTCTTTCAATTTCTGAAAATTAACATGAGCAAGTCTTTGATGCCATTCTACACTTCTCTGCTTTTTTTACAATTTCCATAATTAGGATTCTTTCAACTTCAAATTTATCTCTTAATCCTTTTGCTTCATATAAAATCTCACCATTTTTGTCTATTACTTCAGCTTTATTTTTACTAAATAATACATTTAAATCATGATCTACAATTTTTGAAACTGATAATAAATTTACTCTTAAATTAGGTACATCTAAAACATTTTCAACTTTTAAGAATCTTTCATTTACATTAGACTTCATTCTTATTGATCCAATTCCCATAGATTTCATTATTGCACCTTTTTCAGCTGTCGCTATATTTCTTTCTTCCTCTTCATCTATATATATAAAAATGGATGTTTGTTGGTTGGTCCGTTGGTCCGTCCGTGAGTCCGTCCGTGAGTGATAATCTTCTACATCGCTCAACCAATCGTGATGAAACTTTGGGAAGATGTTTAGTATACTACAGGGATGGTTTATGGCTAATTACTCTTTAGAAATAACCTTTCGTTGCATTTCTATTTACAATAAAACGTAAATTCACTCGCAATCTGCGCCCCTCTCGCGGCAGACGGGGGATGGCGGCGCGCGACGATTGGCTGCCGGCGCAGCACGTGACCTCCCTGCCCCCCCCCCCCCCCCCCACCGAGTAAATGAGATCTCCCGGCTGACGGCCGAGCAGCGCCCTCTAGAACGCGTGACGATTTTGACGGCGCGGGGCGCTCCCGGTTGGACAGTTGCGCGGGGACAGAGTGACCTCGCGGGTGCCCTCCGGGAACTACGTCCATCTTCCATATGTAATATACATTTAATCGTGTAAACCCGGGCGTTGCCCGGGTCATTCGTCTACAAATTCGCAGTAGTTCACTAATTCAAACCAAAATTTCCATACATAGGTAAAAGAATACTGGGAAGACTGACATTTATTAATGCAGTGATTATAATCAATGCTTACAATGAAGGGCTATATTGTCTATATATATAAAAATCACCTTCAAATTTTAACGTAACGTTCCATTCTCAATCCCGTTGGGCTTTAGATCGGCTAAAACATTTTTATCTTTATTAGTGAATATTAACTTTACTGTACTGAATAGTTTAGTATAATGTTAATTCAACATATTACAATTTAGCCACTGCAACGCATGGCCGGGTTCGCTGTGTAGTATACTATCAGGACGATTTCTGGCGAATTATTTTAGAATAATATTTATAGCAATAAATATAGCGAATTTAAGACGTAGTGATTATATGCTGTGTTTGTGCATATATAGATATTTTACAGAAAATGTGAGAACGTTCTATTAGAATATCTCGAAAACAAAAAACAATACATATAAACGAGTTCACTGACATTTATTAATGCAGTGATTATAATCAATGATTATAATGAAGGGCTATATTATCTATATACAGGGTGATCCAAAAGTCCCGCACAACTTTAAAAATTAATAACTCCGCGAATATTTGTGCTAGAGCAATGCGGTAAACACCATTGTGTTCAGGATGCAATGGGATTTTTTATGGCAAATAATGAAAATTTCAAAATTTATTTTAGTTACAACTTTATTTGCTAGATGGCGCTCTACCAGAATCAGAGATTGAGCGGCCAAATTGTTTGATAAATTGAAAAATATAACTGATCGACACGTATTTTTCCTTTTTGAATACCAGTAAAGAACCCTAATAATATCAAATGATAAATAAATAAAACACCATTTCGCCAAAGGTTTTAAGAATTGGTTGACGATTTTTAAATACAATCTGAGATATGTAAAATAGGTATATGCAAATTAAAACATGTGGCAAAAAAATATTTATATTTTAGATGGAGTTTTGTGAAATAGATTGAATGTTTGAAAAACACTGCTGATATCAATACACGATTTTTGAAATGTTAATATAGTACCAAAAATTATGATGGTACTATTAATAGGATTTCTTGCTATAAGGAATGTGTAGTTTCTTGACTGATTGGCGACACTTGACTATTTAACTGGATATTTGTCATGATCCAAAATGAAATATAGAGGGGGGTGACAAAATCTATTTGTTTTTACTTTATTCCAAATATCTTATGGGTTTGTCAAATGTTATCATTGTTTATTATACTGTACATAATTTTGAAAATGTATCCACTAAAAAAATCATTTTTAAATCGACCTTTTGCGTTGAAAAACGTGGTAGTAAAATCATTTTGTATTATATTTTGCGCAAATTTTCTAAAGTTGGGGGGGGGGGGGGGTGGGTACGGAGAATATTCCTTATGTAATTTCTTCTAATGAGCGAAAAGCGATAAACTAAACATATGGGGTAAAATTGTGTATACCAGTGTTATTCGAGAAGTTATAACACTTTGGCCTGCACGACATAATATAAGATGTGGGCAAATGACAAACAAAAAAAATACTTCTTTTATAAAAATCGAAATTTATTTTCAAAGAGAAATAGCGACATTTCTAACTTTGAGGATGAGGTATGTAAAGGTGAAACATGAAGAGTAATGGTTTAATTTCAATTTTCGTTTTACAATCATCAGCCGCGTTATATATTGTATTTTAAAAAAAATACTGTTCACAGAAACAAAAAAGAGTCAAGATGTGAGGACAGCATTTATTATTCCCATAACCCAAAACAAAGAGCTGCAAAATATAACACATGAAATAACTGCCTTCTCTCTTGTATTAGGTCACAATCCTTGCTCAATGTGGTGCCCTTCATTCTCAATCACCGCCTGCAGACGATAGATGACAGAAAGGTCACAATTAAATATTTGAAATTTATAAAACGTGCCATCTGATAGAAGCCTTCAACATGGCCAATGTGGTAGGCCGGCATCGATAAAAACGCGACTTATTGTACCCCCATAACTGAAATTGTAAGGCGTCAAGTCTGGTGATATTGAAGGCCACTGGTATATAAAGTGGCGACTTATCCTACGATTTTCACCGTACGTATCCTTCAGCAATTGTTCGGCACCGCGGGAGATATGAGGAGGTCCACCATTTTGCATGAATGTTATTTCGCTTAATACTTGTCTGTCCTGCAATACGGGAATAACCTTTTCTCTCAAAAGTTGAACATAACGTTCACCAGTTACAAAAACGGTTTTAAAAGTTCTTCCATTGTTTTTTTCAAAGAAAAATGGCTCAATAATAAAATAATAAGTGAACCCACCCAAAACTGTAACTCTGGGCTGATGAAGTGGTATTTCTGTAAAAATCCTAGGGTTTTCTGTTGCCAACATGAGGCAGTTTTGAATGTTAAATTCTCCCTTTAGATAAAAGTGAGCATCGTCTGTTCTTAGAACATTTGACAGACAGTTTTCATCAATATCAATTTGCCGGAAAACCCATGCAGCGAATTCTTGACGCTTCTCAAAATCGCTGACTTTCAACTCGTGAAAACTTTGAATTTTGTTAGGGTATTTTTAAAGGAAAATTCTAAATGTGTGTTCTCTCCAAACTGTTTCATACGAAATCCGTTTGTCGAGAAACTTGTCTAGCACTTACTTCTCCATACGTGGATAACGTTTCAATAGCTTCAGCATTCTGCAAAACCGTAACAGCCACTGTCTTGCATGTCGATGGTCTTCCACTCCGAGGTTTTGCTTCCAGAGATCCAGTTTCCTCAAAACTTTTAATCATTCGCCTTAGAGAGTAGCAACGCATTGGTCCTTTACCTCTTCGAATATCTTTAAAGGAACGAAACGCTCGTAAAGCTTAAGGGGCAGATTCTAAATCACAATTTAAAAAAATTCACCAAGAGTGCTTTATCCTGTAGTGACGGCATTCCAGGGGGAAGGGGGAAAGTCCGAACACACCTCCTTGCGGTCCCCCTGGACCCTTGGAATATTTGACCAAATACTGGTTCGTTTCCAAGGTGACTAACGTTGCAACGGCACCCATTTTCAAATGAAGAGCAAAACTGATATCTCCAGTAATGCTACCGCGTCCGGGGTAACCGCCGCGTCAGGAGCTGCAGCTCGAGCTCATGATGAGAAATCTACTAGGAGGACACAATTCAATCTACTACAACTCAATATAAATGGTACCCAGAGGAAAATAAAGAGCTGAATTGTCTTCTCTGTGACAACAATGTGCATATTGCTTGTCTTCAGGAGACAAAATTGAATCCGAATCTGAGATTCAATATCAAAGGTTATACAACACTGCGAAAGGACAGACCGGGAAAATTCGGAGGAGGACTTGCCGTTTTGATTAAAACTCTAGAAATCAAATTTAAGGGAATCGCCTATAATCAGAATAAGCCTACAGAAAGCACAACAGAAGCTCAGGCAATAGAAATCTACCTCCCAGGAAAAAAACAATAACAATCATGAATGTTTATCACCACGATAATACTAGCATCAATACAGGTCTGATAGAGACATTAAGTGAAGCGTCTTCGGATATCGCAATCATACTTGGTGATTTTAACGCCGAAAGACCAACTTGGGGATCACCTGTCCAGGATAACAAAGGTCAGCAGGTTGAGGAAATGCTAACCAACCTCGACCTTACACCGTTAAATAACGAAATGGACTTGGATAGAAGTCCACAGGCACAGAATCCGCAATAGACATCACAGCGATAAATTACAACATCGCACCCACAACACAATGGAAATTTCTGAAAAGTGCAATCGGTGACCACAGACCAATTTTAACAACCCTAAAATTCAAAATTGAGAATGTCCAACAAAATAAAAGAACACTGGAAAAAATTCACGGAAAAGCTTGAATAACTGTGCAACGAAGAATTAAATCACAGAACGATTGCAAAAAAATTGGAAAAACTCTCTTCGAACATATCCAAAGCTGCTAAAGTATCGATACCAAGAGGTAGACGTAAAGACCTATGAATACCTTACTGGAAGGACCACAATATCGAGGCAATGATTGCAGAGAGAGACAATATCAATGAACTTCTTAAAACAAATAAAACAGAAGAAATCATAAAGGAACTCATTGAAATTAGTCACAAATTAGAACAAGAAATTTATATATTCAAACAAGTGAAAAATGGACAGAATTCTGCTAAAAAAATGGATCCAAAAAAGGAAAGCCATCACTGGAATATAATTAGTGTTATAAAACAATCAAAACCAACACTAATCCTCCAATACTCTAACCGATATGAATAGCGAGAACGAACAAACAGATGGCTGACATAATTGCTGAATATCTTTCAAGCACTTCCAGACTCAGCTATATGAATGAAGGCGGGACTCTAAAAAATAATGTAAACAAGTTAGTTAAACAAGCAAGAAATTACCATCAGCAAGATATTTTCTCTAGAGACTTCACACTGAATGAGCTAAACTCATCTTAGAAAAGTTAAATTCAAGATGTCACCTGGAGATGCTCTAATCTTTGGTCAAATGATTAAACACTTTGGAGACGAAGCTAAAAATCAACTCCTACGAATACTGAACATTTCATGACAAACTGGTAAACTATCAAAGAATTGAAAGATATCAATTATAGTGCCAATACTGAAACCAAACAAAGATGCCAAGGAATGCAAGAACTATCGGCCAATTGCTCTTACCAGCATACTTTGTAAAATAACAGAATGAATTATCCACTCTAGGCTCATAGTCTGGCTCACTAACAATAATAAAATAAACTTCTACCAAACTGCCTAAAGATCCAGACACTGTACAACTGATCAACTTTTCTACTTCTGCCAATCAATAATAGATTCTTTCCAGGAAAAACAGCCAAAGAAGACAACGGCCGTATTCCTGGATATGACCTCAGCTTTTGATCGAGTGTAGAGGGAGAAATCATTTGAAAGGCTGCACAACATCGGAGTAAGAGGAAAAACCTTAATCTGGATTGCAGACTTCTTAAGGGGAAGAAGGATAAAGGTTTGGGTCAATGGAACATTTTCCAAGGACCGAAGAACATGGGCTGGTGTACCTCAGGGATCTGTGCTCAGTCCTCTACTCTTCTCGCTATATATTAACTGTTGTGTATGTAAATAGATGAATATTATTTTTATTATTTAAAGCCTCATTATGTAAAATATATGTATATTTAAATTGGGCATTTGTTGTTGGCCATGGTCAAGTTTGAGCTTATAACAACTACATCTTTTAAACTATCTGGATCAAGAAAACAAAAGAGTAGAAAAGATCAGCATGACAAGTTCAAAGTTAATAGTACCTTTTAGATGCTATAGCCCAGTGGAGGACACTTCGATCTTTTTGTACAAATATTTGAGGCTTTCTTTTTGGCATCTGAAGGAGGAGATTAAAGTACTGATTTTTACCTCGCTACCAGATTCTGAAACTTTGAAGCTGGGAAACGACATTTTCTTCCTGGATTAATGAAAGATCAACCCTATGATACTATCATTCAAAGAATTATGCTGCATTTGGATCCAAAGAAGAAACTGATACTACAGCTATGCAGATTTTTGAAGAGAATTCAACAGGAAAGAGAATCAATTTCGGAATATCTTGGAGAATTGAAACATTTAGCAATAAATTGTAATTTCGGCGATATGCTGGGAACCATGTTGCGAGATCGTTTTGTGGCTGGAATCAAGTTGGAAAGCCTGTAAAAGAAGCTACTACAAGAGGACGACGATGTCACCTTGGATAATATTTTGCAGTGGCGATCTCGTTAGAACTGGCGGAGATAAATACAAGAGAATTACAAGTTAAATTAGTGGCCAAGATATCCCCTGTGAACTGGAAAGATAAAAAGGGTGAGTACAATAATAGTATGGTGCAGCATAGGCCTTTCAGGCAAAGGGGAGAAATAAAGTGTTATAGATGTGGTGAAAGACATTCACACGTGGCCTCTGTTTGGCCTCATAGAACAAAGACTTGTTTTAAATGTAAAAAACTGGGTCATTTAAGTAGGGTCTGCAAAGCTGGTAAAAAAATATAGAGAGGGATGTAAATTTGTACAAGAGGACTCTATATATTCTGTACAGGGCGAAACTGATGCCACAATAAATTTAACAGTAGATGATATTTCTTCGTGCTTTACAATAGATTAAGGAAGTCCAGTTACGTTAATACCTAAAGATATCTATAAGATTTATTGGTAAAAAATTATTTCCAACAAATTTAAGGTTAAAATCCTTTTGTGGTAAATCAATGGAGATTATAGGGCAAATAAATGTTTTTGTAAAAGAAGACAACCAATATTTACGATTAATAGTTGTGAATGAAAATTCCAGGTGATTTTGTTAGAAAGAGAATGGCTTAAACAGTTAAAACCTTAAATAATGAATCTAATAAAAATAGTTTTTGATTGATAGATATGCAGATTTGTTTAACAAAGATTCGGGCTGTCTAAAGGATGTTAGAATAAATTTTAATTTAAAAAAGGATGTGACTCCTGTGTTTTGTAAGGCCAGAAGTTTACCTTTCTCTCTAAAAAACAAAGTAGAGAATGAAATTGATCGTTTAGTGAATTCTTACATTTAATGCATATTGTACCGCATTTCATGCATATTGTACCGCTCCAATAGTACCAGTATTAAAAAAGGATCGTAGTGTGAGGATATGTGGTGATTTTAGATGTACAGCTAATAAAGCAATAGAATTAGATAGGTATCCCATTCCATCGATCGATGAGATCTTTTCAAAATTATCTACAAGCACCGTACTTTCGACTCTAGACCTATCACAGGCTAAATTACAAGTAATGTTAGCGGAAGAAGCCAAAGCTGTTGTTGATATAAACACAACAAAGAGGTTGTTTTCTTATAAAAGACTACCATATGGCGTAGCGGTAGAACCAAATAAATTTCAGAGGATTATGGAAGGTCTATTTGCTGATTTGCCAGGTGTGGCCTGCTACATAGATGATATTTTGGTTGCAGGAAAAGACTTTGAAGATCATGAACAAAAGTTGGATCTTGTGTTTAGATGATTGCTAGAAAAAGGTTTAAAGTTAAACAGATATAAATGTAAATTTAAAAAGAAATCGGTGGAATATTTATGGTTTAAAATGGATAAATATGGACTGCACTCCTTGGAAAATAAAACTAAAGCAGTGATAGAGGCGCTGAACCTAAAAAATGTTTCGCAATTAAGATCTTTCATAGGACTCTTAATTTATTATTATAGATTCATAAAGAATATAGCAAACATTTTAGCGCTATTCTATCAACTTTTGAATAAAAATTGTAGATTGAATTGGACGAAAGAATATCGAATGTTATTTAAAAAATGTAAATCATTATTAATGGACTATGGACTATTATGGACTAGGCGTAATTCTGAGTCATAGAAATGATAGAAAGGAAGAATGCCCTATAGCTTTTGCTTCTAGAACATTAACTGAAGCGGAAAAACGTTTCTTTCAACTAGAAAAGAAAGCGTTGAGCATAACTTATGGCGTTGAGAAATTCAGACAATACTTACTGGGACGAAAATTTGTATTGGTCACAGACAATATATTTTCACCTCAGAAACCAATTCCCATATGTGCATCATCCAGAATTAAAAGATGGTCCTTGAAATTAGCTGCATTTAATTATACTGTGGAATTTCCAAAAACTAGTGATAATTCCAATGTTGACGCATTGTCAGGTCTTCCTTTAGAATTGAGTGTCAGGGAGTCTCTTGATGAAGACCAGGTACTTCTTCTCAGGAAGTTGAATAAGGTACCGTTCTATTTTATGGAGGTGGCATATGAGACGTCCCAAGATAAAATATTGTCTATAGTATTAAGGAATGTTAGAGAAGGCAACTGTGTGTGTGTGTGTGGAAATTCACAAGGGTACCGAGGGAAAATCCACTAGCTCCTCATTATAAGATCAATGAGGAATTAAGTTTAGGGTTTGGTTGTCTTCAATGGCGTGAAAGAGTGGTAATTCCCCAAAAATTAAGATCTTGATATGACTTGCATGAAATACACATGGGGATTGTTAAAATGAAGATGATGGCCAGACGGTATTTTCAGGTGGCCAGGCATAGACACTAACATCGAGGAGTTAACTAGAAAATGTATAGTAGGCCAAGAATCGGCAAGAATGCTCCCAGCTACCATCTCGGAATGGACTTGGCCCGAAAAACCGTGGCATCGACTTCATCTTGATCTAGCGGGTCCGTTCATGGAAAGGATGTTTTTGGTTCTCGTGGACGCATACTCAAAGTGGATAGAAATTTTTATCAAAGATATTACCAGAAAAACGATTATAAATCATCTTAGAGAAATGTTTGCCAGATTTGGATTGCCCGAATTTTTGGTTACAGATAACGGAAGACAGTTTGTCTCCGGTGAATTCGAGAAATTTACCAAAATGAATGGTATACGGCACACTAAGACCAGCCCGTATAATCCTAGTACAAATGGTTTAGCTGAGAGATATGTAAGATAGTTTAAAAACCTTTTGAGAAAGAATAATGGGAAGGATGATTTAGAGACGAATCTACAAAGATTCTTATTTGCTCATAGAGCATTCCCCCAAACTGTAATAAAGGAATTCCCCCGCGGAACTGCTAATGAAGAGAAGTTTAAGATCAAAATTCTCGAATTTAATACCAAGATGGGAAATTTCATGAGGCTGTAAGAAGGCAGGAGCAGTTTACTACAGGTTGCGAGGTTTTATTTCCGCAACTATGCAACTGGACCTAAACGGTAAAAAGGTACCATTTTGAAATTATTGAGCCCCCGTACTAACTTATAAGTTGCGAGGGCCTCGTGTATAAAAGGCATATCAATCAATTGCGACCTGTGAGAAAGAAACAAGTGGAGACAAGAAATCTGATACTTCCTCGAACATCAGGAGAGAAACCTGTAGGTGGAAGTCAGAAAGAAAGTGAAGAGGAGGTTCCAGAGGTTACATCAGGAAACAACGAGGAGACTGCTTCTGTGCACGTACCCTCTTGCACTCCTAGATCGAGGCCTGCTGCTGTGCACTTGACCTCTTGCACTCCTAAACCGGAACCTGCCGCTGTGCAAGTGCCCGTCCTCAGTCATAGACCTCAGATAGCCAGGAAACTCCCAGACCGACTGGAGTATTATTAAGGGGGGAGATGTGTTGTGTATGTAAATAGATGAAGATTATTTGCATTCTTTAAAGTCTCATTATGTAAGAATATATGTGTATATAAATTGGGCATTTTTTGTTGGCCAAACGAAAAGAATAAGAGCTAAAAAGAGTCATAGTCAAGTTTGAGTTGTTGTATATCTAATTACGACACAACCTTAACAACATCCACCCTTACCTCACTGAAGACACAAAAGTTGCCTGTTATGCAGATTATATAGCCATATGGCACACAAGTAGCAGTATAGAAATATCAGAAAAATACTGAACACATCAATGAGAGGACTGGAGAAGTGGGCAATGAAACTCAAAATGACCATAAACCCAATAAACACGAACCTATAGGTTTCCTTCACTGACAGGAAAAAAGGCATGAATTTAACTCCAAAATAAGCATAAACAACCATATAATTGATAAAATTAGATCTCCAAAATACCTAGGTGTGATACTTGATGAGGAATTGCAATTTACAGAACACATAATTAGCACCTCAAATAGAGCTACCAGAAACCTAACCATTCTGAGAAGGCTATGTGAAACAAATTGGGGAGCAAAACCCAAAATTCTCAGAACAACATATATCACCTTAATAAGGCCAATAATGGAATATGCAACACCTGTCTGGGCTCCCTCAAGTTCATCACTAAAAAGAAGACTAGACAGTGTTCAAGCAAAAGCGGCCATATTAATCACTGGTGCTGTTTCATCCACCAACAAAGAGAAAATTCAGAGAGAATGTGGTCTAGACCTACTCGAAAGCAGAAGACAATTAAAAACAATGAAATTCACCAATAGCTAAAAAGTAAAGAAACCGAACATATATTCCATAGAACCTATTTAAACTGGACATAAAAATAAAGACTCAAAAGATCTTCAACATTTCAGTACGACAACAATATTAGAAAGGGTATAAATATCAAACATAATGAATTTCAAATTCGAGAAAAATAATATTTCTCACCCCATTTCCATCAAATGTAATCATCAATCTTAACCTGAATGAACCCTGCAAAAAAAAAAGAGAACAAAAATATACTTAAAAAGAAAGGACTTGACACAATTGGTTTATGCGATCGGATAAATTATTTAACAGCATATACAGATGGATCATCAGACCTTACCATAAGTTATGGAGGGGCTGCAATTAACATAATACTGCAAGATGAAACATACATCAAAATCAAAGAAGGAGCAAGAAAGATTTCGTCAATCTTCAATTTTGAACTGACAGCTATCTGAAAAGCTCTTGATGTATGCCTTAACCAACCATCCCTGCATCAAGCAGAAGGAATTATAATATACAGCGACTTCATATCCGATCTAGAAGCAATTCAGAAGGGCAATACTAAAATCACACAGAAAATACACTCGTTGCTTACTCAACTGATATCATTGGAGAATAACTGCATTCTACAATGGATTCCTGCCAGTGTTAGGATAGGGGGTAATGAAATGACAGTTGAATTTGCAAAGGAAGCTATAATGTTGAGCCAAAGGAAAGAACAAATGTCATTATTTGACGCTATTGCTTTTGCAAAATACAAGATAATTAAACAAAAAATAAGAAAAGATCAAAATGTGAATTAAACTCCGAGAGAAAATGACAAAACTATAACAAGATTTAGAACAAAACATTATAAAGGAATGACAATGCATCCAGATGGCACAAGAACCTATAGAAAATGCAACAACTGTTCTGGTGTGGAACTAACACCTACCCACATATTCTCATGCCCGCAGCCTTGCAAAAAATTGACATAGACCCAGAGCAGCTGCTTTACACACCCAAGATAGTGGAGAATGCTGCTGCTGCTGTGATAGAGATTCATGGAGACATCTGAGGCTCTTTATTGGACACGACAAAAACAACAACAACGGCATTCCAGAGTAAAATAAATCATCAGAGATAGATAGATAAATATTTTTCAAATGAATTAAAATAAATATAATCGATACTGAGAGAGAGAGTTGAATTTAAAAAATTAGAAAATTATTATTTTCGAAATTTAAATCGCTGAGAGGATTCCAGCAAACAGCATCTAAAATATCAGTTTTTTTTTGCTACATGTTTTAATTTGCATATACCTATTTTACATATCTCAGATTGTATTTAAAAATCGTTAACCATTTATTCAAACTTTTGGCGAAATGGTGTTTTATTAATTTATCATTTGATATTATTAGTTGTTCTTTCCTGGTATTCAAAAAGGAAAAATACGTGTCGTTCAGTTATATATTTCAATTTATCAAACAATTTGGCCGCTGAATAGCTGATTCTGGTAGAGCGCCATCTAGCAAGTAAAGTTGTAACTAAAATCAATTTCGAATTTTTCATTATTTGCCATAAAAAATCCCATTGCATTCTGAACACAATGGTGTTTACCGCATTGCTCTAGCGCAAATATTCGCGGATTTATTAATTTTTAAAGTTGTGCGGGACTTTTGGATCACCCTGTATATAAAATTCACTTTCAAATTTTAGCGTAACGTTCCATTCTCAATCCCGTAGGGCTTTAGATCTGCTAAAACATTTTTATCTTTATAAGTGAATATTGACTTTACTGTACTGAATAGTTTAGTATAATGTTAATTCAACATATTACAATTTAGCCACAGCAGGGCGTGGCCGGGTCCGCTAGTATTGTATAAATTGTTTCCTGTTACTGACCATATGATTAGAGGCTCCTGAATCCATAGTCCATCTTATATTTTCTTCCTTTTGATCTTCCTCTTCGTAATTTGCTTCGTTTGTTTCCATCACACGAGTTGTAGCCTCATTATATCTACATTTAGGCCCATTTTAGTTATGTTTTGCATGATCATTTCTTTTCTTTTTATATATTGTCGACTTATGTCCAAATCCTCCACAACTAAAGCATTTCACTTTGTTTCTACACTCTCTAGAAATATGACCCATCTTTCCACAGTTATAGCACTTAATATTAGGATTTCTTCTTTCCATCCAGCCTTCTCTAGCTTTTGATGCAATTTCTATTTGCCGTTTTTCTTCTTTCCTATATTTTAATTTTTCTTCAGTTTCATTCAGGATTTGTCTTATTGTGTTCATATTATTTTCTTTATCAGATTTGTTAATTTTCACGTCAAAATCAAATTCTATTCTTAAACCTTCTAAAGCAAAACAGATTAATTCTCTATCTTTTATTTCATCTCCTGCTTGAATGCTTCTGCTCTTTATAATCAATCACTGCTCTATTCAAGTAGTCATCAACTGTTTCATCTTGTTTCATCTTCAATTGAGATAATTCTATTCTATTCTTCATTTGCAAGTCTTCATTCTTAGATGCCATATCTTCCTTAATGCTATACCATAATCGTTTAGCACTTTTTCGCTCGAGTATTTTAGAGCTTGAGTGTCATTTATTGTTCGGTTCGTCACATTTCTAGCAATTGCATTGTCGTCATCCCAGTCTTCCCAGATTTTCAACTTTTGTTCGAAATTTTCATCTTTGGTTTCTTGAGGCTTTTCTATTTTTTTTCCTTCTATAATTCGTTTCCATAATTTCAATCCTCTTAATTCACTTTCAATTCTGTTAGACCAAATCAGATAGTTATTATATTACAACTTTTATATTTGAGATAAATTGATAAAATTTTGCATCTTTTCTTTTCTTAAAACTTATTCAATCAATCTTGATTTGCATCAATTTTAAGCAACCGCTCTCTGCTACCATTTGTTGGGTGGATAGTAATAATTACTATCTATTAAAAATAAATATTCTTTAGTGAAGGTACAAAAATAATGAATATAAATTTATATAACAAATTTATAAACTCACATGCCTAAACCTTTCCACATATACTCTCTCACACCTCTCTCAAAGAAATATATGTGTATATACACACTCAACACCACAAAATAAATTAAGTCACAGATTAATTAAATCATAGAATGAAATTTGATATTTTAAATAAATAACATCAACAAAAATATTGTTCCTGCAGACTTTAGGGAAATGTGTTTCGGACAATCAAACACAATACAGAAATATTGTCATCATTATTTTCTAACTAAAAAGGTATTTTAGCCCAGTTTTTGGTTAATTTTATGTTTACTTGAATATAAATGATACAAAACCTCTTTCCGACTCAACTCTATGTCCTTTTAAGATTTCCTAACATCTATTTCATAACTGTTATGCGTACTTGTGTTATGTATCTCATTAATTTACTAACTCTTTTAAGTTTCCGTTGGTGCTTTTCATATGTTTTACTTTTCTTCTTTATCGATACAAATAATGGTGAAATGTTTGTGTTTGGTCCGCATACGTTTGGTGTATTTGGCCTATTTGGATTAAATATTGATATAATATAGGAATATAGTATCTTAGATGTTTTCAAGTGTGGAGAATTATGTTTATCCATGAAGGTTGAAATTATAAAAAATAAAATTAATATGTATTGTGGGTTATAAATATTTTTAATAACATGTGAGCCAATTCTTCAATATGACGAATATTTAGGTTAAGTTTGAGAGAATTAAAATACTTAGAGCGTAATAAATGCGATATTTTAGGCTCTAATGATATCTCAGATATGTATTTATCAATAAAAACATTCGAGTTTCCGATTCTATTCGATTTATTTACCTGAAAACAAAAAACAACAGAAATATGTTGATATTGTTGCACCTTACTGGGGGGTTGGTTTCATGTCAATATTTGATTGGTCCATTTTAAAATTATAAGTGAACAGAACCAGTAGTTATAAACTAATTTATTTAACTAAGAAAATATATGTACAATTTTTTTTATCAGATCTCGAAATTCAACCAAGAAATATAAAAACAGGCTTTCTTAAAAAAAAACGCTGTTTTAGCTTTAGTGTGACAGATGATGATTCATTGGCCATCACAGATTATTCAGTGACATTACGCCCTTCTTTATGCTCCACCACTTCCTAGTTTCTTTATTGAATTCTTTGGAAGTAGGGCTTCATTCTTGATATATCTAGACAAGTGAGGGTGAATAACCGGTTATTCGTTGATATGCCTGGTTCTGAACAAATATTAAAATAGGTCTTAGGATTAGGAACGTGTTGGAGGCTTATTTTCTTTCGCTATAATTATAAGTTCTGTAAATTGAAGGCTGATTTCCTTGGATGCTTGGTGCGTGAATCATTTAGAAAATTTGATTTCTACATTACCTAGCGATGTGACCTCATTTGTTACGTGACTTAGCTTATTAATTTGCTTTCTCTTTACTCTTTAATTTTTATTGATGAAATGAGTAGTCCAGTTTTAACAGATATTCAGCAGTATTTCTGTTGAGGCAAGAAATAATGGTATAATGCTTAAGAGTATTCATTATTGAACTCACCTACTACCAATTTAATTTTCTCCCTCTCTTCCATTGATTGGTCGAACTTATTGTTAGAAGAGTAGAATTTCTCCTCCATATCTTATAGCGGATTCCTTACAATTCTGCATCCTATGCAGATTCTTTCTTAGATCTTCTTTGTCATCCTTTGTAGAAAATTCTCTCTAAGATGTTTTTTTAGTGATTCTTATTTATAGAAATTGGGCTTGAACAGGTCATACCACGTTCAGTTCATAGTAACATATCTAGCTATAATATAATCTGCACACTTGTGTAAATCCCATTTCTTATAAGGATCTAATTCACTGTCGGGGATCTTCAACTCTATTCTACTTGTGGATGATTAAAGTACTGTTTATAATTACTAGGTTTAATCCAGCGGCTCCATCAGATATTGCACCATTCTGGAGGATTGACTTCATATTGATATCCGATTGGTCCATTTCTCGATTAATAATAAGGCCGGAACGAGTATAAATAAAACAGAATTATTTTAACAAAGAAAACATTTACAAATTTGCCAAATCTTTATATTCAACCGAAAGATATATATGTAAAACATATTTACATATAAAATTATAAATTAGTATCACGTGATGGATGATGTTTCACAGAATTAGATCACCGCGAGTATTCAGTAACAATATAAAAACAATAAATTCAAATATTGAATATTCCATTCAAGATTATGCTATTTTGATATAAAATATGATGGCTAACTTATACTTCATCTTTTTTTATATAATTATTTGTATACATTGTTGCAACAATGCCCAAAAATAAGCATCTACAACGCTCTGGTGGCAAGCATGGTCTTTTCGCGCGTTGCCACATGTGTTCTCTCAAAGAATAGATTAGGGAGCCGAAAAAGAACTGGAATGACAGGCAGTAATGAATTCGTCCTTCCTGTTGTTGACGATGGCTGTTGAGTGCTACTCCCTGCATGTTACTTAATTTGTTCTCCACGAAGGTAAATAAAGAAGAGTTGAACAGAGATCCTTACTGATCCCGCGTTCTCATTATTTGGCCATCCTTGACACGGCGGCGAAGGCGGCGCAACTATATAAATATATATAAATAAATAATTGTTTAGTTTTATAGTTTAGTTTTGTATTAAAATTATATTTATTAATTTGATTATTTAAATTCAAATTATAAAATTTGTAAATTGTTATTATTTAATAGAGAGAGAGAAAAATAAATGCTTTACTTCTTACACATCATCCATATATATTTATAATTAATAACAATAAAATTTAACAACGTAACGTCTTTTGCAATCGGCTGTTACCCGTCATTTAGACATACTCTAATTTGTATATAGAATAATTCTTTTTCATTCTTTATTTATTCTTTATTATGTTGTTAATAAAAAATGTTCTTGTTCCGTCTATTTTGTCTAGGTGATGTTTTATATTTTCATCATATTCATCCTTTTCAATGTTTACCGAGATATTCCTCTCATCCAAAAGGGACATGGGTTCTCTTCAAAACAGCAAAAAAAAATGAGAATATTTAGTTGTTTTTTGATTTATAGTATTGTAGGAATGGGTGATAAATGGAAGTATTTCTTCCCAATTCTTCTGATCCCTGTTCACATAAATATGGAGCATATTGTCCAAATTTCTATTTAAACGCTCTGTCAAACCATTAGTCCGGGGATGATAGCTCGTTGTGAAGCAATGTTTAATCTTGCACATTTTAATCACCTCTTTCATTAAATCACTTGTAAATTGAGAGCCCTTGTCACTAATAAGATATTGCGGGGCTCTAGGCCGTTGGAAAATATCCTCTACAAGAAATTTAGAAACTTCTTTCACCGTTGCTTTCAAGGCTGCCCTTGTTTCCTCATATATAGTGTAGTAGTCCGTCAGTATAATTATCTATTTCTTCCTGTTTTTTCGTAGATGACAAAGGACCAACAAAATCAATTCCAATTCTTTCGAAAGGAAAGTTGGCTGGGGGAATGGGCTGTAGTAGTCAAGAGGGTGATTGATTTGAGTCTTTTCTACTTTGGCAAAGGTGGCATGTCTCAACGAATTCTGAGACATCCTTTAGCATGGATGGCCAAATTTATTTAATCTTCAATTGGTAGTTGGTTCTGGCCACAGCCAGATGGCCATTCGACATATGATTGTGATAGTCTTCCATAATTTCTCTCTTTTTCTTCTCTGGAACCACAAGCAACCACGCCCTGCCTTCAGGTTTCGGGTTTTTTTTAAAGAGGCATCCACCTTCTTCTTTAAAGTTGCACACAATAGATCGCCTGCTTTAATTTTTTTTAACCCTTCTCAATAAACTCATCTTTTACAACAGTTATTTGATTTTAAAATAGTCTTTCGAAATCCCCTCACACTTAGTTTCTGGTAAGGGACCCCTAGATAAGCCATCAGCGTCCATATGCTTTTTTCCTTATTTATATATTATGTTGAAATCATAATCTTGGATTTTCAATACTCATCTTGCCAATCGACCTGTTGGATCCTTCAAGTTTTTGAGTCAGCATAAGGCGTGATGATTTGTTACTTTTTAAAGTGTCTTCCATAAAGGTAGGGCCGTAATTTTTACATTGACCAGACAACAGCCAGACATTCTTTTTCGGTGGTTGAATAATTTTTCTCCGCTTCACTTAGAGTACGCCTCAAATATGAGATTACCTTCTCTTCACCACCGATGTCTTGGACAAGTGTTGCACCTAGGCCGATGTTGGATGCATCAGTATGAGTATAAATAGGCGCATTTGGATTGAAGTGACCTAAAATTGGTTGACTCAATAGTGCTGTCATCAGGGTTTGAAACGCTTCCTCTTGCCTTTCAGTCCACGTGAAGGGTCTGCAATATTTGAGAAATATTTGATAAATTTTCTATAATATGAGAGCATATTCCTAAAAAGGATTGTACTTCTTTGACCTTTGTGGGCCGAGGAAAATTTCTGACAGCTTTGATGTTATGTTCCGCGGGTTTTATGCAATGTTTGTTTGTTATATAGCCGAGAATCTCCAATTCTTCAAAAGCAAATCGGCAATTTTTGTCGTTTAACCTTGAATTAAATTTACGAAAACATCTGAAAACAGCTTCGAGTCATTTGAGATGCGTTGGAAATCCGGACTATATATAATAACATCATCCAGATAACACAGACAAATTTGCCATCTTAGATTTCCAAGCATATTCTCCATATTTCTCTCCAAGATAAAAGGCGCGTTGCAAAGTCCAAAGGGTATCACGTTGAATCCATATAATTCATGTGATGTAGTGAAGCTGTTTTCTCTTTGTCTCTTTCTTCGACTTCAACTTGCCAATATTCAGATCTGAGGTATATTGCTGAGAAGTAGGTAGATCCTTGGAGAGTATCCATAACTTCGTCTATTCTAAGGATCGGATAGACATGTTCTACTTTCACATTATTCATTTTTCTGTAGTTCACACAAAATCTGTATTGACCATCTCGCTTTTTGACTATTATGGCTGGGAAAGACTAGGGACTAGGAGATGGCCTAATAATGCCTTCTGTAAGCATCTCGTCAATTTGGTCTTTTATAATATCGCGTTCTTTAGCACTTACCCTGTAGGGCTTGTGTTTAATTGCTTCGCATCTTCTGTGCCAATCCGATGTTTTGTCAATTTGGTTCTTTCTAATCTTGAAGAAAACAGATCTCCACACCTTTCTAAAACTTGTTTTTAACATCTTCTATTCCTTTGATGAAATATTTTCGTTTATTTGGAATCTAGGTTCCTAGTTCTCTTCTAAACCCCCCCCCCCCCCCCCCCTTCTCGATTCACATCTATTTTCGCTGGACTACTTCCAAAAGCCAATGTTTGGTTTTTAATTTTTTTAACAGTCATGCATACGGATTAGTTATCCAGATATGTGCTTACACATTTATATCATTGATAAAATTCTCGCTAGACGAAGTCCATTTGTTTGAAACATTTTGCTGCTCTCCTTGATATTATATTCCTCATTCTCTGTTTCAACTAATGCCTTGATCAATTTAATGGAAATTTCCGGTACAACGGTATCCTTGGCACTAATTTCAACCTTTAGAAATTGCTTTCGCCATGATTATTCATAAAATCGTATTGTATAGTTTCTTGCTTACAATCTATTTTCGCGTTAATTTTAAGTAAGGAAATCTCTTCCAAGAATTAATGTCCGTAAATGCGTTTTTAATATCACAAATTTTTGTGATAATATTTTATCGTTAATTTTTATATTTAAAAATATACTTCCTACTATGTCTGATTTTTTTCTATCCTGTCCTGCCCAAGTTTTTGCTTGTTTTCTTATACCATGGCCTGTATCGAGGGCCGTTCTGAGGTCGACCACAGAGAGGTCAGCGCCTGTATCAACCAAATCTTCAAAAGTCCCTATCTTGTCCACCAGAATTTTAAATTTGTATTTCGGATCCAACTTCTTGATTCCATTTATGGGCGACTTGATTTGATTGACAGATTCAGGCGCGACGCTTAGTTTGAATCTTCCAATACGGAATATTTATCTGTGTGCTATGACATACATCTGCATAAAGCCGAGGTTCTGATTTCTCTGATATTTCATTCATTTGGCATTTCTCTTCGACCTTCTCTTGGGTAGCTGTTGCATCCTCTTCTAGGATTCTTATCGACTTTACCCTACAATATTAGGCTACATTCCCTGGCTGGTTACACTTGAAGCAGATTGGTCTTCCATCTTCCGTCCTATTTTTGCTCATTATTTGGCTTTTATTGTAAGTGTTTCTCTGAAGTTTTGGTTTCGGAACAAAGTTTGGATTATAAGGACGTCTAGGGGAAGAGGGCTGGGGCAAGGAGTTGTTTCGATACTGCCTAGGAGTAGGAGGGGAGTTGTTCTTGTAATATTTGGCAACAGGGGCCTGGGGCCTGGAAGTGGTCTGTTAGTTTCGTGTGACAGTCGGCGGCACGTTCCTCGATTTTTGTTCAGTTCTAAAATAGCGTGGACCGTTATATACCAGGTCTATTAGTATGAAACGCGAAAATGGGCGCCAGAGGCCGCTGTGCAACTTTATTTGAGCCGACGGTGGCGCTGTTGTAGGCGTTTTGTTCTTTGACTCACGTGGCATCAGCTTGCGTGCAGTTTTAGAAAAATTCAAATCGTGAAAATTTTCTGGAGCCCGTGGAAAATGGCGATTTCCGAGCCAAAAAGTGCCCATTTGCGGGAAGTTTTGTTGTTCGCCTTCAACTGGAAGAAAAGTGCCACTGAAGCCCACCGAATGCTCGAGGAAGTTTACGGCGACCACGCTCTGAGCAAATCGCAGTGTTACAGGTGGTTTAAAAAATTCCAAAGTGGCGATTTTGAACTTGATAATGAACCACATGGAAAACCGCCCCAAAAGTTCGAGGACGATGAACTGCAAGCTTTGTTGGATGAGAACAGTACCCAAATGCAGGAGAAACTCGCAAAACAGCTCCAGGTGTCTCAAGGTGCTGTTTCTCTACGTTTAAATAGCCTCGGAATGACCCAAAAGCTTTCCAGATGGGTCCCCCACGAGTTGAGCGAAAGGCAGCAATAACGGCGTCTGGTAACCTGCGAAGGGCTGCTCGCCAGGCATGAAAAGAAGTCATTTTTGCACCGAATCGTAACTTCTTATGAGAAATGGATCCACTTCAGCAATCCTACGCGCCAAAAGTCGTGGGGCCTGCCCGGCCAATTTCCAAAACAGACGCCTAGGTCCAATCGCTTCGGAAAAAAAGGCAATGCTTTGCATATGGTGGGACCAGACCGGCGTAGTATATTTCGAGCTCCTGAAACCGGGAAAAATGGTCAATACTAGTCGCTACGAACAACAAATGCACAGTTTGAGAGAGGGGTTGAATGAAAAAATACCGGAATGGCGTGAAAAGCACAACAACCTGATACTGCAGCATGACAACGCTCCAGCCTACAACGCTACGGTGGTCAAAAACACCATAAAAGACTTGGGCTGGGAACTCTAACCCCACCCGCCGTACTCATCATACTTAGCGCCGCCGAACTACCACCTTTTCACATCTTTAGGACACGCCCTAAAAAACCAGGAATTTTCGTACTCAGACATACTCCGAAAATGACTTGTTGACTGGTTCGACTCAAAAGGAATAGAAATTTTCAGACAAGAAATTCGAAAATTGCCTGAAAAGTGGTCCGAGTGTATAGCTAATCAGGGCAGTTGCTTTGAATAAAAAATCTTTTGTTTTATGGAATTGGTGAACCTTTGAATTCACTGAAAATTTTCGCGTTTCATACTAATAGACCTGGTACACTTCTAGATTTCTCCACACGTTCCCGATACTTCTAAAAAAATCCATTTTCTTTTTTACAATTAGAAATGTATCGGTCGTTATAGATGGGTTTAGGTAGAGAACGAATGAGTGTTATTTTTTCAGTCCTCCAATAACATGTTAGAATTTCGCTTCTTCTACCATTGCGGGGTCAACCATGTTGCACAACACTAGGTTGTCTTCTGCGAACCTGATTGCTGTTTCATTCCAGTGTTGCATTCTGTTAAGCTTCATTCTTAATTCTTCTTTATTTGCGTCCTAAGAAAAATCCTGAATGAGGCTGCTTTTAATGTTTTCCCAACTCTTGAAACTAGCTTTGTGCAAATTCAACCAGTTTTTGGCGTTTCCCGTCATGTTCATGGCGGCATAACGGGCAATTATGTAATCTGCCCGATGGAAGAGGAAACCAATCTCTTCGAGGGATTCTATCCATGGGCGAGGGTAATCTGTTCCGTCATACTTCGGAATTTCTATATTAGGGTTCAAAGCAACTGGGTCGGAACTAGCATCCCTACCAATTGTTGCACCAAGTTGCAGCTTTTCAGGGTCGTCGACATTGGTTTCCTCCTTCTTGGTGTTATACACGTTTCCCGAGCAGGTTTCCACACTTAAGGCAAATAAAGAAGAGTAAACAAAAATAAATTACCTTTTAATGTTATTGTATTTATTTATCCGTTGTCCTACTCGTAGGTCGTGATCTGCAGTCTTCGTCTAGGTCCTCTCTCGCACCAATAACCAATCAAGATATATGTACAATAAAATTTTACAAAAGGAATGAAAATAAAAAAAGAAATGATGATTCTCTAAATAACCTGTTTTAAATAAATATCAAATATTATAGAATATTTTGAATAAATCTAGGGCGCATTAAAATTGATGCAAAATATATGCGCTAGATACTCTATATATGCTTGTTTAAACAAATCCAGAATAAAATAGTAAAAAAGAGATAAACCTTTTGAAATTAATTATCTGATTCGACCTTTTTGGACTGCCTTAAACATATAAACTTAGCGAAAAATTGTAGGAGGACAATACAATGTAACGTTTGTGCCATAGACAACTTTTTCTACTTTTTTATAATTATCATAAACCATGAGAAAATAATCTATAGCCTCGAGGCAGAGTATTGTATCCAACTATCTTTATACCAGATAAGTGACCAAAATGCTAATAATATTGGTTAAACAGAATTAAAATAGCATGATCATTCTTGTTACCCAATATCAGAATTCTTATATACTGAATTCTATTCCTGATGAGATAGGATTGGAGGCAATTTCTATGGTAAGAATTTTGCTCATCTGTTTATTTGCGTTGCACAAGCAGAAACAAAATTTCATTAGAAATATTAGGCGAATTATATCAAACATATTTAATATGGGTTCTCCCATAGAATAAGAACTCGTGAATCAAAATGAAATTTGTGTTATAAATTCCCTGGTGCCTGAAGGGGGATGGTTAAGTGATGGTTAAGCTAACCCATTTTCTTGATAAATCAAGAAAAGTCATCCACGAACGCGTTTCGCGCTGTTAGCACTCGTCAGCGTAGAGCAGGCTTTACCACTGCGACCAAAAATATGGGTTTGCCAAATATCAGGGAACAAGTTAAATCAATGAATAGTTGATTTCTGTTCCACTAGATGACGTTCTGCCATCTAAAAAGCACATGTGCCTTTGGTTAGAATATGCCCTATTTATTTTTAATATCGAAACCTGACCCTTTTATTTTTTATTGTTGTTTCAAGCAAATATATATAGGTTTCTCTTTTGGTGGAACAGAAGCAGTGCTATGGTTTGAAATATTTGTGAATATTTAACATAAATTGTCTAATAATAAATAAATTGAACATGATATATGTGAAAAATTCGTTAAATGTCTTTATCATATGAACATAGATCTAGGTTTTCACAATTAGAAGATACCGATAAAGAAGTTCAAACTACGCAACAACTGGCTTTTCTCTAGCAATGGAAATTCAATTATTGGTTTGAAGATAATCAGAGATGATTTGTATTACAAACTTCAAATTACAAACATTTTGTAAGTCTAATAAGTGAACTTGGCCTTTAATTTTGTATTGAAAAATTATATTCCTTTTAAGAAAATTCAGAGGTAATTATTGGATCAAAAATTCCAAAATAGTATTCCAAGTGCTATCTCTTAACGTGTGTAGCATAAAGGTGTTTTTCAAAACCCTTAGAGATTGCTCCACCTCACTGGTTACTTGATAAAAGGGGAGAGACTCACTAAATTTCATAATGTTGGGAGTAAACATAATAGATCCACACAACCTCATAAACACCACTTTGAATATTAAATCATATTTATTAGTGCTGTATATATAGCTATACACATTTAATATATAATTTGACTAAACAATGAAACTTAAATTCATGAATGAAAATAAAAGATTTGGCTCGAAGGGGGTGATCATCAATTATTATATCCCAATAAGGAAAATAGTAGATATTGATAAGGCTATCTTTGCTTCGAACTGGAAGGAGATAGGTTCAGATGAAATATTCATAATGTACATTTCAATTTTTACCATCCTCTTCAACATGTTGTGGTGGTTGGTGAGGGCGTCTTATTCACTCATTCGAAGATCTTGTTAAAGTTTTGATCTATTCATCGATGTACTATAGATACCTACTAAACTATGTCAATAGCTTTCCAATTGTTGAAACCCATTGCCTATGGGTGATACTTGAGGAAAAAATTGAAATGGCAAGTTTATCAACTCCAAGAGATCTTTGTCTCTGTAAGTTAAATTTTACTCTACCATTCTATAAATTAACTTGAAGTACCTAATTAAATGTATCTAACTTGATGTGTAAAAAAATATGAAATACATTACCCTTTTTTTATTGTGATTAACACATTTTCCAGCTTTTAATTAATATATAAAATTCGCCATTAAAACCCCATTCCGAATAAATTGTGACGAAAGGAAAACATTCATTTTTTAATGGCTCCATCACTCACTATATATATAGCCTTCCTAAAAATAATTTGATACATATGAACTTGAAATTATTTCAAAGATAAATTATTTCTCTCTTCAAATTTAGTTAAAACATTTCAATTTGCATGCCTATTGATAGAAACCTTTGAGAATTTTCTGAAAGTATTACTAGCACGATGTTGTTCTGAATTTTAAAATTTATTTTATAGTTTCGAAGCACAAATTGTAAAAATACTAGTCATGTAACTCTCCTAAGTTTTCGAAACAAATTAAATATGCAAACAAGTATCGATGCAATTTCATAGACTAATATTCAATTTAGTAAATTAAATTTTATTGCCCTCTATCGTTAAAATTTTACACAAATAAATTTACTGGCAATGCGTTTCTTTTGACTGTATAGATTTAAAAAGAAACGCATTGCCAGGAAATTTATTTGTGTAAAATTTTAATATTCAATTTAAATGGCTGAGAAACACACAGTAGCTATATCCAGACATATCTCTATATATGATGAAGTATCGGCTGGATAGGTCAATTTTTTTAGAAACAAATATCAAAGCAGCGAAATATGGAGATTTACCTTTATTTATATATTCCATAATATTTATATTACATTCTTGAAACTTAAGAGTAACTCTTCCGATAAATGATTTCATATGACATTAAAATATCTTCGGGAATGTCTAATAGTTTCTTAGCGTACCCGTGTTATATGACTCATTAATTTACCCATTTTATCAACACAAATAATTGTGAAATTCTGTGTCTGTTCCGCATATACGAGGTGTGTTCAAAAAGTATCGTGACCTTTGAATTTTCGCGGGTTACGTATATTCGAATTTCGATCTTTTTGTGGCTTTATGTTGGTACTCATGTCTCTCACTTATGCCGACAAGCTCGGCCATTTTGAATGTTCACTTAATTGTTGACAGCTGCTTTGCTTGCAGGTGTTTTGGATCGTCTTCGATTTTTACCTATTAAAAAATGGATCAAAAAACCTGTATCAAATTTTGTGTGAAAAACGAAATTAAGTGCGCGGATGCATTTCGAATGTTGACTCTAGCATACGGAGAAGCTACCTTGGACCGAAGCAACGTTTATCGGTGGTACAAAATGTTCTCAGAAGGCCGAGAAGATGTGAACGACGAAGAGCGTGCCGGACGCCCGAGCACTTCAACAACAGACGAAAAAATTAATGAAGTGGAGAAAATGATATTGGCCAATCGTCGAATCACCGTTCGAGAAGTTGCTGAGGACCTAAACATATCGATTGGCTCGTGCCATTCGATTTTTATCAATGATTTGGGCATGAGACGGGTCGCCGCGAAATTCGTACTAAAATTGCTCAATTGCGACCAAAAACAGCATCGCATGAACATTGCTAATGAGATGTTGGACTCTGTCCGCGACGACCCAAATTTGCTCCAGAGGGTCATAACTGGTGACGAAGCGTGGGTTTATGATTATGACGTGGAAACCAAAGATCGATCATCTCAATGGAAGCTGCCGCACGAACCAAGACCGAAAAAAGCGCGCCAAGTTCGGTCGAATGTGAAAGTTTTGCTGACTGTTTTCTTCGATTGCAGGGGCGTGATGCATCATGAGTTCTTGCCACAGGGTAGAACGGTCAATAAGGAATATTACCTGCAAGTTATGCGCAATTTGCGCGAGGCAACCCGCCAGAAACGCCCGGGTTTGTGGAAGAACAAAAATTGGCTTTTGCACCACGATAACGCCCCTGCTCACACATCGTTGCTTGTGCGCGACTTTTTGGCCAAAAACAACACACTAATGATGCCGCAGCCACCGTATTCCCCAGATCTGGCCCCCTGTGACTTTTTCTTGTTCCCTAAACTGAAGAGGCCCATGAAAGGACAACGTTACGCTACGCTTGACGAGATAAAGACGGCATCGAAGGAGGAGCTGAAAAGATTTTTTTTTAAATGATTTTTTGAAGTGCCTCGAAGATTGGAAAAACCGTTGGCACAAGTGTATAATATCTCATGGGGATAACTTTGAAGGGGACAAAATAGTTATTCAAGAATAAATAAATAATTTTTGAAAAAACACAAAAGTGGCGATACTCTTTGAACACACCTCGTAATAAAATCTTTGAGTATACCTGGAATATACAAATCATAAAATCAAAAAGAAGGTAAAAGAGAGATTTCAAATGAATAAAATATCAGAAAAATCAAGACTTTGGCTTTATGCTGATGTATGTCAAAGCAGACAGACAAATATTCCTACCCGGAATAGATATTCCGTGTTGGAAGATTGACAAATATTCCTACCCGGAATAGATATTCCGTGTTGGAAGATTTAAACTAAGCGTTCTCGCCTGAATCTGTCAATCAAAGCAAGTCAACCATAAATGGAATCAAGAAGTTGGACCCTGAATTCAAATTGAAAATCCACGTATACAAGAAAGGGACTTTTGAAACTTTGATTGACACAGGCATTGACCCATCAGTGTTCAACCTCAGAACAATCATCGATACAGGCCATGATATAAGTAAACTCGCAAAACCCTGTGCAGGATCCAATGAAAAAAAAAGGTAGACATAGTAGGAAGTATATTTCAAAAATGAAAATTGATGAAAAAGCATTATCGCACAAATTTATGGCATTTATGGACATTAATTCTTGGAAAAGATTCCCTTTAGAAAATGAACGCGAAAATTGATTGTGAAATAAGACACAATAAAATACGATTTGACGAATAATCATGATGAAACAAATTTTGAAATGTTGGATATAAAGAGTGTCGAGGATACCATTTCACCGGGATTTTTTCATCAAATTGATCGAGGCATTTGTAGAAACAGAGGATAGGGAATATAATATTGATGAGAGTAGCAAAATGTTTCAAACAAATGGACTTCGTCTAGCAAGAAGCTTGATCAATGTTATAAATAGGGAAGCACATATCTGGATAACTAATCCGTATTCTCAATTCTAAAAAATAATGAAAAACCAATTATTGGCTTTTGGAAGTAGTCCAGCGAAAAAATATGTGAATCGATAAAGGGTGGTTGAGGAGAACGAGAAGCTAGATTTTAAATAAACAAAAATCTTTAATCAAAGGAACAGAAGGAGTTGAAACAAGTTTTAGAAAGGTATGGAAATCTGTTTACATCGAGATTAGGGAAAACCAATTTATGAATATATTGGATTGACACAGAAGATGTGAAGCCAATTAAACACAAGCCCTACAGGGCCCACGTAGTGTCCCCCGTCTTCGTCCATAGTCCTTTGTCCACTGTCCGCCATCATAATCCTGTCGACTTATACGTGTCTACTGTCGTAAACCCGGGTAAGCCAACAAGTGAGTTGGAAGCAGTCGGTGTTGAGTGGCAAGGCGTGCGGAGTGGGAAGTCCGCACGGGACAGTTAGGACAAAGTTTAGGATCAAATGACGCTCTCCTAGTACGTCTCTAGTGGCACCAGAACCAGAGGAAAGTTGAGGATTAACTGAGGAAAGCTCGGCGTCCTGCATGAAGACGCGGAGGCAGGGAGGAACCAAAACGGCGGCCACGAGGGCCGCCGTGAGATGATCACCGACCTAGACTGCGCGGGGCTCTCCGAAAATATCCACTGTAACCTAACTAACTGTCAACATCCAGACCAACGCCCCTTTTTTGTCTCTCCCGGGATCCCCCGGGGGTCCGGTGGCAAGCTGGTGTCACTTTGAGACGACTAGAAAAGACGTCATACTTTATTACTTACATATCACATTGTTAAAATTCGATACATATATATTTTTATTTTCAAAAATCACCCTTTATGGATAAGCATAATACTCATCACTTTAAAACATCCATGCTTATCTCTATATAGTATCAATATTTAATCCAGATAGATCAAATGCACCAAATATATGCGGAACAGACACAGAATTTTTCAATTATTAGTTTTGATAAAATGGGTAAATTAATGAGTCACATAACGCGGGTACGCTAAAAAACTATTAGACATTCCCGATGATATTTTAACGTCATATAAAATCATTTATAGGAAGAGTTACTCTTAAGTTTCAAGAATGGAATATAAATATTATGGAATATATAAATAAAGGTAAATCTCCATATTTCGCTGTTTTGATATTTGTTTCTAAAATATTTGACCTATCCAGCCGATACTTCATCATATATAGAGATATGTCTGGATATAGCTACTGTGTGTTTCTCAGCCATTTAAATTGAATATTAGTCTATGAAATTGTATCGATACTTGTTTGCATATTCCATTTGTTTCGCAAACTTGGGAGAGTCACATGACTAGTATTTTCACAATTTGTGCTCCAAAACTATTAAATATTTTTTTTAAATTCAGAACAAAATCGTGATAGTAATATATTCAGAAATTTCTCAAAGGTTTCCATCAATAGGCATGCAATTTTAAATGTTTTAACTAAATTTGAAGAGAGAAATTATTTATCTTTTTGAAATAATTTCAAGTTCAAATGTATCAAATTATTTTTAGGAAGGCTATATATATAGTGAGTGAGGGAGCCATTAAAAAAGGAATGTTTCCCTTTCGTCATAATTTCTTCGGAATGGGGTTTTTAGTGGGGCAGTTTATATATTAATTAAAAGCTGGAAAATGTGTTAATCACAGTACAAAAAAAGGGTGATGTATTTCATATTTTTCACACATTAAGTTGGATACATATATATACACACAAATATTTCAAACCATAGCACTGCTTCTGTTCCACCAAAGGAGAAACATATATATATTTGCTTGAAACAACAATAAAAAACAAAAAGGTCAGGTTTCGATATTAGAAATAAATAGGTCATATTCTAACCAAAAGCACATGTGCTTTTTAGATGGCAGAACGTCATCTAGTGGAACAGAAATCAACTATTCATTGATTTAACTTGTTCCCTGATATTTGGCCAACCCATATTTTTGGTCGCAGTGGTAAAGCCTGCTCCACGCTGACGAGTGCTAACAGCGCGAAACGAGTTCGTGGATGACTTTTCTTGATTTATCAAGAAAATGGGTTAGCTTAACCATCACTTAACCATCCCCCTTCAGGCACCAGGGAATTTATAACACAAATTTCATTGTGATTCACGAGTTTTTATACTATGGGAGAACCCATATCAAATATGTTTGAAATAATTCGTTTAATATATCTAATAAAATTTTGTTTCTGCTAGTGCAACGCAAATAAACAGATGAGCAAAATTCTTACCATAGAAATTGCCTCCAATTCTATCTCATCAGGAATAGAATTCAGTATATAAGAATTCTGATATTGGGTTACAAGAATGATCATGCTATTTTAATTCTGTTTAACCAATATTATTAGCATTTTGGTCACTTATCTGGTATAAAGATAGTTGGATACAATACTCTGCCTCGAGGCTATAGATTATTTTCTCATGGTTTATGATCATTATAAAAAAGTAGAAAAAGTTGTCTATGGTACAAACGTTACATTGTATTGTCCTCATACAATTTTTCGCTAAGTTTATAAGTTTAAGGCAGTCCAAAAAGGTCGAATCAGCTAATTAATTTCAAGAGGTTTATCTCTTTTTACTATTTTATTGTGGATTTGTTTAAACAAGCATATATAGAGTATCTAGCGCATATATTTTGCATCAATTTTAATGCGCCCTAGATTTATTCAAAATATTCTATGATATTTAATATTTATTTAAAACAGGTTATTTAGATAATCATCATTTCTTGTTATAGATTCATTCCTTTTGTAAAATTTTATTGAACATATATCTTGATTGGTTATTGGAGCGAGAGAGGACCTAGACGAAGACTGCAGATCACGACCTACGAGTAGGACAACGGATAAATAAATACAATAACATTAAAAGGTGATTTATTTTTGTTTACTTTTCTTTATTTGCCTTAAGTATGGAAACCTGCTCGGGAAACGTGTATAACACCAAGAAGGAGGAAACCAAGGTCGACGATCCTGAAAAGCTGCAACTTGGTGCAACAATCGATAGAGATGCTAGTTCCGACCCAGTTGTTTTGAACCCTAATATAGAAATTCCGAAGTTTGACGTGACAGAATACCCTCGCCCATGGATAGAATCCCTCGAAGAGATTGGTTTCCTCTTCCATCGGACAGATTACATAATTGCCCGTTATGCCGCCATGAACATGACGGGAAACGCCAAAACCTGGTTGAATTTGCACAAAGCTAGTTTCAAGAGTTGGGAAAACATTAAAAGCAGCCTCATTCAGTATTTTTCTTAGGACGCAAATAAAGAAGAATTTAGAATGAAGCTTAACAGATGCAACACTGGAATGAACCAGCAATCAGGTTCGCAAGAGACATCCTAGTGTTGTGCAACATGGTTGACCCCACAATGGAAGAAGAAGCTAAATTCTAACATGTTTTTGGCGGACTGAAAAAATAACACTCATTCGTTCTCTACCTAAACCGATCTAAAACGACCGATAAATTTCTTATTGTAAAAAAGAAAATATATTTTTTGAGAAGTATCGGGAACGTGTGGAGAAATCTAGAAGTCTATATAACGGTCCACGCTATTCTAGAACTGAACAACAATCGAGGAACGTGTCGCCGACTGTCACACGAAACTAACAGACCACTTCCAGGCCCCAGGCCCCTGTTGCCAAATATTACAAGAAAAACTCCCCTCCTACTCCTAGGCAGTATCGAAACAACTTCTTGCCCCAGCCCTCTTCCCCTAGACGTCCTTATAATCCGAACTTTCTGTCGAAACCAAACCTTCAGAGAAACACCTACAATAAAAGCCAAGTAGTGAGCAAAAATAGGATGAAGATGGAAGACCAATCTGCTTCAAGTGTAACAAGCTAGGGCATGTGGCCTGTTATTGTAGGGTCAAGTTTATAAGAATCCTAGAAGAGGATGCAACAGCTACCCAAGAGAAGGTCGAAGAGAAATGCCAAATGAATTATGCTGATGTATGTCATAGCACACAGACAAATATTCCAACCCAGAATAGATATTCCGTATTGGAAGATTCAAATTAAGCGTCGCGCCTGAATCTGTCAATCAAATCAAGTCGCCCATAAATGAAATCAAGAAGTTGGACCCTAAATACAAATTAAAAATCCAGGTGGACAAGATAGGGACTTTTGAAGATTTGGTTGATACAGGCGCTGACCTCTCTGTGGTCGATCTCAGAACGGCCCTCGATACAAGCCATGGTATAAGAAAACTCGCAAAAACTTGGGCAGGACCCGATAAAAAAAAATCAGACATAGTAGGAAGTATATTTTTAAATATAAAAATTAACGACAAAATATTATCACACAAATATTTGATATTGAAAACGCATTTACGGACATTAATTCTTGGAAGAGATTTCCTTAAGAAAATGAACGCGAAAATAGATTGTAAGCAAGAAACTATAAAATACGATTTTATGAAAATTCATGGCGAAAGCAATTCTGAAAGGTTGAAAATAGTGCCAAGGATACCATTGTACCGGAAATTTCCATTAAATTGATCAAGGCATTAGTTGAAACAGAGAATGAGGAATATAATATCAAGGAGAGCAGCAAAATGTTTCAAACAAATGGACTTCGTCTAGCGAGAATTTTATCAATGATATAAATATGTAAGCACATATCTGGATAACTAATCCGTATCCATAACTGTTAAAAAAAAATTAAAAACCGAACATTGGCTTTTGGAAGTAGTCCAGCGAAAATAGATGTGAATCGAGAAAGGGGGGTAGAAGAGAACTAGGAATCTAGATTCCAAATAAACGAAAATCTTTCATCAAAGGAATAGAAGAAGTTAAAACAAGTTTTAGAAAGGTATGGAGATCTGTGTTTTCGTCGAGATTAGAAAGAACTAAATCAACAAAACATCGGATTGACACAGAAGGATGGAAGCCAATTAAACACAAGCCCTACAGGGTAGTGCTAAAGAACGAGATATTATAAAAGACCAAATTGACGAGATACTTACAGAAGGCATTATTAGGCCATCTTCTAGTCCCTGGTCTTTCCCAGTAATATTAGTCAAAAAGCGAGATGGTCAATACAGATTTCGTGTGGACTACAGAAAAATGAATAATGTGAAAGTAAAACATGTCTATCCGATCCTTAGAATAGACGAAGTTATGGATACTCTCCAAGGATCTACATACTTCTCAGCAATAGACCTCAGATCTGGATATTGACAAGTTGAAGTCTAAGAAAGAGACAAAGAGAAAACAGCTTCACTACATCGAATGGATTATATGGATTCAACGTGATACCTTTTGGACTTTGCAACGCGCCTTTTATCTTTGAGAGAAATATGGAGAATATGCTTGGAAATCTGAGATGGCAAATTTGTCTGTGTTATCTGGATGATGTTATTATATATAGTCCGGATTTTCCAACGCATCTCAAAAGACTGGAAGCTGTTTTAGATGTTTTCGTGAATCTAAATAAAGGTTAAACGACATAAATTGCCGATTTGCTTTTGAAGAATTAGAGATTCTCGGCTATATAACAAACAAACATGGCATAAAACTCGAGGAACATAACATCAAAGCTGTCAGATATTTTCCTCGGCCCACAAAGGTCAAAGAAGTACAATCCTTTTTAGGAATATGTTCATATTATAGAAAATTTATCAAAGATTTCTCAAAATTGCTGACCCATTGACCAACCTTATAACAACACAATAAAGACTCAACAAAGAATGAAAAAGAACTATGAAAAGAAACATATGAAAAGAAGCTATGAACCAGGAGAATTAGTTGCAGTTTGGACACCAATTAGGAAAATAGGAAAGTGTGAGAAACTTCAGAGAAAATATTTTGGTCCATATAGAATATTAAAGAAGGTGTCTAGCGTCAATCATCTAATAGAACCGAAAATAAATCCGGCCAAGACCCTTTGATAGTTCATGTTTCAAGACTCAAGCCTAATAATGAGAGTATAAATGAGGTCATTCACGAGGACATGAAAACCTCTGGAGAGGAGGGTGTGTTGCATCAATTTCAATGTGCCTTACATTTATTCAAAATATTCTATAATATTTATTATTTATTTAAAACAGATTATTTAGATTATCATCCTTTCTTTTGTAATATTTTATTGTACATATATCTTGATTGGTTATTGGAGCGAGAGAGGACCTGGACGAAGACAGCGGATCACGACCTACGAGGAAGACAATGATTAAATAAATACAATAACTTTAAATAGTAATTTATTTTTATTTACTTTACTTTATTTTCTTTGAGTTTGGAAACCCGTTCGGGAAACGTGTATAACACCAAGAAGGATGAAACCAAGTTCGACGACGCTGTAAAGCTGCAACTTGGTGCAACATTATATAGCGTTATGACAAAAATGTTGCGTTGAATATTCGTACTTTAAACATGAAATTCTTAAACACAGACTGAATTCTCAAGATTGCCTTACTATAAACAACATATCTAGTGGGTATGCTCACAGTCAATAAACATTCTCTAAGAATATTAGGAAATAAAGTGACAAAAAATCACAAATATTTTGAATTCATTTTTATTCTTAATAAAACTTATTAACAAACCTTTACTGAGATTATATAAAAATATTCAATATATATATATATATATAACATGAAAAGGGATTAAAAACCACAGGCAAGTATACGCATTCAATGAACTCAGTTAAGCATATATATTTTAATACAGGATCCATATACAATAAATGAAAAGGTAATATATATCTATATCTAAGGTCTATTTTAAATTGACAATAACCATAGTTAACAGAATGAATTCCTAACAGATGTTTACTAATTCATCCATTGCAACCAGCACTGTCTACGCCATAGCTGAAATTTTATCCTATCAAATATTTATATTCAACCTAATTCATTGGACAGCTCGAATTCTAAGCATTTATAAAGAAATTAGAAAATGCATAAAATAAGTAAACCAATTATGATCTGTGACGATTTAAATTCTAAGGCTTAGATATGGTACAATATTAGAAAATATTTAGACTCATTTATATATACTACTGATGATATAAACATGAAAATACATAGTGATAAACTACAACTTGCCACAATGCGATTTTTATAGCATAACAGACAAGCAAAAAAAAAAACAATAATAAAATTATTATCGCAAATCTCAGATCATATAGAAATATATTTATGTAAAAATAAATGGATAATAGTTTACATTAAACAATTATTCAGGATGTATATATATTTTAATTGAACAAACATATTGATTGATATTGAGCATAATATGATACAGTTTCTCTTTCTCTCTCTAACAAAACAGCCTAACAGCAAATAAACTAATAATATATATATAACATATATAACAATAATAATATAAACAGATAATAAAGCAATAGCATATATTTTTTGAATAATTTTTTTTTACATTAGCCAATTTTTCAATTTGTAACTTGATGAGAAAAAGTTAGATTGGTTGCCTTTCTATTAATATTTTTGTTAGTATAATATATGAACCTTTCTCTCTCTCTAACAAAAATAATATGTGACCGTTATGGACTTGAGACGTTATTCATCATTTCCTGAATGTGATCTCTGTAGTAGTCTTCAATGGAATGTCTCTTCAGCTTAAGGGCCGCCGTGACCAGTCCAGAGTCAGGAGTCCAATCATCAGCCACGAGTCTGCAGTCCGCGGGGATTTCCCTGGAGTTAAGTCCAGCTACAACAAGCGGCAATCACATTATTTTTCGAATTTAATAGAGAATCTAACATCTCAGTAATTCAGGCATTTAAACAGACAGCATTTTAAAAATGGTATGAGGCATTACTCGCTCGAATTCAGGATTTTTAGTTAATATTCTACTAAAAACCAATTACAAATAGGTTTTAATTTGGGAAAAATCATTCAGGGATGTGTTATATTATGTATGAATCTTTTTTAACACTCAAACTTTGTGCTTTAGAGCCTTTCTACGGGTATATTTCTGAATAATTTCCGGGCCGTTGAGCCCTTAAACAAATGTTTGTCTGAAAGCTTTCGGTCCTTGGAGCCTTTCAACAGAAGGAGTACTGACTACTTTGAAGCCTTTGAGCTTTTAAATAGGAATATTCCTGAAAACCTTTGGGCCTCGGAGTCCTTCTACGGGAGTATAGCTGACTTATTTCGGGCCTTGGAGCCCTTCAACTAGAGAAGTGCTGACTAACTACTTATAGTTATAGTACTTATAGTCTCGTTGACTTGAATTGTTTAATAAAATTGCTTATCACTGGATGCCTTTTTCAAAATGATTTGATGTGAGGGATTAACATTTTAAATGGAAAGAAAAGGGTTAAATAGCTTAAATATATCAATTCAAGTATTCAGAGATTTTAATTCATTGAAAAATGGTTCTATGGGAATAAATATAAAGGTTTTATACAAGAAGCTTATCACTGAATGCCTTTTAAAAAATGATTTGATATAGAAGATTATAATATTCAGAGAAGAAAAGGATAATACAGCTCAATCAGATCGAATTGAGTGTTTCAAAGATTTTAAATGATTGCAATATGTTTCAATAGAAATAAATATAAAATGAATACTCACACATAAGGCCATGTTCCCTCAACATGGAGGAGATGTACCGCACGACCGCAGGGTCACGGCACATGTCCCCCAGACTCCTGCCTGATCCAAACCTCTGCTTCAGGACTTCATAGTTCGGAACAACCAGAGCCAGGAGCCTGTTTTGTGCTGCGGCAGAAACACACATGTTGTCCACTTCTGGACATGACTTCAGACGAGATTCCACCTGGCCTAGAGCCACGTACTCTCCGGTGGAGAGCTTCACGAGGTCCTTGCGACGGTCTGCGCAGAACAGCAGACAGCATTTTAAAATATATGACTATCATAGTACAACATGCATATAACCCTATGTACTTCATATATTTATAATACTGTAGAGCCTCTATATAAAGGACAGCACCTAGTTGTAGGTATATATAAATATATGTGAGTATTTGTATTCCAAAAACAATTCATGACGTCTTGCACCCTTATATTTCAAGAGCCTAAAAGGTCGTGAATGGTAAGAAAGGTAGAAACAATGAAGAACTATCAGCTCCAGTCGAGGTGGGACCGTGGCATGATGGAAAAAGCCAGCGAAGGAACAATTATAGCGACAGAGGGATATACACACTAGAGAGTAACAGCGGAAGACAATGGGAAGAACAGAACAACCCAGTGAGTGGAGTGTAGTAGCGAGTTATCCTCAAGAGAGCGCGGTCCTGGTGTTCCAGAGTAGATAACAGCTGTTGGCCTGACCGCGGGAGGACCTGAAGATACTCAGACCGAGTTAGCGACAGGACAGTGAGGATATCCTTCTAGAAATTTAACAGCAGAACGATTTTGTCGGTCTGTTGCGGCAGCGGATCAGTCTGCATGTCGGTGTTTTACAGGGAGGAAATGGACTGTTTGTGGAGCGGGACCTTTTTTAAGAGTGACATCCACATGACAAAGATCCTTCTGACGGCATAGATTGAAACAAGATACTTATATTGTATTCCGTCTATTTCATACCTTTTAATAAACCGCCAACTTTAGCTGCATCCCTTCACATCTCATTTTCGAACCATCCTGATTAGACGAAGGTTAAAAACAGCAGATGTGCGACTCAAAAATTTTAAATTTTTAAAGGGGAGAGCAATTGAAATTGAAACTTTTTTATTACAATGTCCATATAAGGTTATAAAAAAGGTTGAATATAAAAAAATATAAATATGTACACATAAAATTAAATAATATAAAAGAGATAGATGTAATCTTCAAGATTTACCCTCATTTTTATGATTATTTTTTTAGAAATATGTCACATTATATTCGAACATAATGTAAAACCGCGCATCATCTGTATTCGAAAATATAAACAATTTATAAGGCGCAAGTTTCTTTAAAATATAGAAAGCTTAACATATTTATTCCAAAGTAAACGAGCGCCTTATAGAGCAATAATAGTACAATAGTATATCGATGGTTTAGTTAAAAATATCCCAATATTGACATATTAATGCAATTCTGTCGGTGAATTTTCTAGTAAAGTGTTAATTGCTTGACATTTTCCGCTTAGAGGTTGCAAGGTATATGAAGAATATTGTAATAGTTACCAATTAGCCTCAGTCTGTTGCCTGGAAGCAATTCTCCAATATCTCCGGTATAGAACCACCAGATTCCATCTTTTTCTTCGTAGACCTTTTTGGTGAGTTCAGGGTTGTTGAAATACCCTACCGTAACACTTTTGCCTCCCACTACCACCTCACCTCTGGGGTAGGGTTTATCCTTTGTGGAGTATCCTCCTGCGGCTGATTGGTTAGAAACAGCAATAGTCCAGTAACGTACTCTACTAGCTCCTACCTTCCTTCCAGTCTGCCAGTCTGATGTAGCCACCTTCTCCAGGATAACCTACATGGCCTGTGACGGGATCATCAGCTGCACAGACGATATAAGATCATATTTTAAGGCAAAATATATAGTGAAAGACATTAACATAAATATTAGATTATATTTATGAATAAAGAGATAAATCATTATTTGGCAACTAACAATATATATATGCACTCTTCAGACCTATAAGCTCATGTTCATAAGTTCTATAAACCCACGCCCAAGATGTCTTCTTTAGTAAATGTAGAGTTTATAACAAAAAAGCCAAAACAATAGAATAGCAGTTTGGAGATTTATTTGGTGAAACCGGTGAAAGGATACATTTATGAAATATATTTATAGTGCCATTGAGATAAAAAAGGAAAATGTTTCAAGCCTTTGATTTCATTCAAGATATGAACATAGACTGACTTTCCAAGGACATATATTAAAAGAAAAGGTTTAGAAAAGATGTTAATATGATGAAAATTGTAAGAAGAGAACACCTGCAAAGAGCTAGCTAGATAGGGTCGAAAACACTACTGGAAGGTCAGTAAATGAGATGCGAGTGATGGCGCTGCAGTTCAAATTAGAGAAAAAAATCCACAAAGTCATCAATATTGAACTAGAATTGATGGATACTAATAACAACATAAAGTCTTTAGAAAATATATTTGATAAAATATATATAAACATTGGACAAAAAATTTCTATTTAAAAAAGGATATATTATATAGGTTTTATAATACTGGCTATCTTATTTTAAAATGTATAAACTTTCAAAAATACGATAATCGCTTCTATTTTGAAAACATTCATAGTGTGATCAATAATTTTCTAGAAATGCTAAATATTTAAGGAAATACAAAAGTATAATAAAGATTTATCTAAAGTTTCTCAACATAATCGCCGTCACTATCTATACACTCCTTCCATTTTTTTTTCCAGATATCAAAACACCTCTGATAATCCTCATCTTTCAGGCTTTTCAAAATATTCTTCGTATTCTCCTTTATTTCAGATGTTGAGTCAAATCGACGTCCTTTTAAGACTTTTTTTTATTTCAGGGTGAAGTAAAAATTAGCAAATTCAGGGGAATAGAGTGGCTAGGATAGTATAGTAATTTCGTGTTTAGCCAAATAGAGTTGTACAGTGACGCCCGTATGTGGCCGTGCGTTGTCATGATGTAAGAACCAATTTCTCTTATATCATTTTTCGGGTCGTTTCTAACGCACAGGCTTCCTTAAACGTCGCGATACATCAAGATAGTCATGTTTATTAATGGTCTGACCCTCGGGCACGAATTCATAGTGTACCAATCCCTTTACATCAAAGAAAGTGATAAGAAGACACTTAAGCTTCGATTTGATCATCCTTACTTTCTTGAATCTTAGTTCTCCAGGCTCTAGCTACTGACTTGATTGCCTCTTAGTCTCAGGATCATATCCGCACACCAATGTTTCATCTCCCGTGATAACATTTTTGAACCAATGGGGATCAGAATTAAACATTTCGACCATGTTTTTACACGTTTCTTTGCGATGCCCTTTCTGCTCATTCGTTAAGAGATGTGGGACAAATTTAGCCGGGGATCGTTTAAGATGCAGATCATTCTTTATGATGGTTTGGCATGTTCCAAAAGAGATATCCAAGTCTTCTGGTAGCGCTCTGATAGTTATTCTTGATAGAGGACTTGATTTTGAGTTCATTTTCGGGTTTCTTATCGATAAAGGTCTGCCAGTGTGTAGATCATTCTCGACGCTTGTTCGACCAGCTTTAAATCGTACAAACCATTCAAATGTCTTCTATTGTGATAGAGCATATTCTTTAAAAGCCTGCTTCAACATTTAAAATTATTCGGAAGCTGTTTTCCCCTTATTTAAAGCAAAACTCTATGCAGACTCGCTGTTTTTCAATACAGTCCATACTGAAGTTAGAAATTGTTCTGATATACTCGAGCTTATGATTTCGAAAAAACGTGAGTTCGTCTGTCTGTGTGATTATTTTTTTTTTCTAAGTGTTGATAAATGTTTTATCTATAAGGTACTATAAAAATATTTCCTTATTTTGAATATTTTACGTGATCCAGTCTCATTCCTTGAAATTATTGATCACACGTTGTATTTATTATGTCATAACTTAGACGGTTTTGCATTTGCACCAGTGTATAAAAGAAACATATAATCAATAATTACAGAAGTTGAAATGAAAATTGTTTGAGAAAAGGAGGGAGCTTAAACTTCAAACACCATACAGGATTTCCTACAGGATGGAAGCAATTCCCGCTATATCTTCAGATCAATTTCAAGTACACCTCAGAAGGAAATTAAGATTTTAAGAATTGATACATTGGAATATGGACGACTTACGTGGAGAGATTGTACACAGTGCAGTGCACTCTGTCAGTCCATAGCCTACAACAAACTTGCAGTCCAGGCAGGCAATGACGAAGTCCTGAGTTTCCTGATTTAAGGGCGCTCCTCCTGTAGCGATCATGTAGATGCGGCCTCCCAGAGCATCTTGGAACTTTTTGAAGAACAACCTGTAAATGTTAACTTGATAAACCTAATTAAGACTGAATTTAACTGAAAACCTCAAGATAATTCTATTTCAATGTAAAGTAGGTTTCACAATTATCTAGTGAATTATAATATATAAAATTATATAATACATTTATTTTTGTAAAATATTGATGAGCCATATTTATTTTTAAAAAAGCATCTCCTAAATATGCAACTGAAAGTTGCTGATGGTTTGCGAGATGTTTACAATTGTTGACTTTTAATCATTACATTATAATATGGCTAATCTTAAGATATGAATCAATAATTGTTATTTTGACAATATTCTTGAATAATTGATATTTTAATTATTAGTTGATATTCATAAAAACATATATCTGAAATTGCACCTTTGTGCTATTTCAATTGAAAATTTAGATTGACAGATAGAACTATGTAAAGATGGTAGATACATGGTAGTCATTTTAAAGCTCTCGTTAAAACAAATGGTTATATTCTAAACTTTGATAAATACAAAATTCTTAAGCATATAATTTTTTTAATATTAGAATTACACCTGAGTCTTCTCACCTGTTGAGAAATGGAGTACGGTAGCCCTTCTTGTGCCATTTTATTTTGTAGTTCACAGCGAGATTAAGTAAGGCATGGGCGACAGGACCTTTTTGTTTAGCCCCTTCCACGAAGGCTTTCTTTATACGATCCAATACCAGCTGCAACAGACATGTTAATGATTAAACCTCTGATCAATTCGTCATAAAATATTTTTTTTATAAGAGCTTGAAAATAAAAAAATAATAGATAAACTGACACCTTCAATGTTGTCACATTCTCAAAAGATTCAACCTCTATAAATTTTCGCACCTATTATTTTCGTTATTTATACAATCAATAAATAAGTATAATAAATAATATATATATATTTAAAATGGCATATCCTGACCAGGAGCACATATGCTTTACAGAAGGCAGAGCGTCATCTGGTGGAACAGAAATCAACTAAACATTGATTTAGTATATCAATTTAAATCAAATTCATTCAATCTGAACATCAAATATGTAAATGAGGCAGTTCGTTCATCTTCTGTGTGGGATTGAAGACATATAATATAACATATCGACCACAGACGCACTAGTAGTGAGGTTTCGTAGGAATATTACCTATTCAGATTGAAAAATATTGTGAAGAAGGAATAATTTTATACCTTATTTTATCATTTAATTTATCAATGAAAATACACAGCATAATAAAAATCTATTTGAATGTATGAAATCACCATATATGTTCCATAGCTTAGTTGTTATATTCTCTAGCTGTAAATAATTTGATTAGTTGAATTGAAGTCTTCCATTTGTGCTGACGTATTGAACAAATAATATTTTTCTTTATAAATATAATCTGTTTAGTCATCCATTTCTACGCTACAGCTGGAGGAAGAGCTGGACTTCCCACACAGATACCCCTTTAGAAAGAAACGAAGAATAATCGAAGTAAGTTAAGAAAAAACGACAATAAATATCAAAACCGAGGCAACAACGCAGGTAGGTTTTTTTTTTCAACACCTACCAAGAACCCTCTCAATGTTTTCTAGGGAGGTTGGTGAAGATACCCTCAACTGGATAAAAGGTTATGAACGCGTGCAAGGTATTATCATTAGGATGAAAATATTCTATTTTCAAATACTTACTTCTACCCTATGTCTACCCTTTAAAAAGGATTGATGAAACTTTGCTTACGGGAAGCTGGATTTTATTATTTTATTGACCTCCAAAAAAATCAGAGTACTGGTAGATTAATGTAGATGAATTGGCCCATGAGAAGACTGTGTTTATAACTCCCGATGGACTATATGAGTTCAAAGTGATACCATTTGGGTCATGCAATGCTCTAGCTACCTTTGAACGAAGTATGGCCAATCTTCTGTAAGGTCTTAAGTGGACATCTGCTTATGTTACCTCGACTACATCATCGTTTTTTCAGATGATTTTGAGGAACATCAAAGACGCCTTCAACTTGTTTATAAATAGTTCGAAGAAATTCAGATTATGTCTTAATCCTAAGAAATACAGGTTTGGGGTAAAACATATCACGATTCTTTGTCAAAATGTGAGTGTTTGACTTGAGTCTTGAGATTTTCAAAAAAAATGCTAAAACCTATATCTTAAATAATTTTGTTGTTGGTTTTATCAAGTCGACTTTTGGTGACTATATGGGCAAATATTCTCAAATTTTATATGTTGGTAAGATCACACCTAGTTCATCTAGTGAGAATCCAATAGTTTTCATTATCTCTTTTAGCCAGCTCATTGAGGGTTTCTGCTCTGTCTTCAATTTTTCCCAACATCAGCATCTTTTCCAAATGATTTACTTCCATTATGTGATCAAAGTAGGTCAGTCTTTGTTTATACATTTCCGATACCATGAATCTAGTAGGATTGATTTTATTTAAGATTCATATATTTTTCCTCTTTCTTATACATATATATATATATATATATATATATATGTAGTATATTTTGAATTAGATAGATCACAACCTTCTTCTAATATTTATTATAACCCCATATCTATATAAAAATATGAATCGACCTTGTAACAATGGAAGTGACAAATAAAACAAAGAGGCAGACGAGGTAGACCAGACGAAAACAACCCGGTGCCAGAAAAGTGGCGTGATTACAGTAGCCAATCAGGAATCACAACCATATGCGGGCGTCCAATATAAAAAGGCCCAGAAATTAGACAAAGGAGTTGTTTTCAGAGCGACGCCGTTATACGGTCGGTCGGATCTCTCACCCCTCCTTCTATCCGCGATGTAGGCTTAGGGCATCCGTGGCGCCCGTGGTTCGACTGCCTTCGTCCGTGGTCTACCTCTACCTCTTGGAGCTACCATCTAGACCTGCCTCTGTCTCTTGCTGTCCCCGTGCTGGAATCCCATCACGCACCCACGACCACGACTGCCCAGTACATTCCACATCGGCTTGGTCGGGATTACTACAGAACCCGTTAAAGTCGACAGGATAATTTGAGGACAGCAGCATGCAGAGGATGACGGAGGTCGGAGACGAATACGTCGCGGATGACCTCACCAACATGCAGCCCCACTGCGAAGACCGAGTAAGCCGCCTAACAGATGCCATTCGGGGACTAGCCGTACCTCGCACCGAGAAGGTCATCATCGCCCCCATCGACATCTCCTGCGCCACGTACATCTCCCTCCATCGGCTCGAACAGGCAGACAAGATTCATCGAGAAATCCTGGCATTGCCCCGCCAACCAGCATCGACGATGTCCCATGGTAACCACCGCAAAAAAGATCACCAAGCCTCATCACAGCCCACTCCACAAGACACATTCAAGACATCCATCTGGTAGGAGAATTTTCTCTACAGAACTATTAAATGTAACACTATCTCCGTTTGCTCTAAATTAATTATTCGATACCATTTTAATAGCAATAACTTTATTATTATAAATCCATCAAGTTCATTATTTTACCATTTTTATAGCATTTCAATTCAAATTTTAAATCTTGTACACCCTCATTTATCAATTTTTACTTTATTTTAAGCAACTTTTAAATTTTAATTCATTAATTTCAATTTTACATAAAAAATCATATTATATTTTAATTACTCGAATCATATTTTCTAAACTTATTTGTGTGTTTTTGACGTGACAACGTCTTAAATTAGGTTGCGGCTGGGAGTCACTTATGAAAAAGTGTAACGCCCGGTAACGTTACGATGAGTCATCGAACGAGAGTGCTGCGCGCGCAGCTGCGCGCGCAGCGCTAGAGAATTAGGCGCATTGAATCGGCGCATGCTTGTCTCTGTCTTTGTCTTTCTCGAACGTTCTTGGCGTTGGAAAAACAAGAAAGCGTCATAATACAAGTTCACACGTGTGGTTAAAGTATCGTCAGCTGTGTCTGTAGTGAAAATGTGGAGTGCTTAGATTCGTCATTTACAACAACTACAACAATAAAGGTAAATAATTGTACACTGATATTTCATTATCGTAAACTATGATTAATTGATTAATTGTTAGATTGACACAAAAGTTGAGAAACTGAGTTTATAGGTTATGTCATACTATTGATAAATGTTGATAGTGTTAAGTAAATTATTAGTTTAAAATTAATTAATTAATTAATTATTATTTTACAAATTTTAAATAGTTTCAAATTTATTTAGCAAAAATTTGAACCTTCGATCTGAATAAATGTTTTGATTTTCGAATTGATTCTTTAAAATTACAAATATTAAGAAAAAGTGGCAGATATAAGAAAACTTTATTTAAACTGTGTTGAGCAAGAATATTAACATCTAATTTAAGTAAATGTTTTAATTTTCAACTTCATCATTTACAATTACAAATTTTATTTAATTTCAAATTTATTTAGCAAACATTTGAACCTTCGATCTGAATAAGTGTTTTGATTTTCAAATACCAACGCGGCTGGTGGAGTGGCGATCTATCGTAAATTATAATCGACATCTACGGCGGAAGTGTTCCAAGTTGCGATTACAGACGTAACTCGTGTCATTAAAACCAAGGGTGACATGTGCATGACTGAAGTTACTTGCTTCGCCGCTAATACTAGCTTCAAGTTTATACTCGGTGCTGTATATATTCATCCAGGAGCTAGTATGCAGGATATTGGAATGTTACTATGGCAAGGACTCGGTCCGTACATTCACAACAGCCAGTACGTGCCACCGTTCGTGCAAGTTGATTCTAGTATACCGATTCTTCTGTGTGGTGATTTTAACAAAAACGTAAAGCCTGACAACTCGTTTCTTAATATCATGAAAAATACGTATAATCTTGATTGCGTATCAAACGTTTCTAAGTCAACTACGTTAAAAGGAACAACTATCGACTTGACTTTCGCAAGACACATTACAGCAGAAACACTTCCTTTCATTTCATATTTCTCCTATCATCGTCCTATCCTCAACAAAATCACTCAAATAGGAATTAGTTAAGTTTAAGTTTACATGTACAATGTTTTAGTAAACAAAATATATTTCTATAGTTAAAATTTGTGCAATTCTTATTTTCATTCAATTCCTTGTTCCTATTGTGCAATTTAATTATATTCATATCAATAAATATTCTACCGTTGTCACGTAAAATCTTCGCCCGTAAAACCGACTTTACAGGCAACCATTGTTTTTTTAATACCTTATTTATGGCCATAATATTAATAATTAAATTTATTACACTCTTTATTTTACTTGACCTATTACTATTCCAATTGATATTTCTCAATATTTAAAAGTTTTAAAAACTAGTCCTAGATTTGTATTTTTATAAATATCAATTTTAAATCATCGCATCTCAAAATGTGCCTCCCATTTTTCCCACAATTACAAATACAACTATAAATGTAATATGCGAAAAATAATATCATACCATAAAATTTCCATACCCCATTGCATTTCATTCCTGCCTGTGTTAAATTGTTATTTACGAAACTCTACCGAATTTTGTACCCATGCCATAACCTGTTCTCTTAGAAAAACATTTGATACACAGGCGCCACTGAGTGGCAAACAATCCATGTTACATAAATAGCTATTATATTACCGTCCTCCCAAAAACAAAACATCTTCGCCAATGCCATCCATCAAGCTATCACCTTTTTTTATATTTATATGCTATATGTCTTTATTTTATTTTTCTATACCTCAACCACTCAGCCAGTATAAACCATCCAAGCCAACATTATTATATAGCTATTATTGTCATTGCTCATTATATCTTAGAATATTCAACCATCAGCAATCTTTTGAATCATTACTATTCGACTATTTTTTCATCTGTCAGCATATATAGATTCTAAAACTTTACAAATTCAAGCTTTTTAAACATTATTTGAGTTTTTTTATATAACATTTATATATTTTTAAAATACCTTAAGATCGTCTTATTTCTGATATCATTGTTTTTATTAGATTATTATTATTTTCTCATATTGACGCCTCTCTCCCTCAATCCTATCTTCCCATCCTATACCACTTACTCACACCTCCTTAACCCATCTCCTCTCGACCTCATAGTCTCCCATAGGGTTCCTGTTGCCACCCATTTTATTTTTTCTAATTAATTCATCTATTGGACCATCCTTCCTCGGTATACAATTCCCGATAACGAGTTCAGGAAATCCAAAGATTTCTTCTTTTTTTTATCCATCACCCGACAACATCATTCATTACATTCAACTATGTAGGGTTGTTCAATCATCATCGGCAACAGTACCCTTTACCTTCCTTACCTTCCATATCTCCCGCAGTCAAGAGTCTCCTGCTCGCTAAACAAACTTTATTTTTTTAAATTTTGATTCAACCAGCTGGCTCTACCTTCCTCGCTGTACATTTCCCAACAGTGAGCTCAGGCGACCAGTTCGAGTTTTTTTTTTTTTTCTCAACGCTCGGATCATCATTACAACCATCATTTTTACCATTTTATTACTTTTTTTTTCAATTTTAATCCGAGCTCAATCATTGGCAACAGGCATCTCTTGACTCCACCTTTCCCACTTCTCCACTTTCAACTTACCTACCTCCCCTGTCTGATCTAATGTTGATTATGAAAAGTCTTGGCAGTTCGGTCAATGAAAACAATACCTCACTTACACAGGCACGTATTGCATTGCCGAACGCCATTGCAAAATTCAACTCAGACTTCCCCTCTTTTTACCACTGCGTCACTCTAAGCCTTCAGATATCCATTATAAGTTTATTTGTAACATTTTACTACTTTTGATAAGTTCGTTTTCCTTTTTCTCTCTCTCACCATGTGAGACGTCTCTGAAATTATAATTATAAAAAAATAATAAAAAAAAACAATGGTTGCCTGTAAAGTCGGTTTTACGGGCGAAGATTTTACGTGACAACGGTAGAATATTTATTGATATGAATATAATTAAATTGCACAATAGGAACAAGGAATTGAATGAAAATAAGAATTGCACAAATTTTAACTATAGAAATATATTTTGTTTACTAAAACACTGTACATGTAAACTTAAACTTAACTAATTCCTATTTGAGTGATTTTGTTGAGGATAGGACGATGATAGGAGAAATATGAAATGAAAGGAAGTGTTTCTGCTGTAATGTGTCTTGCGAAAGTCAAGTCGATAGTTGTTCCTTTTAACGTAGTTGACTTAGAAACGTTTGATACGCAATCAAGATTATACGTATTTTTCATGATATTAAGAAACGAGTTGTCAGGCTTTACGTTTTTGTTAAAATCACCACACAGAAGAATCGGTATACTAGAATCAACTTGCACGAACGGTGGTACGTACTGGCTGTTGTGAATGTACGAACCGAGTCCTTGCCATAGTAACATTCCAATATCCTGCATACTAGCTCCTGGATGAATATATACAGCACCGAGTATAAACTTGAAGCTAGTATTAGCGGCGAAGCAAGTAACTTCAGTCATGCACATGTCACCCTTGGTTTTAATGACACGAGTTACGTCTGTAATCGCAACTTGGAACACTTCCGCCGTAGATGTCGATGATAATTTACGATAGATCGCCACTCCACCAGCCGCGTTGGTATTTGAAAATCAAAACACTTATTCAGATCGAAGGTTCAAATGTTTGCTAAATAAATTTGAAATTAAATAAAATTTGTAATTGTAAATGATGAAGTTGAAAATTAAAACATTTACTTAAATTATATGTTAATATTCTTGCTCAACACAGTTTAAATAAAGTTTTCTTATATCTGCCACTTTTTCTTAATATTTGTAATTATAAAGAATCAATTCGAAAATCAAAACATTTATTCAGATCGAAGGTTCAAATTTTTGCTAAATAAATTTGAAACTATTTAAAATTTGTAAAATAATAATTAATTAATTAATTAATTTTAAACTAATAATTTACTTAACACTATCAACATTTATCAATAGTATGACATAACCTATAAACTCAGTTTCTCAACTTTTGTGTTAATCTAACAATTAATCAATCAATTATAGTTTACGATAATGAAATATCAGTGTACAATTATTTACCTTTATTGTTGTAGTTGTTGTAAATGACGAATCTAAGCACTCCACATTTTCACTACAGACACAGCTGACGATACTTTAACCACACGTGTGAACTTGTATTATGACGCTTTCTTGTTTTTCCAACGCCAAGAACGTTCGAGAAAGACAAAGACAGAGACAAGCATGCGCCGATTCAATGCGCCTAATTCTCTAGCGCTGCGCGCGCAGCACTCTCGTTCAGTGACTCATCGTAACGTTACCGGGCGTTACACTTTTTCATAAGTGACTCCCAGCCGCAACCTAATTTAAGACGTTGTCACGTCAAAACAAATCATAATGGCATTTCAATTTATTTACCACTTTTGACCTTTCCAAAAATCGTCTAATTTGCGTTTATAAACATTGCATCACGCGGGGAACACACTAACCTAAATACTTACTATATTTTAAAATCTTATTCATTTATATTTTTACGATCCTTGATGTGTGCCATTTTATATTTTAGAATCAATCCATATATTTTAGGATATTTATTTTACATTAAGATATTTCTTTTCCTTCCATCCCTAAACAGTTAAAACCATTAGCCAACCTATATAAACATCACCTGAAACCTTATATTCTTTGACATCATTTTTCTTAATTTTCCATGGCCTACGTCTAAGCTAATTTAACTTAAAAATTTTGTTTTAACAGTGACGCCTTATACCAAATGTCCCTTCTTATATCTTGATCCTTCCAACTCTGCCTTCCATACTTCTCTCGTCTCTTGATCATTTTCCATTGGCCTTCTATGCCTTCGTTCTAACCACCCCTCGTCCATCGCAGAGTTCCAGTTTGCCGACTTTTTTTTATTGATTTGTCCGAGTGGACTACTCCTTCCTCGCCATCCCATCCTGATGGTGTGTTCAGGATAATCCATGGCTTATTAATTTTTTATTTACACCCGGGTCACCGTCCCAGCATTATTTATTTTATTCTTTTTTCCTCAAACCCGGGTTCAATCAATCAATGGCAACAGTCGAGCCCTGTTTTCACAATCTACCTCCATCCTCTAACCTCTTCAACGGTTCCTGAGACTCCTGCTCGTCAACATTTTTTAATTTTATTTTTTAATGATTCATCGACCTGGTACACTCTTCCTCCCCATATTAACTCCACACGGAGAGCTTGGGTAGCCAGCGAGATTTTTTTTTCTCTAACGCTCGAATCAGGCCATCATCAGCACGATGCGCCCCCTCATTTTTCGTTTACTTTTATTTTTCATCTGGTCGAGCTCAATCACCGACAGCAGCGCAGCTCTTGAGCCACCATCTCTTTTTAACCTCTCTCAGAAGAATTTTCTTTCCCATATTCTCCCATTACCTACCTCTCCTTCGATCTTCACGCCTTTTGCCCATCTGAGCTTATGCTACTTACAGAGCATCTTGAGATTGCTGAACCCTGAAAACAATACTTCGCTTTTAAGCTCGTATTGCAGGGCAGGACTCCTGAGATTTCCTTTGCAGAAACCAATTCAGACCTTCTTCCTTTATTCCTCACTGCGTCACTACCTATCGCAAACCTTTTGCTTAAGTCAATTTTCTTTTATATTTTATTTTACTTTTATTATCTCTACTTCTCATCCTTCCTGTATTACATCCCTGAAACTATGTTGTAAATACTCAAGGCACCTTAAGTAACAAAAAACTGTAACTAATATACCAACTTTACCAAATATTTACTTTCGTCATTGTGTGTGTTTACTTTAAATTTATCCTTCCTATATACTCCTCTTATATATTTTTTGTAGTTTTATAATATTATATCAGTGTGTCACCACTACTCCCCTTTTTCTTTATTTTTATTCTAGTAACTAATTTGTGCCCCAAATTATTTCCCATTTAATAGGTTTGCTAGCTTTTCTCTCATTTATTTGTAAATAGACTTACAGTTTTACTAGTTTTGTGGTGTTGGACTTTGTTTTTTAACTTACAGATGTAGATAAAACATTTCACTATTAATCGATAAACTCATTTTGTTTATTAATCATCAACATTAACGCCATCAACTACCAATCAACCCTTTATATATTATAACCTTTAATATTTTTATTTTCTTTTTTTCATCATGTTTAGACTTAGAATTTTACAACTTCAACTATTTTAGGCACCATTTTAAAAACCCTACACCTAACAATATTTATAATATTTCTTAAACAGATAAAACATTTATCATTTTATTTTTCTTAATAGATTTTCAAAATGTTATTTTTGACGCTTCCCTTACAACCTCTAACTCTATCCCATGAACCTTTCCTCCCAACTTTTTACATCCATCAAGAGATTATTGTTCGTCAGCCATTTTCTTTTTTTTTTATTGATTAAACTAACTAGAAGACCCTTCCTCGCTATATCATTCCCAATAGTGAGCTCAGGAGACCCAGTTAGATTTTTTTTTCTCTCATCGTCCGGCTCATCATTTTTTCATTTTTCAACTTTTTCTTTTCACCACACAAGTCGGACACAATCAAAATTGACAGCAATAAATCTCTTACATCCACCTCCCCTTTTCCGCATCTTTCAAACCTCCAACTACCTTCCAAGGGATTCCAGTTCGCCGAACATTTTTGTTTTTTTTCATTGATTAATCCGACTGGAACAATCCTTCCTCGCTATACCATTCCCAATAGTGAGTTCAGGATATCCAGCGCGATCTTTTTATTTTTTTTCTCATCGCCCTACTCATCATTTCAATTCACCATTTTTTTCAAATTTTTACTTTTTTTTTCATAATTCAACCGGGCACAATCATTATGGACAACAGGGATCTCTCTTACCTCTACCTCTCCCTTTTACATCCATCAATCTTCCCACCTCTTCTCACTGTCTGAGCTAATGATGCAGACGGAATATCTTAGGCCTTCTGTTAATGAAAACAATGCCTCACTTAAACAAGTTCGCATTGCATTGCAGAATGCTTGGGATACTACTTTGCAGAAATATGCTCAGATACCCCCTTTCCCTTTTTCAACCTTAGCGTCACATTATACATTCAGTCAATAAACTAACTTCATTTTTTTCCCTCTCATCTTTTATGCAATAAGACATTATTTTCCTTGTACGATTCATTTTACCATATTTACCATTTTGTATTATATACTTTCTCTTAATGTTTTATCATTCATTTTGTGCGTTTTTATTTTGTATAACCTTGATTTTTATTTCATTAATACACCACCATTACAATATCTTTCTTTTTTTTAACTTATAGCGTAATAAAAATTTTAACTAATTTGTATACAAATTATTTCTTTTATTCTTTTATAATAGGTTTGTTAGGTCATCATTACATATCATTCTCCCAACCAAACCTTCATCACCGGGGACACATTCTGTAGTATATTTTGAATTAGATAGATCACAACCTTCTTCTAATATTTATTATAACCCCATATCTATATAAAAATATGTATCGACCTTGTAACAATGGAAGTGACAAATAAAACAAAGAGGCAGACGAGGTAGACCAGACGAAAACAACCCGGTGCCAGAAAAGTGGCGTGATTACAGTAGCCAATCAGGAATCACCACCAAATGCGGGCGTCCAATATAAAAAGGCCCAGAAATTAAACAAAGGAGTTGTTTTCAGAGCGACGCCGTTATACGGTCGGTCGGATCTCTCACCCCTCCTTCTATCCGCGATGTAGGCTTAGGGCATCCGTGGCGCCCATGGTTCGACTGCCTTCGTCCGTGGTCTACCTCTACCTCTTGGAGCTACCATCTAGACCTGCCTCTGTCTCTTGCTGTCCCCGTGCGGGAATCCCATCACGCACCCATGACCACGACTGCATCGGCTTGGTCGGGATTACTACATATATATATATATATATATATATATATATATATATATATATATATGTATATATATATATATATAATATATATAAATATATATAATATAATATATATAATATAATATATAATATAATATAATATAATATATAATATAATATATATATAATATAATAATAATATATATAAAAATATATATAATATAATATAATATATATATATAATATAATATATATAATATAATATATATATATAAAAGCCGATGCTAAAAGACGTTACGTTGTTAAATCTTCTTTTCTTGTTAAATTTTCTTTTTATTTTTCAATTTTTTTTTTCTATCTAAAATAAAAACATATTATTCTAACATATAATTACTTTTATTACATTTTTCTCTCCTAAATAAGATATAAATATAATACATATAAAGAACTTTTTAATCTCATCTAACTTAAACACAAAAATAATTATCAACTTTTATCTTATATATATATATATGTGGTATACATTCTGTCGACTTTCAATGTGACAATATAATAATAATGTGGGAAAAGAGAAATAATCACACCACAAATTGGAAGATGAACCCAGACAATCAGAGAGAGAGATGGGAGAGGCCCGGTGCCGGCCACCGCTGAGCGGCTGGCCGTTCGTGTCGCACACAATCACCAACTGTCTTAATTAGTCCTGAGAGGGACATTCAGGGCGAAATTAATAAAGGTTACTCAGGGTTGGTTGTAAGCAAGGCTCACGTGGTGGTTGGAATTCTTCGATGCCTGAATTACAGAGTGAATTTTGAGTCGTTTAGGGAAAGAAATTATATTTCGTGAGCCGTGCTTACAAGTAGGAGAGAAGGTCATATACAAAAGGGTAAAGATGTTTAGGTACTGGAGCCCTATTGTGATTGAGCACTATTATGAAATTGATTGTTGTTATTATTAAAAATAGTAAAGCATACATAGATAAAATGCCAATTTTAAGGAATGACTTTAAAATAAAAATATTTCATTAAAATGTCTATTATTAATTCGATTGGTAAGGTACAAATTTAATGGGTTAAAATATCTAGATAAATAGTATCGAAAATAAAATCATTGTTAATAGGCGTGGAGAGAATAAATTGAACTAAACTAATTATAGAAAATATTGGCATCAGAGTTTACAAGGAATGACTTTTTTGAAGAATGAATGGTAGGGGTGGAAACAATTACACTCACAGGTTATGCTGGTTGAGGGCGTAAGTAGGTTCATTAAATTCATTGAGGGAGGGTTCTTTCTGCTGATATTGTACGGGACAGTGTTGTCCGCCACAGTAATGTCAGGGATATGGCGGAGTCTTGTCCATGATGATGGAAGGTGTCCTGCTCTGGCGCGGTGATCGTTCTTGGGCAGATCTAGTGCTGGGAGAAGTGTGCAGCAGGTTCATCTCCGTCGTGGGTGATCACATATTCCGGATCACGGTTCAAAAGTTGGCGAGGAAGGGGGTGAGAGCTCGAAGCGGAGTGGCTACAGTTGGATTGGTTGTAAATTATTGTGGAGCTTGGCTGTGGGTTCGTCCGATCTCCATGGCTGTGCTTCTTTTTTCTTCAGATTCCAGTAGATATGGGAATTTGTTTCCCGGCCAGGTCTTATCCTGTCGACTCTTCTGTGGTATACATTCTGTCGACTTTCAATGTGACAATATAATAATAATGTGGGAAAAGAGAAATAATCACACCAAAAATTGGAAGATGAACCCAGACAACCAGAGAGAGAGATGGGAGAGTCCCGGGGCCGCCGGTGGTCGCCCCCTGGAATGTCGCTGCTGTCTCAAGTGACCGATCCTTACCCGCCCTCTCTCTCTGGGTTGACTGTAGGTTTTCTTTATTATTCCTGGAAGAGCATATATTATGACATATATATATATATATATTCATATATTAAAAATAAAGAAGCCATTTTCTGACCACGAGCACATGTGCTTTTTAGATGGCAGAGCGTCATCTAGTGGAGCAAAAATAAACTAAACGTTTATTTAATTTGCTCCGTGATATTTGGCCAACCCAATTTCTTGTTAAATCAAGAAAAGCCATCCACGAACGCGTTTCGCGCTGTTCGCGCTCGTCAGCGTGAAGTAGGCTGTAGCACTGCGACCAAAAAAATATATAAATATTAATTACACACTTTTAATATTATTCATATCTCGGGTGTTCAGAATGTATTTGGTGTATTGGCTAGATGATTAGTCCTTGCATATAGCACAGTATAATATATGTTTAACCAATATCTCTTCAAGGTTTCAGCAAAGATTGCATTGTTTTTTTATATAGATAAAACAACAATATTCACCAAAATAAAACGTAATTATGAATCCGAAGACCTGAGTGCATTCCATCTAATAACAGTCACCTCAACCCATATCAAAATGTAACTTGATGAAGAGTACATTTTATTGTAGAATATATGCCAAAACTAGTGATTTAGCACATCCCTCATCTCTACCATAACGTCTGAACAGGGGGGATGAATTAAACTACCTTGCAATGTTACGATGCATTTCTTAAAAGAGAGATGCCTCTCTTTTGTTATGTTTATCACAACAAAATGTACTCCTATTCAATATTGATTATTTTCTACATAAGTTTTATGTCGCAAAGTGCATTTATACAATCTCCCAGAGTAAATAATATATGTAGATATAATTGGCATTGAACTTACAGGAACTACGCCCATGGTGGTAGGCCTCTCCAGTAATAGATCTCCCTGCTGTCCCTTGATGATACCTGTGGACTGCACCAACACTGGCATCACAATTTTGCAACAAATATATTTCATTATAGTTGAGAATATGTATATAAACGATAAAGAGAAAAAGGATAGCGTTATTCTTCACATTAAAGCACTAAATAATGTATTCCCGACCATTGTCGAAAATGTTATCTGTCGACTATCTGTTAGGCGTAGAGAATAAATGTTGAAGAAATCCTACTCAAAAGTTTAAAATTGCCATTGAAATTGATTCTAATTTCTTATAAGTTTTTATCAATTAGGAATAAATATGATATTGATGTCTCAATAGCTATGTTTAGCTGCAGCATTAAAATTCTCGGCTACATTCATTTGTTACAGAATCAAAACCAGGTACAGAAAATATTTTATATAAGCTTCCTTCATTCCTATAATCTTTCAAACTTGTTTACAGTAGTTATATTAGAATTATTAAACTATTGGAACCCCTAAGACATAGAGAAGGAGCGATAAATGTTGTTCGTGAAAATCATACAAGTTTTTTCTATCACATGTACACTAAAGACAACCACACAAAACTGTCGCATAAACTACACTCGTCGTTGTCGGGTGACACGGATTAACAGATTGACCCGGGAACATCCTTGCGGGACAACCCGGTACTACCAAGGAATGATGTGCAGATTTATAAATCCAGGTATTTTCGGATCCTTCATCGTATATACCAAGTGCTTAAGTAATTGAAAGTATAATGAAGGCACTATAAAGTTATTGACATGCGCTTGGTATTTATATATTTATAAAAAAGAATAGAAAAAATAAATGATAAGTGGGTCAGGTGTTGATATTAAAAATAAAGAAGGCATCTCCTGACCACACGAGCACATGTGCTCTTTAGATGGCAGAGCGCCATCTAGTGGAGCAAAAATAAATTAAACGTTTATTTAGCTTACTCCGTTATATTTGGCCAACCCAATTTCTTGATAAATCAAGAAAAGCCATCCACGAACGCGTTTCGCGCTGTTGGCGCTCGTCAGCGTGGCCTTAAATACCCATTTCTTGATTTCTCAAGACGCCTCTGGCTCCAAAAATATTTTTGGTCGCAGTGGTTACATCCTACTCCACGCTACGAGCGCCAACAGCGTGAAACGCGTTCGTGGATAGCTTTTCTTAATTTATCAAAAGGTTAGGTTGGCCAAATATCACGGAGCAAGCTAAATAAACGCTTAGTTTATTTTTGCTCCACTAGATGACGCTCTGCCATCTAAAAAGCACATGTGCTCGTGGTCAGGAGATGCCTTCTTTATTTTTAATATATATGTATATATATAAATTTAAACATGAATATTTCTTATATACATATTGTGTATTTATTATAAGCATATTGTATGAGCAATCATTTTCTAGTACAGATGTTATTTCTTGCAAGCATTCTACAATGCCTAAACCGCGTTCAAAGTTATACCAAAAAATGGATCGTTATTCAATTTTGCGCCAAGAAGAAATTTTCATTATATTATCAATCCACAGTTCAAAATTTGTTAACATCTAACAAATGAAATTTTCAATGCGGTTTTTTTTTTTCACATATAAACAAGGTTCAAAGAGGTTGCGAAGGGTAAGGATATTAAACTTAATTTAAAATTACATTATCATATTTGAAATAAAAAAGAAGTTTGTGTTTGGTTTTAATAATTTTACCTTGTCTGTTAGAGTTAGAGCCGAAGAGTAGGCGATGGACTGTTGATTCCACATGACAAGCATCTCTGCATCAAAGTAAAGTTTAATAAATTAAGCCTGTATTCATTTAGCTTATACTATCATACATCACATTTCTTTGAAAATCCGCCTTTGCTTGTCCCAAGCCCAGATGACAAAGATAATGGAGATCTTTAAAAGACTTCTTGAAAAACCAAGATTTAGCTGTCCTGGATGATGGTTCACTATAATGGCTCCTGTTTCAAAGAAACGAGATGAACAGAATCTGTTATTCAAGTCAGAAACGGCTGCACTTGGAAACGGTTCCTAATTTAAAAACCAGACATTTTATATTAGAGTTAGTCAGCCTGTCACTGAGATATGCTCCCAGTCTTAAAGACGAAAGCAGACACTCTACTTCCCTTAATCATGATGGTTGTCAAACACTTGACACCTTAATATATTTTGAGTGTGAAAAAATATATAAAAAGTAAAAATATATTTTGAAAGTCAGGTGTGTATATTGAAAACAAATTAGGCTTATCCTGACCATTAACATGAGCGTTTTTTATGCTCGGCCATCTAAATAACGCTCATTTTAGTAATCAGGATAGGCCTAATTTGTTTCTAATATATATATATATATATGAACGGTCAAATATTTAAATCTTAAATGAAATCATTCCTGTTAGATCTCTAGAAACCCAATTATGCGAAAAAACTGACAGATTTGGATATATAATGAGGGCAAATGGTTTGAAAAAGACGTTAATGTTGAAAATATTTATGAATGGATGAAGAGAAGAAAGCTTTGTAAGTTCTGAGTAGAGAGGATAAAAACTGCCCGATCACTAGATGAGTTGCGAGTGATGATTACTAACGGATAAAATTTTTGAATATTTGTCCTCATAATCAGACGAGTCGACGTGATGTATGCTATTAACAACAGGTATAAGCTATGCTATTCTGTTTCTCCATCTTGAAGATCCATCGCCAGCGGCTTTTTTCAACCATCTATAGGACCAAAAAGACCTCACCAGACCACCTCTTGGAATGCATGAGAGTCAAAAGATAAGACCTATATTTCTTAACCCTATCGAGATTATAAAATTAATCCATTTATTCAGCTTTCATGACTTTGAATAATTATACAATGGGAAATTCAAAATATCATGGAGTTGAAACTTACCTACAACTATCTCCATGACGTGGGCCAGTGGGAGGAAGGCCATATTCGAATGGCCCCTTCTGTACACGATATACATAAGTACACATGTCGAATATAATAATATTTCATAATAAATATAATAATTATATATTGTAAATGTACCGAAAAAAAAAAAGATATTTATATTCACAAATTAATCGAAAGTGATTTAGTTGCAATTTTATTCGCTAGATGGAGCTCTACCAGAATCAGAGATTCAGCGGCCAAATAGTTTGATAAATTGAAAAATATAACTGATCGAAACGTATTTTTCCTTTTTGAATACCAGGTAAGAACCCTAATAATATCAAACGATAAATTAATAAAACACCTTTTCGCCAAAAGTAGAAGTATTAGATTTCTATTTTAAAATGAAATTCGAAATATGAAAAAGGGCAGTTACGAGTTAAAACATGTAACAAAAAATATATTTTAGATGCGGTTTTGTGAAATAGATTGAATGTTTGAAAACCACTGCTGAAATCAATACATGATAGCACTACTAATAGGATTTTCTGCTATAAAAAAGGTATATTTTCTTGACAAATTGGCGACACTTGACTATTTAACTGGAAATTTGTCATGATCCAACAAATGAAATAAAGAGGGGGGTGACAAAATCTATTTGTCGTACTTTATTCCAAATATCCTATGGGCTTGTCAATTGTTACCATTGCTTATTATACTGTAAAAAGTTTCAAAAATGTGTCCCCTCAAATAAAAATCATTTTTAGATCTACCTTTTGCTTTGAATAACGTAGTAGTAAAATCATTTTGTATTATTTTTTGTGCAAAATTTCTAAAGTTGGAGATGTACAGAGAATATTTTTAGGATATTTTTTCTAATGAGCGAAAATTGATAACTAAATATAAGGGTAAAATTGTGTGCGTACCAGTGTTATTTGACAAGTTATAACACATTGGTCTGCGCGACATAAGATGTGAGCAAATGACAAACAAAAAAATTACAGTTCACAAAAAAAAAGTCAAGATGTGAGGACAGCATTTATTATCCCCATAACCCAACACAAAGAGCTACAAAATATTGGTAGTTAATATAATGCATAGCAACTTATATAACAAATGAGGTAACTGCCTTCTCTCTTGTATTAGGTCACAATCCTTTCTCAATGTGGCGTCCTTCATTCTCAAACACCGGCTGCAGACGATAGATGACAGATTGGACAGCATTAAATAACATATCTGTTGGAATTGATGAAACGCGCCGTCTGATAGAAGCCTTCAACATGGTCAATGTGAGAAAATATTTCGTAATTTTAAACCTATTTTCACAATTTTATAATGAAAGAGATTTAAATGGTCAATTTTAGACTCTAAGGGATATTCCTTTCTTAAGGGCTGCGAAGACTACTTAGTCATACAGAAAGAACTGCCAGACATAATTAGAACCACTACAGACCAACTAATTCAAAACGATCAAATTAAAATCATTGATTCAACACACTTTGCTCACTACAATTTTTTGAGTGAATCACTCATGACAGAGGAGTACCCACGATTAAATATCTCGCTTCCCAACAAAAGACTAGTTGCATAACATAGAGTTTTATGGCAATTCTTCAGGGAAGAAAGAAAAGACTTCTGGAAATAAAATGGCCCGAACTGTTTACTTTGTAAGGATCTCATGGATGATAATTTGGTTCACTATTTCTTCCAATGCCCTCTCTTAACAGAAAAACGTACTGAAATTTTCCCAAGCCCTAATTTTGGTCAATTTAGATACCAACACATATGTCAACTTCTCTCTTCAGCTCTGGATAATGAATTACTGATTGTTAAATACTTTAAGTTCTGCACAGAAGCTGGGCGCATAAGAAAGAATGCTGGGCAAAGGATACCGGAGGATGACCTATCTGTAAATAGGTAACTGAAATGTGAGACAAACTTTATTTTGTTGTAAATGTTTCCTCTTCCCTCTCCTCTTGTTGATGTGTAAATACGGCGAATCCTATATGGGGCGGAATGCCCTAAATAAAGGCTTTTGTTTTAGTTGTTGATTTAAATGGTCAATGTGGTAGGCCGGCATCGATAAACACTCGATTTAAGGTACCTCCATAGCCAAAAATCGCAAGGCGTCAAGTCTGGTGATCTTGGAGGCCACTGGCATATAAAGTGGCCACTTATCTCACGATTTTCACCGAACGTATCCTTCAGCAATTGTTTGGCACCACGGGAGATATGAGGAGGTACTCCATCTTGCATGAATGTTATTTCGCTTAGTTCGATTGTCTATCCTGCAATATGGGAATAACCTTTTCTCTCAAAAGTTGAACATAACGTTCACCAGTTTGAAAACGGTTTTAAAGTTCTTAATTGATTTCTTCAAAGAAAAATTCCCCAATAATAAAAGAAGAAGTGAACCCACACCAAACTGTAACTTTGGGCCGATGAAGTGGCATTTATGTAAAATCCTAGGGTTTTCTTTTGCCCAAATTCGGCTGCTTTGAGTGCTAACATCTCCGTTTAGAAAAAACTGAGCTTCGTCTGTCCACAGAACATTCAACAGCCAGTTTTCATCAATATCAATTTGCCGGTAAACCCATGTAGGGAATTATTGACGCTTCTCAAAATCGCCGACTTTTACCTCGTGAAATCGTTGCTTTTTGTACTGGTATTTTTCAAGAAGAATTCTTTGTGCTCTCCAAACTGTTCCATACGAAATCCCCGTTTGTCAAAAAAAGTGTCGAGCACTTATTTATCCATACGTGGATAACATTTCAATAGCTTCAACATTCTATGAAACCGTTAGAGCCACTGACTTGCATGTTTATAGTCTTCCACTCCGAGGTTTTGCTCCCAGAGATCCAGTCTTCTCAAAATAATTCATCATTCGCCTTAGAGAGTTGCAACTCATGGGTTACATTGGAATTCCTTTAAATGTACGAAACCCTCGTAATGTTTCAGTGGCAGATTCTGAATTTCAATTTAAAAAAATCACCAAGAGTGTATTATCCTGTATTGATGGCATTCCAGAGTAAAATAAATAATCAGAGATAGATAAATATTTTTAAAATGAATTAAAATAAATAAAATCGATACTGAGAGAGAGTTGAATTAAAAAAAATAGAAATTTAAATAGCTGAGAGGATTCCAGCAAACCGCATCTAAAATATCAATTATTTTTGCTACATGTTTCAATTAGCATTTATCTATTTTACATATATCGGATTGCATTTAAAAATCACATCCAATGTTTCTACTTTTAGCGAAATGGTGTTTCATTAATTTATCATTTGATATTATTAGGGTTCTTTCCTGGTGTTCAAAAAGAAAAAATACGTGTGGATCATTTATATTTTTTAATATACACTGGTCCGCAAAATTAAAGGAACAACAGATGTTTGAGAAAAAGAAAAGTTATATTAAGAGATATATATCAAGTTTTGGTATATTCAAAAGCTTCCATGAATTAAGAGAGTATGTAAAACAGAAAAACAAATAAAATTGTTCCCAATATGCAAAATACCACCGTCTACGTTGACTCCGCAGCACGTGCCTGAGTCTTTCTCAAAGCGTCCTAATTTTACGCTCCACTAGATTTTTATTGAACCTTTTTGTTTTTTAAAGTTTTCATAGCTTATAGGCAACATTTATCACAATAAAAAAATGGCAAGCTATTGGAAGAATGGAAGCAGGCCAATCACAGGCAGAAGTAGCAAGATGGCTTGGAGTGACAAGAAACGTTGTCTCAAGGCTTTGGAAAAAATTTCAAACGACAGCTAATGTTGCCAGAACACCCGGACAAGGACGGCCAAGGGTCACAACGTTAAATCAAGACCGTTATTTGAGTCTCCTTGTGCGTCGCAATAGAAGAATGACAGCATCGCAACTACGAAGTGACCTCATTGCAGCTACAGGAGTCTTAGTATCAACTGATACAATACGCAGTAGGCTTCACAAGAAGGGCCTCTATGCTCGACGACCCATAATTTGTGTGCCATTGACACCACCTCAAAAGAGAGCAAGGAAACTTTGGTGCAGACAACATGTCGCCTGGAATCCAGATGAATGGAGGCGTGTAATGTTCACTGATGAGTCCAGATTCTCTCCAAACAGCGATTCTCGTCGTTTCTTTGTCTGGAGAGAGGTAGGAACCAGAAATAATCCCCGGAATATGGTTGAAAGGGATCCCTACAGAAGCCAAGGTTTTATGGTCTGGGCTGGAATCTTCTTGGGCGGTCGCACAGCACTCCATATTTTTCGGCAAGGAACCCTGACTGGACAGAGGTATCGGGACGAGATCTTGGCAGCATATGTGATGCCTCAAGCATTGGAAATGGGAGAAAAATTTCTTCTAATGGATGATAATGCCCGTCCACATAGGGCTGGTGTAGTCGACACTTTTCTCCAAAACCATGCAATTGCTCGGATGAATTGGCCAGCTCGATCCCCAGACCTAATTCCCATTGAGCATGTATGGGACAACCCAGGACGGCGGATCTCATCCCTCCAACCCCCTCCTAGAAAAAATCATGAGCTAGAAACAGCCTTAACATAAGAGTGGGCGTTGATTCCACAGGAGCTGTTAAACTCCCTAATTCTTAGTATGGGCCACCGATGTAGAGCCTGTCTATCAGTTAAAGGCGATCACACCCCATATTAACAACAATATCCAAGATATTCATGCACTGACTGCAAGAAGATCATTGCTTGACCGGCCAATTCGCATAAAATACGTGTTAGAATTCTTTGATTTCGGGTATTCTGATCAATAATGGAATAATAAATATGTGTATAAAATTTCATTGATAAATGTTCAATCAAATTTGAGATAAATGAAAAAAATATGTTGTTCCTTTGATTTTGCGGACCAGTGTATTAAACAATTTGTGCGCTGAATCTCTGATTCTGGTAGAGCGCCATCTAGCGAATATAATTGTAACTAAATCAATTTCGATTTTTTTCATTATTCACCCTAAAATATCCTATTGTATCCTGAACACAATGGTGCTCCCCGCGTTGCTCTAGCGCAAATATTCGCGGAGTTATTAATTTTTCAAGTTGTGCAAGACTTTTGTATCACCCTGTATATAATATAAACAGCCACACCACCCGGGATCTAATCCCGTTTTCTTAAATTATTTTTCTGAAAAATAAATTGCTTGAATGGCTCCCGTTTCATGATAATATCCAACACCGCCTATGTGCGCAATAGTCAAAGGTTGTGCAAAGGTTTTTAAAGGTTTTGAAACCACACATACATTTGCAGTTGTAAATACCAAGTTTTTCTCATCGCCACAATAGTAGATAGAATGTTGATAATAAAATTATCAGCGTCTATCTCATATTGCAAATTATTATTCAAGATCTCTAAAGCTCAGCGTCGAAACTATGAACCAAGGTTCATGAGAATTAATAGATACACTTTCCTGTAATATACAAGGTGCGTTCATTAATTTCCAGGACTGCTCTGTATCTTTGAAAAAATAAAACAAATAAAAAAACTAATTTAATAGTTTTCAAAATATGCCCCTCCTGCCTCAATACACCCGTTCCATCTTTTTTTCCAATTGTCGAAGCAGGAGATAAAATCACTTTTTGAGAGGTTCCTCAAGGTTGCCTTCGATTCAGCTTGTATCATATCAACGTTGTCAAATTTCCGTCCTTTCAAGTTAATTTTCAATTTAGGATAGAGGAAAAAGTCATTGGGGGCTAAGTCGGGGGAATAGGGTGGATGAGGGATCTGTATGGTTGAATGCTTGGCCAAAAACTGCAAAACAACATGGACTGTGTGCGGCCGCGCATTACCGACGTGAAGTATCCAGTCATTGTTTTGCCATCTTTCAGGTCTTTTAAGGCGCACTGCCTCCCTTAAGCACCTCATTATCCCCAAATAAACAGATAGTCCAGTCACTGAAGATAATTCTTCTGTTAGATTTAATTAACTCCTTTATTTTGAGCTTGTTTTCCTCGCAACGAAATGATCTTGGACGCCCAGTATGCTGATCATCGTTTACCTTTTCCCGACCTTTTTGGAAGCGTGAAAATCATTCAAAAGTTCTTGAACGGGATAAAGCTGCATCGCCAAAAGCTTCTTTAATCAATTCATACGTCTCAGTAGCACTTTTTTCAATTTAAAACAAAACTTAATGCAGATTCTCTGCTCTTCGAAAATGGCCATTTTAAAATTAGAAATGCGAACCTTACAAGGAAGTTGTTTTGTTCTATTTTTAGATCGGCGCGTGCGCCACGAGACTCGTGCTTTCAGTCAGGTGTGGTCGAATGTCCAATATTCAACTCTGTAAAAAAATATTTTCTCTAGCTTTTTTATTTATTTTATTTTTTAACCAGTCCTGGAAATTAATGAACGCACCTTGTATATAAGGATTTTGCTCGGAGGACATTGATCTATAAAATTATATCTGCTTATCTCAAAATACACTTGAAATGAGTTCAAACTCTGAATATTCTATGAATAATTGTGAATTTTATTGAGCTCGCTTTGGACAAACAAGGATGTCTTGGTGGCAGTTATTAATTTTCCAGAGATAGTGTTGTAACTTTAAAACATCCTTGAAAAATCTAGCTTGAGAAACGACCAATAAATGGCGATTGTTTTTATGTATATTTTGATGGAGACTGCAGCTTTTCTTTTTTACACTTATATTTAATTGAAAGTTAACTGTTTCAAGATGTTTTAAAGTAATAATTAACATTGTAATTGAGACATCATGATCAGCAATGCATCTCTGTCCGAGATGTAAGTAAATGTTTAGAAAATTACTATTTCTCTCATATCTATTCAATCTATTTGTAACAGGTTCGTTCGAAATAAAGATCCATATAGGTGGCTTAGGCCGTTGAAGGCCACGTGCGCGTCAGGAAATCCGACTAATTAGAGGGCGGAGGAGATGCTAATTTGTCTTCGTGATTTCCCTTGACGTTGGGCCGTTTCTAGTTGTTTACGTTCTTATTTCATTATTGTTAATAATAAATTGAGTTTTCAGTTCGAAAATAGATATCCATATCAATACCGATTTCTTATTTTATCATTCTTATAGAGAAATGACACAATGAGCAAACTTACTCGACGTCGCAGTTGTTCGAGAGGGCAATAGACGCCGACACCACATTCTGATGCTGGATAAGAACTCCTGGACAACACGCCATTCAATACACTTACATATCACTAATGTTTCTTTACCTTTTGGTGTTCCACATGTACCGCTGGTGTACATAATGACAGCAATGCTTTCTGGTGTGGGAGGATTCAAGTTGAGAGTCCTATCTGCAAAGAGATCAATAATAAATATTAATATAATTTTAAGGATATTAACACATTCACAAAAATATTTGGACTAACTTATGAAAAGTGTTTTAGAAAACAATTTACATAAGCATATTGAGTAGAGTAGAAATAAATATATAGGCATGCTTCGAGCATCACTCGACCCAGGACTTCAGCTCAATACGGATTTAGACATTTAACAAAAATAATAGAGTTTTATCAAATTCAATTAAAATAAAATAGGTAAATTTATATTTTTATATTGACATACAGGGAGTATTTGATAATGGCTATAGGGGCCTCCAACACTAAACAACCTGTCAGACCAAAAGTTCGCAAAGAATCTCTTCTTTCAAATAATATGCTATTTCGAAACAGAACAGTGTCCTACCAGATTAGCTAAGTCCTATAGTCTCGAATTCTTTTTTTTTAAATGTCCTCAGGGCTCCTTATTAAGCCCGATATGTTGTAAATCAGGAATTTAAACACATTTTAATATAAACCTTTCTTTTTGGTGTTTTATCAGGGCGTACGTAGACGAGATAATTTTAGTTTGAAAAACTAGGGGGGAATGATTCACGATATGAAATTAATGACCTGTAAAATCTACAAACTAATTAATTATTGGGACAAACTGGCCAAGCATGAAGCCAACACAAGCTCAAGCCTGTCTCTTCACTCATGGTAGCAATCGCTGCTGGCAGCATAAACCTAGGAAACATCTACATTAAGGACAACATTAGAATTCTGGGGAATATTTCGAACACGCAGAAGGGCAATCCAGAAGGACTGTGAATTTATGAATCTGATAAACATAATTTTCAATTGTCCTAAAGGCTAAGATACAAAGCCTTAAAAGGTTTCCATAATCAAGTTGTAGTGTCATGCTTAGGCTATGAATCTGAATCCTGGAAAAAAAAAACCTCAAACAAGATAATTGACATTAGTCTTACTTCTGATAATTTTCAATCGTCCCAAAGGCTAAGATACAAAGCCTTAAAAGGTTTCCATAATCAAGTTGTAGTGTCATGCTTAGGCTATGAATCTGAATCCTGGAAAAAAACCTCAAACAAGAAAATTGACATTAGTCTTACTTCTCTAAAAAATTCTTTAAAATAAATATATGCAATGCAATAAGAACAACTGCTGCCTCAACCGCTTGTTTCCTTACCCAAACATATTGTTTCCTTGAAATATCTACACAGACAGCTTCAAAAGAGACCAAAGAACAGGATGCGCAGTGATAGCTTATGAAGGAGAGATGTTGACAAAAGCGAGGCTCTTCAGAATCAATGAAGTCTGGTCCATATTCCTTGCAGAAGCTTGAACATTTATACAGAAGCTTGAAAGATAACCTCAGAAACCAATAACCCCACACTGATACACAGTGACAGTAAATCACTCATCAAAGCAATTGAGAATCAACGTCGGATATCCTTCTCATTAACAAAATCTTCAGTCCCCCCTCGCCAAAAGTCCCGACTCCATAAATATTTTTTCAATGGGTGAAAGGAAATGAATAAGCAGTCTCTACAACCAAAATTGCTTCAACAAACAAATTCCCAGTATACTATGATAAAGTTACAAATTTCAAGAACAAGAGAGTAGTAAAAGAGAAGGAGGGTACCTATTACAAACAGATTTTTCTAACTGTAGAATAACGAAAAATCATCAGGGCCAGAAAACCAATCAAAAGGCCGCCTGGCACCCTCTCCCCGCTGTTAGCTAACTCCAGCAACCATTAAAGTGTTGGCTTATTGCCTGTCACCAGTGACTGTTGTTTTTTTATTTTTCCTCTTTAAGTTTAATTGAAATTAGGTGAAAGGACATATAATTTTCTCCTTTCTGCGATTTAGTGCTCTGTCTAAATTCCCTATAGCAGCCCACAATTTATCATCACTGTGGAGCTTTTATTCCCCTCCCTGTATCATTATTCGTGAAATGCCTTTCATCCTTTTCTTCACACCAACCATTGAAGGACTTATAAACAAGAACTGCTTTGTTGTTTCTCGTCAGAAGCACGGCAGAGGTGGATACTCCCGTGTTTATAAAGCAGTGTTTAAAAACACTAAAAAATAATTTTCAAAAAGTCAGAAACGGGGCTTTGTCTGAAATAAAAACAAAAAATAAGCACATCAATATGTTAACACATGTAGAAAGAATTTCGAATTTTTAAAATTGTGATTTCCAAAATTACATTTAAATTTTTTCATTAAATAGTGGGCTGGAAATTTTCAAGAATCAGCAGCTATTAAAGCATTTTTTAATAAAAAGTCCCCAATGCGGGATATGATCCCGGGTCTGCCGGTCGAAATTCGATGGTTCATACCACTCCAGCAACCAAACCTCTGAAATTATTTTACCTGTTGACAGGGTGTCGGCAAGATCCTCGAAGCTGGAGAAGGACATTGCAGTCTCAAGTTGAGGCAGGTCTGGGCAAGTAGAGACCTGAGGACCTTCCATATAGACCAGCTTCTTGAGTTTGGGGAGATTCGGCAGCAGTTTCTGTTGATGGACAGAAGCTGTGACATCTGACATCTATCTGTGACAGTTTCAATTACCTCCAGTCTCTCCATGAGGTCGGCTGATGTGATGATATATTCCACGTCAGTTTCATTCAGACAGTGAACGACTCCTTCTTCACTCAGTGTCGAGAACAGGGTTACAACTGCAACAGCACATTGTAAGTTAGTACCATTTTACCTTTATAAAGTAAACTTATACACAACAACAACAACAAAAAGCCTTTATTTAGGGCCACTCGCCCTATACAGGATTCGCCAGTTCACAAGGGATAGGGAGAACACTGTGAGGCCTTTTTCCGGGATATAGTCTTGTGGAATCCAAATATCGCCATCGCTATATACCTATTCTTTGATATTTCATTAATCAGTGCCGGAAATGAAGGACAAAGTTGCCCCGTTTTATCATTTAGTTTTCGTCTTTCCTCAGACAGAGCAGCACAGTCAAATAAGTAATGCAACATCTCCGTTGTTATTCCTGATCCACAGAAAGTGCATTTCAGGTCTTCACGCCTCAATAAAATCAAATGGTGTTCTCTGAAAAAAATTGAAAGGGTTCTAAATTGTGCAATTAATCTGATGATAGGAAAAGGGAGTTCAGTTAAGAAGTATTCTTCGGTGGTAAAGGTTGTATATATGTCTCTATAGTGGGAATATAACTTTGATTGGGTTATTCTTGTTAGGTCGTTTTGTATTGTTTGCTCTATCGCAGTTCTTAATATTCCAGGGATAGCATTCCTTAGTGAGTCAGGATCATTACAATAAGTAAGCCACGAGGATCCGTTATTATTAAGTAAATTGCTTAATTGTTTTATAAAACCGATGGGCGCACCTGTAGCACAGGATAATTGCCTCATTCTAGTTAAACAAATTCGAGGCAGTCTATTTGTATCCATACTCAGCACCCTCAGCCAATATTTCAAGGTCAATTTCAGAGCTGTTATTATTAATGAGACGCGGCCTGTTTCTGGTCTTATTATGTATCCTGGTGTATATCTAGGCAAATTCAAAAACCTACGAATAAATGTATCTTGTATATGGTCTAATAAATCTTTATACTCTGTTGCCCAAATTGGAGCAGCATACATCAAAACAGCCATCACAATTGAGTCAAACAGTTTCATTGCAGAGTTTAGTGAATTAATTTTTGATTTCGCCAATATTGGGGTTGTAGCATTTATTGCCGCAAGTGCTTTTCCTTTGAAAAAGTTTGCGGCTTGAGTGGTTTTAGTTGTACTGACCAGAGGGTATCCCAAGTAATTATATCTTCTTGTTACCGTCAGAGGTTTACCATTCCAGTACCATCTATCTTCTCTTGAGGGTTTACCACCATTGCGAAATACCATAACCTTCGATTTGGACTCGTTCAGTGTCATTTCGTTCACACCAAGATATTCCTTCAATAAATTAATCTTTTGTAAACTTATACACAGATGAGTTATTTCTCAAGATTCCTTCTTATTCTTTTTTAATCTCAAGCACGTCTAGTACAAGCCATGATAATCATGGTGGGTATAAAGAATCTTCTTTTACTGTATTAGACATGTATAAATCTGGTTGACATTTACACTTACAATTCGTATCAGAGCCCCATTCGATCACTTGCATTCACTGGTTGGGGGTAAATTTTTCAAGAAACAGGGCCATTTGAACTTTTGTTTTTCTTTATTGAAATTTCCCAATGCGGGTGTAGATCCAAGGTCATGATTGTCGAAAATTGCCGACTTTACCACTAATCCGCCAAACCCATTAAGAAATTTCTTTTAATGCGCAATAGAAGCATTTTCACTGAATTGCTCTCTTGTAGTCTATATAAACGATGAGTTTCAAATTCAAACACTTTATAGTCACTAGTGGACTTAATAAATATTTAGAGTAAAAAATATATGATCAAAATTGACTTCTATTTATTTTTAAAAGTCTAGAACCCATTTTCAGAGAAATTATTGAAGTATTAAGAGTAATATAGTTGTAGACTTTGCAAGCGCCTGAAAGTTACTCGGAGTCCCATAGACAGATAAAAGGTCATATATTTCTAAAATGATTCTTAAATGGAATTAGCTAGGTGACAAGGCCATCTTTGATAAATTGAGAGTCATTCACATCTAGATGGGTCTTAGATTTAGCGTATATTTAAACGGGAAAGGCGGCCTTTATTTAAATAGTTTCTATGATATATGAAATGTATAATAAAAATAAGGTGTTGCCCATTCATTAGTTCTGGATTAAGCAACAGTTTCGTGGGATAAAATTGTCAACGACTTTCTCACTCATCAATAAATATCCTCTGACACGACCTCGAGTTCTTCAGTTCACTTCGCAACATTTTTCTCGAAGCTGCCATTTAACATTTCCTCATCAGTAATCATTCGTCTGTCTTTTTCCTTATTGCAATGAGGCGCTAAATCCTTTCTGTTTTAAAGTAAGCAAACTGATGACAAGTTAATGGATGAACATTTAGATTCCTTGGCAATTCTTTCTATATAAATAATTATTTTTATTTATATAAAATTTTTATGATTTAATTTTGTTCTATAATTCACCTAATAACAACTTCTGAAAAGTTCAAAACACGATAATGAGAGAAACCTTAACGATCTGCTTCTTCGAACTGTTCAAATTGCGAAAGTTTCTAGCCAGAAATACTTTTCTTGACCTCCTTATAGTGTAATAAAATATACAATATTTCTTTAGGTTTTTTTCTCATATTTATTTTCTCTTAAGAGTTGTTTTTATAGTAACTCCGCCTTTGCCGGTCCCAATCCCGGATGAAAAAGGAGGAGGGGGAGCAGTAACAACCTCACTAAAAAACCTGGGCTCAGCTGGCCCTGCTGATAGTAACCTGTAAGGGCTCCTAATCCAGGGATACAGGACGAGCAGTGTTTGTACTCCATGTTAGGAGTGGCTGTACATGGTGTCTGTTCCTCATGTCAGAGGCGGTCATTTCTTTTGGAGCTAAGTCGGCCTGCCACTGAGTAGTGCTCCCAGTCTTAATGACAAAGGCAGACGCATTCTACTTCACCCAGCGAGCTAAGAAAGAAGAAGAGTTTTTAGGTAACAGGAATATCACGAAAAAGTCTTTATATTTTAATATTCGCCTAGTTTTATATTATATTATAGAAATATGGCTCATTGGTTGCTCGCTTATTTAACAAAATTAACACCCCTGCGCTCCTACACTCTCCCTATTCTGCTGATTTAGCACTGAATGACCTATTTTCTTCATTCAAAATTGAAAAGGGAACTTGATGGTGAATGTTTTGACACGATACAAGGTGTTACGACTACTAGAGGAGGCAATTTTATTTATGTAAATATTTTTGTAATTTAAAAAACGAAGAGAAAAAAAAGTATGTAAATTTATTTGAATGTATAAATTAGTATGTAAATTTCTTCGAATTTATAAATTGACCGTGCTGCACAATAAAAAATAGTTTTGGATAAATTTTGGACAATTGATAGTCATCCTTAGATCCTCTTCCTTGGAGTTGCCGAGCTGGTCAAGTAGCTGGGCACTAGGTCGTCTCTCATGGTAAAAAGAGACTGCATCTATATTGAGAAGAAAGAATAACCCCCCTCAATACAAGGCATTAAACAGAAATAACTTAACATTTTGCAAAGTTCGCAGGAAAACGAATTTTCCAAGCGTTAACAAAGTTGGAAGAAAAGAAAAAAGGTACCTTAATTCAGGTTGGTCTTAAATTCGAAAACTATAAAAAAAAATTCAAAATGTGGTATATAAATAAAGTTATACCCTTAGTGAAGAAACTTTTGAAAGGGAAATTTAAAAAAATATTCCTTTTAAAATTTTAATGAGCCTTTTGACAGTATTTAAACAACTAAATATCCTTCATAGCATACAGAACATTCGGTGAGCTATTTACCTTTCAAAAGTGAGTATAGAAATGTGAATAGGTGGGTTGGTTGAATAGTAGTGTTCAAACCGTATATTTTTCACATCCAGACACGAGATCGATTCCTGCATTGATCTTTTTTTTTTCTGACAAAAATAATCGCTTCAAATTCTTTCGATATTTTAAGAATTCCAAAGCTCCAACAGTGAATACAAGTAATTAATCGGGGCTATGACACGAATGTTATAAAATAAATAGAGCTTCCAAGGTTAAGTTTCTTGTTAAAATATTTATTTTCAAGCTTTCGGACTTTTTGAACTATTTGAACAAGAATCTTAGCCCTGGAAGCTTTATTTATTTTATAATATTATGAATCAGGGAAGAACGTTTATATGACACAAGTGTAAAAATCGAACTGCTTTTATATGTGTCTACATGTGGTTCACTAACAATAAAAGCAGCTTCTAAATACCTAATTATTTTCATGACCAGTACTACACACGCAGGTATACTAGGGATAATTTAGATATGCACCACCTCCATGTTACATATGATTATGATGATGATAACATTGTGAAAAGAACATACTGGTGATATCAAGACGGAAGCATGCCTGGGCAGTAAGCATCCACTCCACCCGGGTCTCGGCATAGATGGCCAGACGTCCGCCGGGCCGCAGTCCGAGGGCCAACAGGGCGCGGGAGAGACACCGGACTCTGTCCCCTGCTTGGCGGTAGGTGATCCACTCGTAGTGGTCAGCTAGTTCGAACTGGACAACACCCCGATGTCACGATGTAATGTATTGAACTTCAAATTTGAGTTGAATTAAATAAATAATTATTTAGATGAGACACCAGGCTTTCGAAGAAGAGTTTATTTTTCAAATATATAATATGATTCTCTAGCTTTTTTTCAAATCTAGACGCCCTACTAATGGAGAACACGATAAAAAATATAATAAATCGCCAAATTAGAACGTGAATTATAATTTACTTAGAAACTATTTTACTATAGAAAGGATTTTAGGCCTTAAAACTAGAGAATAATATTGAGAATTTTGAAAAAATTTCCTGATACCATGATGTCACTTGCGATGTCAACTTAGAATGAAAAAATCATTAATTGAATCGTAAAGGACAGCTGTGAAGGAAATTTGCTTTGTAAATGTCTCGAAAATAAAAGGTAGAGAGAGAACTTAATATTTTTTATCTGTTGAGGAAGGGGAATTAAAAATCCATCGCAAAACGCGGCAATTTGTATCATCTTACTGATGTCAAAACAAAAAGGAATTTTTTTAGGATTTTTACGAATTCGTATAACTTTTGTAAGTATAAAATAAATCTTTTTAACGATTTTACACATGCAAGAAATTATTAAAATATAAATTTTAGATAATCTTTCTATCTGACACCCTTTGGCCGTAAATTGGCCTTCTGTCTTAATTTATGAATATCTAAATGTTAATTTAAATGTTCTTTTGAGTTTTGAGAAGAATATCTATTTTTCTTCGCTAATATATTGAAACTCAATAATGTAATGAGATGTATTAATTTCTATTTTTCTTTGCAAATGTGGAATTCTGTATCCCCCTCATTGGACGTTTTGGTATATAGGGAGTTTCCTGAAAAAAACGAATGGATTATTCTCTGTTTTGCAATATAGCGTTTTACTGAAAATGGTAAATTACTAAATAAATAGATTCCAGTCAAAATTGGACTATGTAAGTACGCATATTCAGGATAGAAATCAGAATTTTCTTTCTTAAAACAAGGAGCTAAATGCTATTTAATTAAGTTTTGACAAAATTGACCAAATATACACAAGTATCAATTATATAAGATCCTCACTCAAACTCTTAAACTCAATGGTTCTGTCATCCTTACATTATGCAGCTCCGATTTGGACCAATAACCAGGAGAGCTTGGTGGATAGGGTTCAAGACAATTTTTTCCCGCGTCTTTCAAATGTACATAGTGTCTTTTTAAGAGAAATTTCCTATCGCGAAAAAGTTGCTAAATGGTACAAATGGTAATTTGGATGATGAAAACCGTCCTTTGAAGAGAGGTGTCCTCTGGCGAGAGTGCCCTTTGATTTTTCTTCAGGATGAGAGGAGAAATTACCTTTTTGAAGATCTTGCCATCAGGTTGAACTTCCCTGAGCACTCCGAGAATCTTGCGGGTCCCAAAGGCTCGACTGTCGCCGTTCCGCTCTACAATAATGTCAAACATTCTGTTAATGGTACCGACGGCTTCTGGGTCCGAGGACCTCGCATGTGGCAGCCGGGTGAAGCCAGCGCTCGGGTCATCAGGCTTTAGGAACTGCAACTGCAGAATTCCTCTTGTTAAAACGAGACTCAGGACCCTCTCTATGTGACTCACCTTTAGGCTTGGATTCCTGTGTTTCCATGGTTGCTGAAGAATGAAATAAAGTGGCCATGTGGTGAGGTCAAAAATCAGAGCATACACCTTCACTATGGCTACCACCAGAGCAACATACCATGGCTCACTGGTTTCTATAACACAGATTTTCAATTTGGACAAAGATACACATTTGATTTCATAAAAGGGGCAATAGGTTCTCATTTTGATTTTATTATATTAAAGTATTATAAATACTTAGAAAAAGCAAATTAGTCCTAATAGATGCCTATAAAACATGATGCAACTAAATACCTTAAACAATCAAAACTTAATATATGATAAAATTATTGAGTAAAAAGTGGTTTTATTAAATAATACTAAGGTGGTTTTTTTTAAATATTTAACAATATTTCATATCTGTAGAGAATTATTATGCATTTGAAGAATATTTTGTTTTAAATACCAAAAGTCCAGCTCTAAAATGCAGTCAGCATTCAAATGAATTTATACATTCTGTGTATTCATTTATATATATACACACACAAAGATTTATTAAGACCACCGGTCTTATACAGATTCACCACAGGAAGGAATAATAGATGGAGCTCCTATACTCCAGGCAGCGCAGCACCCAACAACAGCCTCCTGGTCCGACGCATGTCCAATGGCCATACGTTTATTCGTGCAAACGTCATGTCTAGCGAATCACTGAACAGGCTAGAGTGGAATCAGCCGCGTTTTAGTCTTCGCTTTCCTGGTCCAAATGGACCACGGTTATTTTGCGTTTTTATAGTCAGGTAATTTTGGTTTTTCATCGTGAAATAGATCTTAGGAAATTGTTATTTATTTGGAAAGTTTTTAAATAGGAATAAAATTTGTTTAATGAGTTTCTGAAGTAGGTTTCTGTGTGTTGTAAAAAGCTGTTCCATTGGCTCCAGTAAGACACGATACTAATACAAATTACTCACCAAATTGGAAGACAAACTTGTACAGCAAAAGGTATACGCCATGACACTTGTAAATCACTCTTTATTATTTCAGGTGAATCAGCCAATAAACCTGGTTCATCCAAAGCGGTCGATCGTCTGGTAAATAAGACGCTTCCTTGACCAAGTCGTTCCCATCAATTAGTATTTTCATGAAAAAATATAAATTGGATACCCTTTTGCCTTCTTTCGAGTTTTAGAAATAGTTTTCTTTTTCTATTTAATACCTAAAAATATTAATAAAAATGCTTTAATGGAACAAAATAGAGAATCAAACATTCTATTATTTTAAAAACCCGATATTTCATAAAGCAGTACGCCTATCTTTATCATGATTTCTCTTTATTTGTAAAGTGTCTAATTAACCAAATAAATATAATAGATAAACAGACCTCGATGAAGATATAGGTATGGAACCTTTAAAAATATTAAATTCTCAATTTTTTTTTTTTCAATTTGATCCAAAATAAGAGTCATTTTATTTACAAACCATTTTATAAAAAATAGGAATGGTTTGTTCACAATAATTATCCTATCTGTGTGTATAGATTAAAAATTTCACAAACAGAGTATAATTAAGAATAAAAAGAAATCTGTATATTTTTCAATTAACATTCTTATTATTTAATTTTGATATAAAAATGGTGATGAAATAGCTGCATCGTTCTTGATGAGCATAAACAATGCTATTTTTGCGTTTAATAACTCGAACAGAAAAAGCCAGTGAGACAGGTAATATAGAGGAAGGCTCAAAAATGCCATGTTTATTCTCTTTTTCATTGAAAACATGTTTATCATATAGGTTTTTCAAGGCTATTCAAATTAAGTCAATAGCCAATTAATTTGCATATTTTGGGGTAGAAATTGATAAATATTATAAGATATCCATGTTAAAGTAATTATCTTTAAGCAAACTTCCACTCGGATAAAAGCCGGATGAAGTTGGCTACATTCACTAGTTTTTTAGTAAGTATGCTCAATATTCATAAGATATAAAAATATAAATTAAATATTTGAAGAGAAGCCTGTTACTGTGAACTCTAAGATTTGACTTCTGTTAAAATTGCACCACACTAATCCTATATAGCCTGAAGTTTTGGGAGGATGATATTCATGTACCGATCGAGTTAGTTTTCCTTTTAGCTAGGATTTGTTTTAATGTATATTTAAAGATAAAAGGGTCTCTTTCGTGAAGTAAGAAAAATTTCGAAAAAGATTACTCTTATAAATGAGTTTTATAAGGTATATTGGCTAATGACAAAATTTGTATATAAGTGAGTTAAAAAACAAGAGAGTGTGAGTAGTAATTAGTGGTGGTTCATTTTCTTCGGTTGAGTCATTATTGGCACCATTGGGGTGTCGCCTGGGTAGTTGAATCACCATTGGGGTGTCGCCTGGGTAGTTGAAGAGTTGGTGATTGCTGAAGACCTTGGTGGCAAGAAACCCGATACAATCCTCTAAAAGTAAACTCCATACGTCTTCTAATTCCGTTAAGGACAAAGGAACCTTAACACCTATATAGCCTAAAGTTGCGGAAGGATGGTATTCATGTACCAATCGAGTCACCTTTCCCTTTAGCTATGATATGTTTAAATGTATATCTAAAAATAGAAGGGCCTCTCTTTCGTGAAGTAAGAATGATTTCAAATAAGATTATTCTTAGAAATGAACATAAGCCTATAATATATTCAAAATATCGGCTCTTTCTTGAATAAGTGCTGATTCCTGCAAGATATGTGTCTCATAAAAATATATTGTTAAAATGTTCTGTCGATTTATATAAAATAACGTTGACATATAAAAGTTCATGATAATAATTTTGCAAAAATAGTTCTAAATATTCTTACAGATATCCTTCAAAGCAAATATGTTAACGATTTAAAGGAAAGTAATCATCAGGAAGTTTGGAAAGATTTTCTACCTAATTAACAAATTTCAAAGAGGACCCATTTTTCTTCATTCTGTCTCATTTATCTCTTTTGCAACGCTATTTATCATGGCCCTGCGCAAGAATCACGCAAAATCGTGAAGCGTTTTACAACGGCGTTAGGAAAATTCATCTACCCCTCAATTGTTGAGAATTGAAGAACCAACTGTTTTCATCCAAATATAAAGATTTAAATTTATTTTAAATATTTTTATTCATTTTGTTGGCATCACAAGTCATCTTCTTTCTTATCTTCACTCAATCATATCAGGGTATCAAGCTTGTAGAGCTTGAGACTTTTGACAATCATAATGACACTAGAATGCGTCTGCCTTTGTCATTAAGACTGGGAACACTACTCAGTAGCAGTCCGACTTAGCTCCAAAAAATAATAATAATAATAAAAACAGACTTAACAAACGTAATGTGCAGCCGCTCTTGTAGTGAGAAGACTCAAAGCCTGAAACCATAGTATACAGGTTGGCTTTTTATGTGGATTTCCCAAAACTGATTTTTTATATTTATATTTTTGAATATTTGTTATGATATTCAAACAAAATATAGACATAAGCTTTGAGAACAGTATAATCACATTAATGTTTGCATAAATAATGTTTTCCGCAAATGATAAATACTAGATCAGTTAACCATAAATTAACAATTAGAAAATAACGCGCGACCAATATATAAGAAATAAAGCTATTAAGCACGAAATTTTATTATTCAAATAAAATAAAATTAATAATATATTTACTGCGAAGAATATAATTGGGAGAAAAAAAAGAAGGAGAGACAGAGAGAGAGCATGACTCCTTTGTGATGAGAATTATCTTCGAAAGTTTAATGAGCGTTTTGTGGAGCTTTTATCAAGCGTTCTGAAACAGGTAGATTATCTTTCACATTGATATACAACAACAACAACAACAAAAGCCTTTATTGAGGACCTCTCGTCCTATGAAGGATTCGCCAGTTTACAGAGTAATTGAAGAGAACTAAGAATACAGAGAGAAACCTATAAGTAGTAGGTATAGTGTAGTATTTTCTACACTGTGACTATATACAACCGCAACAACAAGCCTTTTACTGGAATCAAAGTCCCATACAGGATTCGTCATTCTAATCCTGACAAAGATTATTTACATCTTTCACATTGATATAGATTCCTTCTATTAAATATTATCCTATCTGGACGACATCATCGACTGCATTGGCTCATCCATCAATTAGCTTTACTCATCACCAGCATACAACAAAAAAAAGCTGAAGATTTATAGATTTTATACCTTATATGTTTGAATTTAGAAAATCAAGAAGACGCCTTGATTATAAAAAGTACTTCAGCCATACTGTTGTTTAGTATTAAAAAGACTTGAAGCTTGCATACATTTATTTCCCAAAACTCTTAGTTACGCTGAGTTAAATAAAAGTTATTCTTAAAGGGTAAAGGCAAAGGTACTAGACACTCATTAATCGCTACTATGTATCGAGGAAATAAACAGAAAATGTTTTAAAATTCAAAAGGATTGAATATTCCTCACATTTCATAAGTAGAGACATGCATTAATATCCTCTTCAAGCTTAATAATTCAGAAATAAATTAGAATAAGTTTAAATAATGTTCAATATTTAGGGTAAACTATGGAGATAACAGTACTTTTAGGTATAACCAATGCGGTCTATAATCCTGACGTGTGACACATGAAAACCCTTCAATGTAAATTTTAAAAGATTGAATATTCCTCACATTTCATAAGTAGAGACATGCATTAATATTCTCTTCAAGCTTAATATTTCAGAATTGGTTTATAATGGGTTTAAATAATGTTCAATATTTAGATTATGGAGATAACAGTATGTTCAGGTTTAAGCAATGTGGTCTATAATCCTGAGGTGTGACATCGGAAACAAAACAAGCGTACAGTACCTGATGGCATGTCTGACTGTTTCCGCTCTACGGTCTCCACGGCCGACATCAGCGGCACTCTTGTCGTCGCTGCTTGCTTGCGCATCATCTGATATCAAAAACACCGGGAAACATCTTATACAAGTTCTAAACGTCGCTGTTGACGTTTTTTCTTCTTTATGACAGATATATCACTTTATTTCACAATCGACTTCTCACTACGTCAATAGTTGTTAGCAGAACTGAATAGAGACTATCCCTCTTTTGTTGAAAAATAACTTATTCATTTAGTATATTAGTATGCTTTATAATACAGAATAAATAGATTTACATTACATTGGTACCTCAAATTGTGATCATAATCACTTCCAGAGACATAGGCTCGAAATTCAAAACGCTCTTAATGAAAAGAAAAATATGTATACTTTGTATCAATTATATAGATATGGTATATATATATATTTTTAAATATAATAAATAAAATTTTTCTGATTAAAATAATGTTTGAAAATAGTAAAAATATGCAATTGTACTGGGATAAGGTGTATAAAAAAAGAAAAAAATAAAGGCATCTCCTTGCTGATGGCTTACGCCATTTGTCGAAATAAATTCGGGTCAACAGACCAAAACGCGTACGAAATTAGATTTTCTTGATTATTCAAGAATGGGTATTTGGCCAATTCTGGAATAATTAAAAATCAACGAATAGTTGATATTTACTCCGACAGATGACGCAAGCCATCAACAACATTCAGCAGCACGATAAAGAGATGCCTTTGTTTTTTGTTTTTTTATTGATTAAAATAAGATATAATAATATACCTAATTCTGCCACGAAATATGGAAATAGATTAGAAGAGTGGTCACCATAAGTTGCTTGTGAATCAAAACCTCACTCGTATCTTGAAGTATTTTTTTTCTAAAATTTTGCTCGTGTATGTGTTTATTGAAAAAAATCCTACTCCAAATTACATGAAATCCAAGGTACCTCTGTATTCAGAAATACTATGATAAATTAAAATAATTGCGCTGACAAATGCAATGTAACTATAGACAAATGAGCAGATAATTGGTCATTCGTAATATATTTTCCTGTAATATACCAGAATTGTCACAAAACGATTATAAATTGAACAAATAGCTACAAGATGGATATCGAGATGTTCAACACGCGAGTAAGAAGGGCCAGTGAGAGAAAGGAAGGCATTTTAAAAATATTTTTAACAAGTAAAAATAGTTTATATATAGTTTATATATCCCTCTCTCTCGCTGGTAGCCTGGAATTCCTCTTCCAAACTTGTGGTTTCCTTACTTCTCTCTCCCGACATTATTATCACTATATTGCCACATTGAAAGTCGACGGGATCATATCACAGAAGAGTCGACAGGATCATATCACATATATATATATAAATATCTAGAGATATACTACATGATCTTAGCCAAAAGGCCGAGAAACGATATTTTATATATAGAAATGACCTGGCTTCGTGTGTCTTCTGCTTGAGTGAATGTTTGGCTGGTAGAATGTTTTTCCTGCCTACTAAAAATTATTATCTGGCTTCGCCCGTGGTCTAAAGCAGACCACGGGCGAAGCCAGATAATAATTTTTAGTGAATATTCCCCTAAAGAATTTTGTTTATGTTAAGCTAGCATGATATAGCAATATTATCATCATTATTTCTGACTAAGAAATATTGTTGCTCAGTACTTGGTTAATTATAATTTTTCTTGGTTAAAAGTGCGTTAAAATTTCAGCGAGATCAGTTACATATTGAGGCCGTGCATAGCCGGCAAACATATATATATATATATATATATATTATGAAAAAGGAATCTCCTTATCGTGCAACTGAAAGTTGCTGATGGCTTGCGCCACCTATCGGAATAAATATCAACTATTCTCGTTGACTTCTAATTATTCCTGAATTGGCCAATTACCCATTCTTGATTAACCAAGAAAAGCTAATTTATGCACCTTATTCCAGTATAATATCACATTTGTACTATTTTTTTCATTGTCTCGCGGTCTCACGCAATTCTGGCCTTAACTACCCGTTTCATGATTTTTCAAGATGCCTGAAGGACCAGTTTTTTTTTTTTTTGGTCGTTGAGGTACAGCTTGCACCACGCTGATAAGGACCAAAAGCCCGAAACGCGTACGTGGTTAGCTTTTTTTGATTAATCAAGAATGGGTAATTGGCCAATTCTGGAATAATTAGAAGTCAACGAGAATAGTTGATATTTATTCCGATAGATGGCGCAAGCCATCAGCAACTTTCAGTTGCATGATAAGGAGACGCCCTTTTAATAATTTATGCACCTTATCCCAGTTCAATATCACAATTGTACTATTTTTTCATATATATATATGTTTCCGGCTTCGCCTGGTTTTTACCCGAATAAAACTTTGCCTAACGAACATTTGTTAAAACGATTCTAGAAAACATCCAATCCCTACTGAATCTATACTTGTCTCTACTCTCGATATTTGAATTTTTTTCCCGGTTCTTTTAAAATACTCGATAAGTTGAATAAAATCAATATTAATTGGTCCACTCGGTAATTTGAAGTTGAAGGTATAATATCTTGCCACAAACGAAGAGATTTGTAAATAACTGTTTATAGCGAATGTACCCGGCTTCGCCCGGTTTTTACCCAAGTAAAGGTTTGCCTAACGAACATTTGTTAAAACGATTCTAAAAAACATCCAATCCACCTATATATAGATTTATAAACATATACAAATATTGTTATATGCGTTTAAATATAATTTTGAAACACATTATTTTTTTGAAAACATTTATTAAATTTTATAGAAGTTATTTTCTTTAAATATATATTAATATTGAAATACCAAGTTTTTTACAACGTCATTGGAATATTATATTTTTAAATCATCAAATTAAATATTAAATTTATTATACTTGGAACACATTTTAGCATTTTTCAAATTTATAAATATAATTTCACCAGATGCTGCGAGAGGCGCTGCTTTTTTGCGAGTGAAAGTAGAAATTTGCAAAAAAATCGCAATAAATATTTATTTCAAATCAAATTCAAACCAGAAACCTTCCCAGTAGTAGAGTAGATAACTTCCTAAAGTTCCACGGCGATTGGATAATCTTATCTTTTAAAAACATTTATCATGTAAACAAACTGCGTGTAAAATTATTAACCAATAAAATTCATTTATCGTCGCGACCAATGCTGCGCCAAGCGGAAAAAGGCTGGAAATAACGCTTTTTGGTTTTACATTTTTTAAAACAAGCACATCAACCTTTTTAGTTTTTTGAATAGCCTATATTTTAAACGAAATCTTCAGCTACCTACATGCGAAATTTCATAATGATTGATTCTGTAGCTTTTGCGCAACGCGATAACAAACATCAATTTTGGATTTAATTTTTATAGATATAATATAAAGGAAGTGCTTAATTTCTTGGAAAGTGGTAAAATTAAAAGAGTGATCATCATTTTCCTAATGAAAATTGAATCGTTAAGAAAGGGAAACTGTATTTTTTTCTCACGATAATGAATCGAACATTTGGAACATTTCGGTTGGAGAATGCAGGTTCAAAATCGACAAACAACGCTCCGTATTCTCTAGATCTATAGCCCCTAGTGAATATTATTTCTAAAAAAAAAATTAAAAGGATGGTCACAACTCTTCCTTCAAAATAAACGCTAATGCTAAGCATCCTCTATTGATCGTCTCCGCAAACTAGTCCATACAGGTCAGTGACAAAGCCACAAAACCAGTTATAACAAACTCAGGTTTACCTAGACCATGGTTCAGGCTAATGGTCTTCGTCAGTCGAGAACTTGCCTTGATTTATTAATATCCATAAAAGATTCATGAAATCTCAAAAATATCCCAAAGAAGTGTTTTATAAAACGACATTCGAAAATTATCCCGCATGTGTTTCTTTTCAACGAAAAATCAAAATTTATTTTAAGGAGAAATAACGATTATTTCTAACCTTAGGGATGAGGTATGAAAGGATGAATTATGAAGCGTAATGATAAACGGAAAAATAAAAGTGTCCAGGGATGGGAATCCAACCCACATTGTTCCGCTCACCGGGCAGATGCCATGTCCACTAGGCTACCCTGGACATATTTTTCCGTTCGTAAATAATACAAAAAGTAATTTATAATACAATATAATATAATGTGGCTTGTGATTGTAAAACGACATTCGAAAGCCTAGTGGACATGGCATCTGCCCGGTAAGCGGAACAATGTGGGTTCGATTCCCCTCCCTGGAGACTTTTATTTTTCCGTTTATCATTACTCTTCATAATTCATCCTTCCATACCTCATCCCTAAGGATAGAAATAATCGTTATTACTCCTTATAATAAATTTTGATTTTTCGTTGAAAAGAAACACATGCGGGATAATTTCCGAATGTCGTTTTACAATCACAAGCCGCATTATATTATAAAGAAGTGTTTTGCTGACAAAGTGGCTAGGCTAATTATATGGCAGATATATAGATGTAAATTTCTCGGGAGCGTATCCTATCTATACACTAACTGAATTTCTTTCGTATAAGGGTCACTCCAAAGGTTTCTGCAATCACCTATTTTTATTAAAGCTGCAACTTTCAAATTTTCAGAATTTCTCAAAGTATTCACCTTTAGGTCTATGCAAGATATCAATATTTTTTGCATGCTCCTGTAGAAGGGTTTACAGCATCCAAAGGGTTGAGAGAACATTTAATAAAGTAAGAAACTTATCCTTGGAGACTGCGTTTAATTGTAACTAACTTTTGGAATTCTGACTCCAGTCCACTTACCACATTATTCCTAACTCCAGAATAAATATACAAGCTAATGTATCATATAACTAGCCGAGTAACCTGGATAACCACCGGGTTTACCCCGAAAGGCCTGCAGACACATTAGGAGTATATAGTGGCTTAAAAATTGCAATGGGTATAATATGATTTTCTAGAAGCAGAATTTCAAGTATAAGGGTGTGTAAAATTACTTTCTAAATAAAGCATACATATTCGGGCGGATCTTATATATTTTTATATCAAAATTAGAATAGAATCATATTATCCACAACGAATCTTATAATTAACAACATATTAGCCAGGATAGTGCGAAAATGTAGAAAAATAATGAATAGAGCAGTGATAAAATAGATAAATATAGTGAAGACTATAATCAAAAGGTGAGAAATGAGGTGAGAAACTATAAAAATTGATGAAAGCTTTAAATAAATATATTTAAAGTGAAAAAAATGAAAAAATAACAAATTTGAAAATAAAATTGCAAAAAACACAACTATAATGCAAAAAAAGAGGACATATATAAGGAATAAATTTATTTGAAGGACCTCATTAAAACTACATTTCTAGTTTTATATATACATTATAACTTCGTTAATTCGACACAGGATAATTCGACCATGTTTTGATGTCAAGATCTACGGCCTATCATATAATAAAACTGTAATTCGACATTATTGATAATTCGGTTCTTCCGATAATTTGTCCATTTTAAAATTAAAATTTCGAGATTTGATTGTTGTTTAAATACAACTTTCCCGCTGAAAAAGTATTACAGAAGCGAACTGCGGCCACTGAAAATGTACAAAATTTACGTATAGAGCAGTGGGAAAAATTTGTAAATAAAATCAAAATAATTGATAATAAATAGTTTATTAGCAAACAAATAAAACAAAAATTCCTTTCAGGTGAGAAACTATGGGCATTGGTGAAATGTTTAAATAAAAATAATAAAAATGTAAAAACAAAGAAAATAAATCAGAAAAGATAGTTGTGAACTATATTGCAGAGGAGACGACTTATCAAAGGAATTCATTTAAAGGATATAAAAAATATATTTCTAGTTTTATATATACGTGGATTCAACTTTACATGTATGCTATCCAAAGTTCACGCACGTGGAAAAGCCACATAGAGCTGTCCACGCATAAAAACAGGCTCTTGTAGCAAGAAACCCATTCTAGCAAAGGTTTAGCCTTGAGTCTTATTTATAGTCAGAGCAAAAGCCAACCTTAGTGGAAACTGAAGCCTTTTCAGAATGAAGGGAAAGTTGGTATCTGAAGGAGCCAAAGATATTTTTGGTACCAATACAGTGTGTCCAACTTTGGTCTTTGCCAGTATTTTTGCTACAAGGACATGAGAGAACATGCGCTAGATCACCATACGTGTGCCGTTGTAAAGACCCTGCTTAGGAAAAAATATTTCTCAGAAACATAACAATAGCACAAACCTAGAGTTTAACTGGTGTGGAGGCATTCCTGTGGGAGTAAGGCTATTTATAAATTTGGTAGGGAGTTATTTTGCTCCTCCACATTCTCACACTCCACACTGTCCACACTGAGAAAAACTGACTCATTTTTGGTAAGAATTTCAGGGGAGAAACTATAGGCATTGATTTAAAAGTTTACATAAATATATTTAAAGTGAATAAAAAAATAAAAATTCAACAAATCAAAAAATAAAATTTCAAACAACACAACTACATATATTACAAATAGGACGACATATGAAAGGAAGGAATTAATTTAAAGGACTTCATTGAAAACTACATTTCTAGTTTTATAAATATACAGTAAACTCCGTTAATTAGACACGGGATAATTCGACCATGTTTTGATGTCCCGACCGATGACCTATCATATAACAAACAGTAATTCGACCCTATCGATAATTCGACTCTTCCGATAATTATTATATATTGAAAACCTTTTTTTTTTTTTTTTGCCGGATAAAACCTGATGTTGATTCTAATGTAACTTTTCATGCTGATTTCAAAAATGAAATGAGAAGTTTTCCATCACCCATAGTTCTTGAGGAATTACATTTTTTTTCTATAAATTGGTATAAACAGTAATAATGCAGAAATTGTTACGTAAGCATTTTTAAGTAAACATCATTACATGAGCTAGCGCTTTATTTTTGACAAGAAGAGTTGATATGTGGAGCCAAAAGATTTATTTTTCTGATATTGATTAAATTTTGCTCTTCAAGAACCACATAAATATTAATTTAAATAACAAATTATTGAATTTTTAATCAAATATATTTATTTTATAATGTAATCTCTTTTGCTTTCAACTCAAAAATAACGACAAGCTCTGGAATGCTATTTGCTAAATAAGAGTTTTAATATATATATTTAAATTGAACCTAACGATTTGTTTAATAGATTTGCATCAGAAGTGACAGGTAAATTTGAAATGATCAGTTTATTCTTCTTTATCGATTTGCTTTTATAAATCGTGTGCACTAGACTGTGTCAATATGCCGAGGCGTTGCATTAATATTCCTGATATTTTCTGTTACATTTGTGGGTAATTAACTTTCAAAGTTCAAAGGCGAACTTTACACCGCTCATCAAAAAGTGCTATCAACTTTATTTTGACTGTAAAGTCGGTGACCAAGATAAGACTTGGGCTCCTCATCATTGTTGTGAAATTTGTGCTCGACGTCTTACAGGGTGGATTAAAGGTGAACGTCATATGCCTTTTGCGGTTCCAATGATATGGAGGGAACCTAAAGACCATTCTTCAGACTGTTATTTTTGTTTGACAAAGACTACAGGTATTACATCCAAATCAACACATACAGTTGAATATCCAGATTTGCCTTCTGCTATGAGACCGGTTCCTCATAGTAATATTTTACCTGTGCTACAGCCTCCTGAAAATGTAATATTTAGTGACGATGATTCAGATAGACGAGAGCAACAGGCGGATGACACAAAATTCGAAGCAGGTGCTTCATCTGAACCTCATTTGTTAACCCAAGGAGATTTGAACGACCTCGTACGTGATTTAGATTTATCAAAAAAAAACAGAGTGAACCTTTAGGCTCTAGGTTAAAAGGCTGGAATCTGCTGCATAAAGGCACAAAAGTATGCTTTTTTCGCAAGCGTCAAGATGAATTTCAAGACTTCTTTTCACAAGAGAATGATTTAGTATATTGCAATGATGTTGTTAGTCTAATGGAAGGGTTTGGTCATGACCATGATACAGAAGAGTGGCGTTTATATTCGTTTATTCTTCAAAAATTAGTTTGAAAGCTGTTCTCCTTCACAACAGAAATAATTTTCTATCAGTGCCAATATCACATGCATCCAACATGAAAGAGACTTACGAAAACATGAAACTGCTTTTGAAAAGATAGAATATGAAAGATACGGTTGAAAAATATACAACGATTTGAAAGTCATTGCTCTCTTGCGTGGATTACAGCTTTGATGTACAAAATTTTGTTGTTTTCAGTGTGAGTGGGATAGCAGAGATAGGGAAAGGCATTACATTAAAAAAAGCTGGCCAAACCGTGAAATCTTTACTCCAGGACATAAAAATATTGCAAATCCTCCCCTGATCGATTCAGAAAATATTTACTTACCACCATTACATATTAAACTGGGATTAATGAAGAACTTTGTCAAGGCAATGGATTGAAATTCCAGTGGATTTGCCTACCTAAAACAAAAATGTTCTAGCATAAGTGATGCGAAAATTAAAAAGGCATTTTCGTTGGACCTCAGATTCGAGAATTGCTGCAGGATGGAAATTTTCAAAATATTTTGAATGAAGTTGAAGCAGCAGCATGGAATTCCTTTAGAAATGTTTGCAAGAACTTCTTAGGAAGTGTCAAGGTTGAAAATTACCGAGACATAGTTAATGATCTATTTCATTCCTACAAGGCACTGGGATGTAACATGTCTCTCAAGATCCATTTCCTGCATTCACATCTGGATTTATTTCCAGACAATCTTGATGCAGTTAGCGATGAGCATGGTGAGAGGTTTCATCAAAATATTTCAAGCATGGAGAAGCGGTACCAAGGTAAATGGAGTCCCGGTATGCTTGCTGACTACTGCTGGACACTCAAGAGGGATGTACCACAAGCAAAGTATAGAAGAAAATCCACTGTCACTACTTTTCAATAAAATAAATATATTTCGTTCTTATAGGACTATATATTAAAAACATTTCCGAATTTCAAGTAGGTGTATCTCAAAAATCTTGCGTGATAGAAAAAACTAATGGTATATTTGGAATCAGCACAAAGAGTTAAATTTAGATAAGATGCTGTTTCTTTTGGGGCAAAGAAAAATATTTTTTTGATAAACCAGTGTAATGTAATAAGGTCTATGCAAAAATGCTTAAGTAATATTTTTTGCTGTATTTATCCCAATGCCAAAAAAGGCTGTCACGCAAAAATCATGGGTGATGGAAATTTTCATATTATAATTTTGAGTTCAGCATGAATAGTTACACTAGAAACACCATCAGGTTCTCTTTGTCAAAATTGTTGTTGACCAGTGTAATTTGTCCATTTTAAAATTCAAATTTCGAGATTTGATTGTTGTTTAAATACAACTTTATCGCTGAAAAGGTATTACAGAGGCGAACAGCGGCCACTGAAAATGTACAAAATATATGTAAAGAGAATTGGGAAAAATCAGTAAATAAAAATCAAAATAATTGATAATAAATAGTTTATTAGCAAAAATATTTTAAAAATCATTTCAGGTGAGAAACTAAAGGCAATGGTGAAAAATTTGAATAAATATATTTTAAATGAAAAAAATATATATAAAAAAATAAATTTAAAAATGAAGGTGCCAACTTTATTGCAGAGGAGATGACTTATAAAAGGAATTAATTTAAACGACCTCATTAAAACCTAAATTTATAGTTTTATACAAGTTATGTCCCATAAGTTCCCGGACTGTGCCCATAAAAATAATTATTAAACCTTTTCGAAGTAATCCCCCCTTGCTTAAACGCACCAGCGCCATCGTTTCTCCCAATTGTCGAAACAGTTTTTATAGGCCTCTTTTGGATTGCTCTTCAATGCCGACAGCGATTTTTCTATTATGCCATCCCTGGTGTCAAAATGTCTTCCTTTTAAAACTGCCTTAAGTTTGGAGAACAGGAAAAAGTCATTTGGTGCGATGTCTGGGGAATAGGGTGGTTGAGATAAGGTTTCTGTCCCGTTTTTCGCCAAAATTCTCGTCACCAAGTGTAGTGTGTGAGGGCGGGCATTGTCATGGTGTAGGATCCAGTCACTATTAGTCCATTTTTCTGGCCTTTTTTTTTCGAATCGCTTCCCTTAGACGGTGAAGAATGCCCAAATACATTTCATTAATAACTGTTTGGCCTGCAGGAAGATACTCGGGATGAACAATGCCCTTGTTATACAAAAAAGCGACCAGCAACACCTTGTTTCTGGATTTCAATATCCTGGATTTTTTAGGTCTAGGCTCACCCTGACCTCTCAACTCGGACCCATGTCTAGCCGCCTGTGATTATCTTGTTTTTCCATTCCGGATCCGTTCTTGTCATTTCCAACATGTCCTCATAGGTTTCAAGCCGGCACAGTTTTTGTTTATTAATGAGGAATCTTGGGATAAATTTTGCAGGAGTCTTATTGAGCTTCAAATATTCGGTTACGATCCTTCCAATCGTTGTTCTAGAGATGCCTGTGTCTTGCTCTAGCTCCAGCAAAGTGGTTCGAGGATTTTCTTTTAACAAATCTGTGATTTTTTTGCACATTTTCATCAGTCTTTTGAAATTTTGGGCGTCCTTGACGAGGATCATCTTCAATGGAAATTCTGCCAGCTTTAAATCTAGAATGCCATTCAAAAACAGTTGTTCTCTTTGGGGCGTCATTGGGAATTGTTTTATTAAGCATTTCAAAAGTTTCGGTTGCTGATATTTGAAGTTTCACACAAAATTCTATGCAAATCCTCTGCTTCAATTTTTGTTCCATCGTAAAATCGCCGCAGCGCTAGGTGTAACCTCTAAATAAATTAGAATGACCTTGGCGCGTGCGCACGTACCGCCTCGATTTGGTACCACCATGTAGCCAGATATTTTTCTATAATAAACAGTCAATTCCCAGGCAATGTTTCACTTGTGATCCTGTATAAGGTTACAGTGCTTTGTCACAAATGTAGGGTTATTGGGTTGGAAAGTTGTTGAAGAAAAGGTTGTTCATTAATATGATTGAAAGGGGTGAAATGGAGAGCCATGCGATAAGTAGAATTGTTGTAGCGACATTAGGTGATCTGTCTTGACTTAAAATTAAAGGTTGATTGTGGTCCGCTAGAGCTAAAAAAAATTGAGAGTTGTGAACGCTTTGTGCATGCGTTGGTGATTGTGCTCTGTGCATGATTGAAATAAACTTTTGAAACGTGTTCAAGCCAGAAGTTGGGATTTTTAAATCTGGGGAACTGTGTTCAAAGAGTTTGTTGAAATTATGAAATAAAAAAAAATTATCAAGCAGTACTGTCGTTTTTCTACGTTGATGTGAGCAATGGCTGAGAAAGATAGTAGTGGAAAGTACACTTGAAGTGGTTAAAGAAATAGATAGTTGTAAACGATTGTTGTTTGCCCGATAGTTGATGATAAACATGGTCATTTTATATAAAGGTATAAAAACAAATATAAAATGAATAAAAATATTGAAATATCATTGTGGTTGAATAAAGTTTAAGAGTGAACAAAATAAAAAAATCAATATATTGTCGCGTGTTTACCCCACCGGTTCTTTGCGACGATGCGCTTCTTCCCTCGTGGTTCACCTTCTTAGGCTCCCGCTGCTCTTCTCTGCGGCTTTTACCCGCAGGCCTCCCAAAGACGTCCTGAGTTCCACCTCTCCAGTGGAAACTCCCTTCTTCTGGCTGTATCTCTCGGCCTTACCACTGGTGGGGGGACACGAGAGACTTACCAGAAGAGTAGCAGCAGCAGCCTGGCGATGATGGCAACGGCGAGAGTAACGACAGGAGACTGCACGGTGACTTGAAGCACTTCTTTTATTGTCATCTATTACTGAACATTACATATAACTACCGCATCAGTTGCAGATGCAAAACAGGCGAAAGCGCCATCTATAGGAGGAGGTTGCAAGTGCTATTCTCGTAACAATATAAAAGTAATAATAATGAAGAATTAAAGTGATTTTTGACAACAAATAAATGTTTTGTAATACTAAAATATAATTATGAAAAATCAAAGTAAAATTGAAATATTATATATATATTTTTAATTAATGTTGGATTAAAAATTTGTGATTATATAATTGTGTGTGAAAGGTAAAAAATAAAAATAAAATATTTTATACAAAAAAATAGAATATAATAAAAGAGTATTATAATGATTGGAGGTTTGGTAGAGGATTGGGACAAAAAAATATTTCTTTTAAAAAGAAGTTACAAATGTTGTGTGTAGGTTTTATAAATCGAAAATTGAGAAGCGCAATTTATTGGTTGGATTGGTTACTAAATTGTTGTGTATTGTGATCTCAATTCAACATGTAAAATGTTTGGTATGTAGAAAAAAATAGAGAATTACACAGGATCAAAAAATATCAAAATGTTCAATTTTGGGTAGGTCTTGTTCAAATTCAAATATCTAAATGTTTAAAAAGTTAGGTTAAGATATCGACTGCTAATGTAGTAAAAGGTGTGAAATAAAGGAATGCGGGACTCGGCCCTAATTTACTGGGGGCGAGTTAGGGGGAAGTGTGGCAATGGATTTAGTGACGCGGGAATTTTGTCTCGAGATGTTTAGTCTATTATCACTGGGGTCTTTGGAATGTCAACTAGCGGTGTTTTTATGACTCTCTGTCTGGGAATTTGTGAAATTCTCGAGGAAATATAAATGGTTGATGTGAAACACGTGTTACACACGGCGATCATTCCTATAGCAGATATTTAGATGACAGCTTTGTGAGTGGGGTGCGATGTGTATTGTTTTTGAAGGGGGAGATATGGGGCTTGTCTGTGGCGCACGTGCGTTCTCTAGTCTGGGTTTGGTGGTTTCAAAGATATCTTTATATTGTGTGAAAGAGTAAGTAATACAGATCCAAATGGGTTGGTGTAGAGTATGTAGATAGAATAGGTTTTTGAATTTAACGGGAAATTTTCTGGTCGCTACTTGAGGTTTGTTTTAAAACGATCGATATTAAATAAATCTGGATTTAAATGTAGAAATGGCTGGGAGGTTGTAGGCGGTATATTTCGGGATAGTTGCGTCTCGAAGATATCTGGAGTCAAATGATTGAATTCACTGAGATATACATCTGGAGACATTCACTGTGGGTTTTGAACAAATCGGGTTTGTGGAGGTGTGATGTACAGAACATTCTCTGTGTAATATTTTAATTTATTTACATGTATAGTGTCACTGTCTCTATTGAGCGGTTGATTGGTGCGATCTATTCGAACAACATTGGGTGAGATTATTTCAATTATTGTATATGGTCCAGTAAAATATGGTGCTAATTTACCTGTGTCGGGATGTCTATAATTTTTTACCAAAACAAGATCATTCACTTGAAATGTGGTGTTCTGTGCTGCTTATCAAATGTTTCTTTATCTTTTTTTATGCTCATTTTGGGTACGAGACGTGCTATCTCTCGAGCTATAGTTATTTCGGGGTATGGGTTAAGTTGAGTTCTTAGATCTGGGGGAACAATATTGAACATTAAGTAGGTGGGTGGAAAATTTGTGACAGAATGGGGTGTGTTATTATTCGTTTGAGTGATGCGCTTAACTAGTTGAGTCCAGGAAGCTTTCGGATTTTCTAGATAAGCTAGTCTGAGCATGCCTGTAATGGTGGCATTTAAGTGTTCTATTAAACCGTTTGCTTGTGAGTTATTGCTGGTGGTGAGAAGGGGTTGTATACCATGTGTTATTAGAAATTTACGGAATTTTTCTGAGGTAAAAGCGGGCGCTCTGTCAGATAACAGACGTTTTGGAAATCCTTGTTGTAGTACAGTTTTGAGGGTTTGAATGTACGTTAGGGTACTGGTTTACTGGTTAAACTCTCTTTGAGAGTGGTGTAAGCTTGTTGGCAGTTTTATGGTCTATTTGAAAAATGTAGTTTTCTCGGTGTTTGTAAGTGTTGTGTTTCGAGGTTGTTGCGGACTTAGTAAAAATGTTATTCAGTGATTTCAGATTAGATGTGTGGTGGAAGTGCGACTTTCGACGTGGACACGCTTTGGGGTGAGATGTGTCACAGGCTTGAAGGCGTCTTTGTTGCCTGTAAAGTGAGCAATATTGTTGTGTTGCGCTGTGTGACACAAGTGAAGTGAATTGGATGGAAAGGTGTCACGTGAAGTCGTTGTTTTTTGTACAGCATCTAACTTGCTTCACCATTAATAACAAATTTACTGTTTGTTATAGCGGATATTTAGATGACAGCTTTGTGAGTGGGGTGCGATGTGTATTGTTTTTGAAGGGGGAGATATGGGGCTTGTCTGTGGCGCACGTGCGTTCTCTAGTCTGGGTCTGGTGGTATCAAAGATATCTTTATATTGTGTGAAAGAGAGTAAGAGAGTTCGTTTTATGTATAAAAGAAACATTCGCGCTTTTAAATCCTTTTATTTTATATGTATAGATGGCGCGTTATTGCTTTGTGTTAACCAATTTACTAGTCATGGGTGGTGGTTGTACAAAACACATCAAGATATTTTGGCTGTTAGTGGATATGGCACGTTTAGTGGCGACGATATAGAGCTTGTGTGGCTCGAGATTGTTTTGTTGCGAAGTCGCGCGCTAATAGATGGTCGCCAATTGGAGAAAGTTTTGGGGGAGTGTGTTGAAGTTTGTTGAGAGAGATGTGTGGATGACCAACAATTATGCGTGTAAAAGGAAAGGACGAGGGAGTGAAACTATGTTGGATTTTTAACTTGTTTTGGGGAAGGACAGTTACTTTTCTAGTTGTGATTTTGAAGATATTGTATCTTTCTATTTTTGCAATTAAAAAAAATGCGTTTCACCTATGTTTATTAAAATTTGAATATATCGTTGATTAAGGTAGTGCGAAAATTATCCCTGCAAAAGGGCAATAGCGTGATAGTGACTTATAATTTGAATGGGGCGTTTACATAAAATAGTGAACATAATGATTTTTGCAAAGTTTTGAATATTTGATTGAGGAATTGGTGTTTTGGTAGAAAAAAAAGATATTAAGAAAAACACACAAATAAGTTTAGATTTATGATTCGAATAATTAAAAAATAATATTTTTTTATGTAAAATTGAGTGTAATGAATTAAAATTTAAAAGTTGTTTAAAATAAAGCAAAAATTGATAAATGAGGGTGTAAAAGATTCAAAATTTGAATTGTAATGATATAAAAATGGTAGAAATTGGTTTAAAATGATCACAATGAAAATAAACATTAAATATATGGAGAATCAAGTTGTGAGCATGAGGAGAAAGTTAAGGTAGGTTTTTAAAATTTACAGTTCTGAGGATTGTTCAGTCAGGATACTTGGTCTTTAGTTGTCGTTTTGATGATGTGGAAGACGCTCCATGCAGGGCTTGTAGACGCTTGTGACTTCTGTTTGGCGACGGCGGCATGTTGCCTGGAGGGTGGTTGCGTTGTAAGGCAGAAGGTGGGGAAATTCTCACCGGCTTATTTTGCGGGATCTTCGGCTGTGTCGTTGGGGTGTTGACAGCTTGCTCCTGAAATATCGTCTCTTGTTGGGGGGGAGATTGCTTGGTCGTTTCGTTGGAATGGCGGGTTGGTTCCTCCATCTTTGCTCTTCCTCGCTTCTATCAGGACAGACTTTCTACCTTCTTCGTTGTGGTCTCCTTCGCTTTGGTCATCCTGTCGGCTTATCTGTGATAAGATCCTGTCGACCCATCTGTGATAAGGCATCCTGTCGACTCTCGCTATAGCTGTGGTAACCGTGGGTCAAACCATTAGTAACCGAGAGGAACAGCCAGGGCGTGGAGAGATATCCAGTACCTCTCTGCACCTTAGAGGACCTTTAACAGTTCTCACAGAGTACAGGCAGTCGTGGTCGAGGCAAAGTGGAAAGCTTGGGAATGTCCACACACAAAAAACGAAGAGACACAGCTGTAGTAGGAAAGTTCCGTGAAGAGATAGGAGTCGAGCTGAGAGCAAGATGGAGTTAGAAGAGTCTTACTTTTTACATGGTCGATGAGGTGGTCCTGGGTACAACCGACAAGGACTCACGCCGATGGTGAAGTGACTGTAAAATTTCGGCTAGGGCAGATGTTTTATATCTTTGCCGAGGGGGGGGGGGGGTGGGGACAGGCGAGAATTTGGACTTTGAACGGGTGCAAAGTGCGTGGGGTGGCTGCGGCATCCTCCACACCCTTTAGACCTGATGGCAACGGGCTGCCAAATTCCTTTTTAGGGTTGTTGGATTTCTATCTCGATCTCTTTCTTAGCTCAGCTCTTAATCTATTACATAGTTTTATTTATTCATCCTCAGTTTGTACAAAGTACATTACATATGGTGATGCAATGACACATGTCAATCATGCGTATAATTATTTATAGATGTGTTTCTATATACAACATGACAATCTTGTTATAAGTATTATACAATATAGGGTTGTTGGTTTAAATTACCATATATATTTACTTTTTATTTATTTATCTTTATGGACCCAGTCCGGGAACTGATGGAGCCTACCTTGTATATATATGGGTTCAACTTTATATGTATGCTATCCAAAGTTCGCACACGTGAAAAAGCCACATCGAGCTGTCCATGCGTAAACACAGGCTCTTTGGCAAGAGACTCACTCAAGCAAAGGTTTGGCCTTAACTCTTTTTATAGTCATAGCAAAAGCCAACCTATTAGAAACTGATGTTTCTTCAAAATGAAGTGAAGGTTGATATCTGAAGGAGCCAAAGATATTTTTGACACCAATACAGTGTGTCCAACTTTAGTACCTGTCAGAATTTGAGCTTAAAGAACATGAGAGCACATGCGCAGGATCACCATGCGTGTGCCATTGAAAAGACCCTGCTTGAAACAATAGCACCAACCTTAAAGTTCAACAGGTGTGGAAGCATTTCTGTATGTATTCCATTAGTATGGTAGTTATTTTGCTCCACCACGTTCTCACACACCACAATGTTAACACTGAGAAAACACCGTCTCATTTTTGGTATACAATTTCTAAGAAGAAACTAGAAAATAAAGGAAAATTTAAATAAATCTGAAAAGAAAATTCAAACACAACTATATTACAGAAAGACGACATATAAAAGGACACAAGGTAATAAGACAAAATCCAAATAGTGTGTGGCGTTTCTGTAACAGCGCCACATGAATGAGAAAAATATCACAGCATGTTTCAAATGGTTTATGTTATCAAGTTTGTAAACAAAATAACAGATAAGATAAAGATAATTTTCAAAGAAATCTAAAATATTATTCTTAGAAAAAAAAGTGCAAAAAAACCCACTTTTAAAAAAAATATATAATTCAAATCATATCTGCAAATATCATTGATATTTACTCTTTCTTTCATTCTGTTAATTGTAGCACATTTATTTTGAATGCTTACAATCCTAATTAAGTAATCAACAATTAATTGAGAAAAAAAGATTCCAAGAATATACTGCAAAAATGAAAACCAGACACAAAAATGGAGCTAAAAAAGACATATACTGAATATGCTGTAAAAATCTTCTTTTCTAAAGATGAAAAAAAAAATCTGAATGAAAAAAGTAACAAAGCTATGCTTATATTTAGAATTAAGTAATCAACAATTGATTGAGAAAAAAATATTCCAAAGACATTAGGAAAGATACTGCAAAGATACTTCCAAAAAGAAAACCATACACAAAAATTAGGCTAAATTTAAATTTACAATTACAATTATAATAAAGTAATTATAAATAAAATAAAAGTAACATTAAATCATAAATACGAAATGTATATTAGAAATTAAAATAAAAAGAACGTGTTTTAAAATAAACAAAATTGATGATGATAAATAAAAATTAGAATTAAAAAAAAAGATAAACAACATTTAAAGGCAAAAAAATCCACGATTGTAAAATCGAATAAATTAAAAATAAATAAAGCTATATTAATATTTGGAAAATAAAAATAAAAAGTTAATGTAAAGCTAAAAATAACGAAATTATTGCTTATTATTGCTAAGTATCTTTGGAGGTGATAGCTTCAAACTTTACAACTGTAAACTGTGTTAGCCTATTATCTATATAGATACTTTTCATTATTTAATGGCACAATTTTAAAATTTCTATTTATACTTCTCTATGTGGTCATTTATTTCAAAATATTATATTTGCTTTCTTTCTCAATAATAATTTTCTTGATATCAAAATACTTTCTAAAATTAGTTTTATTGAACAATAAAATCCGTTATACAGCCCTTAAATTTCGACAAATTGGTCATAAAAGAACATTCAAAATTCTTAATAAATAATTGCTTAGTTGCATTTAGAACAGTCTCAATGGGGGAACTACTTATTCCAATGCCAATTTCTCAAATTATTTTAGATTTCTTTCCCGTGTATGTTTCAACCCTTTTGATATTGTTGCACCAGGCTGCGGTTTGGCAGATTCTTCAATTTTGATTCTCTCCTCAGACACGTATTTTATCTTTCCAGAACGTGTCTCAACCATCCTACAAGGTTAAACCCGTCAATAATAAGACAACTATTATTTATGGTAACACCTAAAATATCTCTTTATTTATCACATCAAAGTTTAAAGAAGGTTGGGTATTCAGTGTATCAAAATTCAAATTATTTTATAGTACATAATATTTCATAATAATATTCTGTTTTATAAGAATGAATAAATATAAAATTTAAATTTGAAATATATGGAAAATAATATCATAAATAATTTTAAAAATAGGCGCATTAACCATGATGCAACAATATATACTAGACTTTTAAGCCATGTTGTTAAGATAGTGATATCATTGTTTGTATATATCCCCAATACATGTCTACATATATTGTTGCATCATTTTAGCATTATTTTATTAAACAGAATATATGTATTTTAAACAGATTTATGTATTATAAACTCACCATTTGTATTTTGGTACACTGTGTGACTTCACTGCTCTCTTAGATGTGTATATAGATGATTCTGGAGGCTACTTAAAGTAGAGTTATCTCATTATTCCCTTACATAAATTTGTAGAATGTTTGAAACACGCAATGGTAAGATGCAAGACCCGGCACAGGAGAGAATCAAGATTGAGGAGTCTGCCATGCTGCAACCTTGCGCAACAATATATTTTATGAAAAATATCAAGAAAACTTACGCAATGTGTTTCTTTATTACAAAAATCCCGAGCTTTCGAATTCTTCAACGAGCAAAGTTGCAGCTCTGATTGAGCACGGAGGAAAAGGTGATATACTAAATTATGGCTATTTAATCTTGATTTGGAGTATAGCCTAATTGTATTAGAACAGAATAATAGACATCCCAATACAATTCTGTCATACTCCAAATCAAGATTAAATAGCCATCATTTGGTATATCACCATCTCCCTGTGCTCAGCTGTAACTTTGCCCGTTGAAAAGCTAGAGGTTGAAAGCTAACTGTTTTTGTAATAAATAAACACATTATGATGCACTAGCGCGCCATCTGTCATGAAAATTCGAAACTATTTTAGACGCGCAAGATTCTTTTCGAAATTAAACAATTTCTACTGCCCTTACTGCAATGGAAAAATTAATTGGAGGACCTGGCCATCAGTGGTGAACCTCCCAGCGGTTTTTCCAGTTTAATCTACCATACCGCTGTTTTATATTGCATTTTTTCAGTTTTCATTTTATAGTGATACTGATGCTAGACTCTTGGAATGGGTACTTTAGATGAACTATGGACTTTGAGGAAAGCAGAATTATATACAATTATAAATATATAATATGCTTCGAACAATCGTTCTTCCGCAAATATCAAATTGAGTATTTTATTAGAACATTTATATTATGATGCACTAGCGCGCCATTTGTTATGAAAATTCGAAACTGTTTTAAAAGACATTGCGTAAGTTTTTTTTATAATTTTTTATGAAAGTACGTATATCGTAATTCTTATATCTGAATATGTCTACACAAGTTAAAAATCATTTAACTTTCAAATATACTGAATTCTTCTATGTAATTTTCAATCAGAATTCTTACTTTACCATAGTAGAAGAGTGATAAGATGACAGAAATTGTCAACAACTAGGGCCAAAGTCTACTAAATAATAACTTGCTTCATTGACCTTCAACTTGTACACATCCATCAGTTAATGCAACTAACCAAACGGGTTTGACGCTCCCTGTAACTGTAAATCAATCTGATTTCTATTTTTGTGATAGAACAGCTGAGTATATCCACGCAGCAACCCGGGACGGCAGTTAAGAACGACAATACTAGCTACTTCAGAAGTACTCCTTCCAAAATTAGTGGACTCTGAGAAGATACGAAATAAAGAGATGGAAATAAAAGTGAAAATGAAAAATTACTATGACAAGAGTCAGGGTGCGAAAGACCTGGACGAACTGGAAATTGTGAGATTTAGTCTGGATTGTGGATCTGAGAACGTGGGGAAAGATAATGAAGAAAGCACCTACACCTCGATCCTATTTTATAGAGAATCCCTGAGGTGTTTAAACCTAACCATCAAACCACACACACTCATACAATTTTATTAAGACCACCGGTCTTATACAAATTCACCACAGGGAGTAAGCATAAATGGAGTTCTTATACTCCAAGCAGCACAGAACCCAACAATTAAACCACGCACACCTTCAAATTTATTAAAACCACCGGTCTTATACCGATTCACCGCAGGAAGGAAGCATAGATGGAGTTCATATACTCTAGGCAGCACAGAACCCTACAATTAAACCTCTCCATTAAACCACACACACACATACAGATTTATTAAGACCACCGGTCTTATACAGATTCGCCGCAAAAATGTAGCATAGATGGAGCTTCTATACTCCAGGAAGCACAGAACTCAACAGTTAAACCTCACCATTAGACCAACAAATAGCAAGATATTCAAGTTACTTACAGCAATCCATGACGCGATGTAATTAACCAGGAGTGGCAAGTAGGAACAATAGACAAGTCTCAAGGATAGTCTTCTTTTTTATTTATCCCAAGTATATATGGTGAAAGGCCGTGATAATCATGGTACGTAGTTAGCGACTTCTTTTTTTTTCTGAAAATTGCACCCCATATCTACATATGGCGTCGAGTCAGTCTGTCTGCATCGCATGCGGCTCCAGCGACCTGTCGCTGGCCCACCGCTACTGATCCTGCAGCGCCGTTCGCCCTCTCATCCGAGAGGCGTTCTCCATCATCGGCCGGCCGCCGGACCTGCAGTCCTGGATCTTTCCAGTTGGTCTCGAGGACCACGCCATCACCATCTCCTCAGCGACGAAGCACACGATCTACGTTTTCTTCGTAGATCATTAAATACGTGGTGTCTCGTTAGAGACCTGCTGGCGATTCTCCACCAAACTCTGCAGCGGTGGCAGAGGCGACATATTCATTGTACATAGTGGTATTTTAAAATAGTTCAGAGTGTGAACTTTTGAATGAATTGACAAACTTTCAATAAAATTATGTCAATTGTCTACAACATGTCGTAACTTTTGTATTTACATTTGTGACATAACCACGTTTAGTTACTTGAACTCACTTGTGGGGAGTTGGGATGTTTCAAAAAACAGGGACCATTAAGGCAAATAATTTTCACTAAAAGTCCCCAATACGGGATTGGATCCCGAGTCATTGCTGTCGAAAAATTGACCGTTGAATTGATGAGTCTTGAAATATCATAAACTTTGTTACAAATTTTTGAGTGAATCATTCATGACAGAGGAGTACCTACGATTAAATATCTCGCTTCCCAACAAAAGACTAGTTGCACAACATAGAGTTTTATGGCAATTTTTTAGGTAAGAAAGAAAAGACTTCTGGAAAGAAAATGGCCGGAACTGTTTACTTTGTAAGGATCTCATGGATGATAATTTGGTTCACTATTAAAATTCACATATTAAAAATTATATTTCGGGATTTTTTTCGAACGTTCGACTATATTAACACACCTGGTGCTGCTCAATCTATAACCAATAAACTTATTTAAAATTTCTCGATGATTGGCTGATAAACAAAAGGTCATTTGGCTTATTCGAATCATACGATATGTTCAAAATTCTGAATTAAGATCATTTTCAAGTATAATGTTAGAATTATTTGAATATATTCAAACGAAATATTTATATATAAATGAACAAATGCTGTACATATATTAATTAATTGTTACCACAGAGTGTGTGTAAGCTCACAGGTAAAAATGCGCTAACCGAAAATAAAAAAGTTCCTATTGTTTAATATTAGTTTCCCTTTTATATTTTGTTCTCTCTTTTGTAAATCAATAAATATAATGTTTGATTAATATTCTTGTAATCAGTTTCTAAAAAATTCTAAGCAAAGTCAACAACAGATTATTAATTTATATATATATATGGTAATTTAAACCAACAACCCCATATTGTATATAACTTATAACAAGATTTTCATGTTGTATAATAGAAACACATCTGTAAATATTTATACGCATTATTGACATGTGTCATTACATCATCATATGTAATGTACTTTGTACAAACTGAGGATAAATAAATAAAACTCTGTAATAGATTAAGAGTTGAGCTGAAGCAAGAGATAGAAGTTAAAAACGTCTAAAATCGAGATAGATGGAGGTTCAACAACATCTAAAGATAGATAAGAAACTGTCAGGACGGCGCCAGTGTCCAATTTCGCCCCTGATCCACGCTCAGGTTTCATCTTCTGAAATGCAATACTTCCTTTCTCGTAAAAGATATATAAGGCCCACGTCTTAGCTGAAAATATAGTCACTTCACCATCAGCGGAAGCCCTCGTCGGTTATCACCTAGGTCTTCCTCATCCACCATGTAGACCAGTAAGAACTATTCTATCTTCATCTTTCGCTCCTAGCTCAACTTTTATCTGTTCACGGAACTTTCCTAGTGCAACTGTGTCTTCGTTTTTTGTGTGGACATTCCCAAGCTTTCCACTCTGCCTTGACCACGACTGCCTGTACTCTGTGAGAACTGTTAAAGGTATCCCAAGGTGCGGAGAGGTACTAGAAAACTCTCCACGCCCTGACTGTCCCTCTCGGTTACTGCAGGTTTGCCCCTTTCGGTTACCATACCACAGCGAGAGACCCTCGGTTACCACATAGCGAGAGTCGACAGGATACCAAACGAAGAAGGCCAGATAGTCCAGATAGAAGTGAGAAAGTGCAAAGATGGAAGAGCAAACCGAACAGTCCAACGATTCGACCGAGCCATCTGTCCCCAAACAAGAGACGACATTTGAAGAGGAGGAAACGTCGCCGCCCCAAGGGACCTCCGCAGACCCGCTGACACAGATCGCCGATGCCCTGAGTAAGCTGTTGGTCGCCCGACCTCCGAGGGAGATAGACATGAGTCCATATAATGATACCTTTGAAGTCCAGAGCTTTTTCGACAACTTCGATGCCCAAGCAGACCGAACTGAGCTAACCTACACGGACCGCCTACGCAAGTTACCCTGCTACCTGCAAGGTGAGCCACTCTTATATTTCCGAAGCCTACGGTTAGATAGGTTATTTTATCATGAAGCCCGCCAGACACTGATATACTCATTCCCAGCAACGACAGAAGCGTCGTTTGCACTCTTTTTGGCCATCAAATTGACACCCCAAATTCCCCTAGAAGACTACTACCAAAACAAAACGGTAATGGGCATGAAACTAAACCTACCCACCGACATATTAATAGAGTCTCTGACCGAAGGACTACCCGTCGCAGACCAGCGATTAATCGCAACTGTGCAGCCAAACACCATTAAAGAATGGTTCGACCTAGTGTCAAGAATAAGAAGAACTCAGTGTGCCAACAGTGCAGTGTACCAGCGCCAAGTAGACAAGGCCCCACATCCAAACAACCACAACCCACCACCGCGGTACAACAACCAGCGGTCATCACGTGTAACCTACCAAGTTACACCCCCCACCCTCGCCTTGCAAGTATTGCAATGCTATGCACTGGCACTCCCAATGTGAACAACGGTTCCCACAGAGCCGAACACGCCCAGTCTACAGCGCCAGACCACGCACAACCACTGTACCAAAATGTGGTACCCACACCCGGCCCAAGGTCCAATCTCTGAGACCTGTTTCCCAAGTCCAAGCTACAAGCCAAGACGACTCTACAAGCCCCGCGAGCAACTCAACGGTAGGAAAACCTGCAACCTTTTTTCGTTGAACAGCTCGTAATATGGACTGAACTGTCACCAAATGTAAATTTGCCCTTTTTAATAGACACGGGAGCATATATCAACCTACTTAACTTTGATATTTTAAGAATCATAGAAAATAGATAACCTTATAAAATTATTATCTATCAGTACAGTTTAACTATAAATACAATAGCCCATAATGTAAATACCCTTGGATATATTTTTTTTACAAATTAAGATAGGTAACCTCACCCAAAAACTATTTTTTTTATAATAAAAACTTCACTACCTTTTGGTATTTTATCAATTGTAAAACGACACTAGAAGTTACACCGCATGAGTTTCTTTTCAACGACAAATTATTTTTTTTCAAGGTGAAATATCGACTATTTCTAACCTTTTTGGATGAGGTATGAAAGGATGAATTATGAAGAGTAATGACGAACGGAAAAATAAAAGTGTACAGGGATGGGTACCGAACCCACAATCAGCTCTCGTGACGCTAGATAGTCAGTACGAATTTTGTAGACTTCCGTACGGATTTAAAAATTCGCCACAGATATACCATCGTGCCATAAACCATGTCTTGCAAAAATATAAACTAAATTTTGTTACCCATTACTTCGACGATTTCATTATTTGCTCTGACACCTTAGAGGATCATCTACAACACCTTCAACAATTTCTAACGGTGTGTCAACACGAAAACATCAAACTCAATTATAATAAATGTTCATTTTTTAAAACATCTATAGATTTCTTGGGATACACTGTTACCGCAGGTACTTATGCACCACAGACGCGCAACCTTGATACCATAAATGCCATCAAACCACCTACCAGTCAAAAGACACTACAATCATTTTTAGGAGCAGTGAGCGTTTATAATAAGTTTATACCAGATTATGCCCGCTTACGAGCACCTTTAAATAAACTACTTAAAAAAGATGTGAAATGGAATTGGGACCCAGACTGTCAATAAGCTTTAACCACTCTCAAAGAGAGTTTAACCAGTAAACCAGTACTACACTTGTATCAAGTCGGTTTGCCATGCCGCCTTTATTGCAATGCATCCACCCAAGGGATCGCCGGCATACTCAAACAGGTACATCCAGACGGACAAGTACATCCTGTACAATATTTCAGCCGCGCCCTTAGAGCACATGAGAGAAACTACACCGTTTCCGAACTCGAGTGCCTCGCCATCGTAGAAAGTGTAGACAAATTCCGAATATACCTCACCGGTAAATAATTTACCATATACACGAATCACCAAGTTTACAATGGCTTAAAACTATAAAAGGTCCGTCAGGACGACTCTTTAAAAGGAGCCTGAGACTATCTACCTATAATTACGAAATCCACTACCTCAAAGGCAGCCAACAGTATGAAGCAGATTTACTATCACGAAACCCCTTTGTAGGATTTATCAGTCCTGATATTATAAAACAACATCAACCAATATAGCATTCACATTCAACATTGATACAAACGGCTTACATACCATTACCCGAAAAGGTGTAATTAAAATAATAATTCCCGAAACCCTGCAACATACTCTAATGAACAAAGTTCACCAATAATATAACCACCCAGGCCTCTCTCAGATGACCCGCATAATTACTACCCAGTACTACTGGAAAGGTATCTCTAAATCTATAGAAAAATTTGTCAGGTCGTGTCACACCTGCCAAATCATTAAAAACCCAAAGGTAAACCCTATGGTGCCCTCGGACAAATTCCACCACCTCAACAACCTTTCGACTTAATCTCTATAGATACCATAGCTGGATTTTCGACATATCTACACGTAATAGTGGATCATTTAACGCGATATGCTTGGACCTTTCCATCGAAGTCCACCAGTACCCTAACGTACATTCAAACCCTCAAAACTGTACTACAACAAGGATCTCCAAAACGTCTGTTATCTGACAGAGCGCCCGCTTTTACCTCAGAAAAATTCCGTAAATTTCTAATAACACATGGTATACAACCCCTACTCACCACCAGCAATAACCCACAAGCAAACAGTTTAATAGAACGCTTAAATGCCACCATTACAGGCAAGCTCAGACTAGCTTATCTAGAAAATACGAAAGCTTCCTGGACTCAACTAGTTAAGCGCTTCACTCAGACGTATAATAACACACCCCATTCCGTCACAAGTTTTCCACCCACCTACATAATGTTCAATGTTATCCCCCCAGATCTACGAACTCATCTAAACCCATACCCCGAAATAACTATAGTTCGAGAGATAGCACGCTCTCGTACCCAAAATAAGCATTAAAAAAAGATAAAGAAACATTTGATAAGCAGCACAGAACACCACATTTCGAAGTGAATGATCTTGTTTTGGTCAAAAATTATAGACATCCCGACACGGGTGAATTAGCACCATATTTTACTGGACCATACACAATAATTGAAATAATCTCACCCAACGTCGTTCGAATAGATCGCCCCAATCAACCTCTCAATAGAGACAGTGACACCATACATGTCAATAAATTAAAATATTACACAGAGAATGTTCTGTACATCACACCTCCACAACCCCGATTTGTTCAAAACCCACAGCGATTGCCTCAAGATGTATATCATAGTGAATTCAATCATTTGACTCCAGATATCTTCGAGACGCAACTATACCGATTTATACCACCTACAACCTCACAGCCCTTTTTACATTTAAATCCCGGTATTTTCAAATAGGCAAAAAGAAATTGACTACCTCAACAAGAGAAGAAAGTCAGTTTCAAGAAAATGACAAAAATAACAAACCATCCCACATGATTGACCCTCCCAGAAATAGAACCCCGACAATTTCATCGAAAAACAGGAGGAGTGACCCACCAGTAATAGGATCCCCGAATCTATTTCAGTTGCATATCCTCCGTTCAACGTCCTCTCTCAAGCAGTCATCTTGACCGCTATCTTCATGATCGCCATTTTTTAAAAACATTTTTCACACTAACCATTTAGGTTTTCTTACCAATCTCACCATCGCCTTAATCACAACACAACATACATTAAACATTTTACATGTTAATTGATATCACCAATTAAAACAACTTGGTTAAGTCTGATATAGACTTTATAACGGAAAAGAGATATAATTATCTACATATCACCTTTTTGGATAAACGAGGATATAATGGGAATATTTACAATGATTTATGAGTGAGGAAGGCTCCACCATCTTGATAGGGTCTTCCTCCAGACCAGGAGAGGGTCATCTTAGGCCCCCCGCAACTCCAGGGCCAGGAAGTATTTGTAAATGAAGGTCTTGGCAGATGCCATGATGGCCAAGGCGTTGTTCTCCAGGTCATGCCCGAAGATCCAGCTCTGCAGGTCAGGGGGCCGCTGGATGATGGTGAAGGCCTCCACGATGACTGGCCTGATCCGCCTACAGGACCAGGAGCGGTGGGCCAGTGACAGGTCTCCGGACCCACAGGCGATGCAGGACTCCCGGGCTGAGGCCGGATGCTTTGGATGGGGAAGAGCGTGCAGGGCCAGCCGCACAGCAACATCGGCATTGTGCCCCGAGTAAGCAGCTCGCCGGAGAGAAGTCCAGCTGATGGAGATGGGGATGCTGACGTGAGGGAGCCACCGGCCCAGAAGCTGGGTGATGGGAAGTGCAGCCAGGCGTGGACGCTCCAGCATGCGTCTGGCAGTGCGGGTGGTTAGGGGCTGGAGGGGAGTGGCCGTCCCGCGCAGCACAATGGCATTCTCGATGTTGTCAACACGGTGGGTGTGGTCCGGTTCTGCTCTGCAAGCCGGCTGCAGAAAGTGGTGAGTGCTGCGACGTCAGCTAGGGTGGCGCGGGTGGTGCGCATAGGGAGGGATGAAGAGCTGGTGATGTCACCAACGCGCAACCCCGCCTACCGTGATGCGACCAAGAGATCTGGAGGCCGAAGGAACCTGCAGTCCCCGATGACATGGAGCTCCTGGAGCTGATGGGGCGGCAGCACTCGGTTGTTCAGCTCCAATATCCCCGAGACGGCCTCCCAGAGCCGGAGGAGCCTGCGGCGCCGAGGTGGAAGCCAAGTCCCAGATGTCGGAGGAGACAGCCACGTCCCACTCACAGCGAGCCAAGAGTAGGCGTTGAGGCTTCCGCGCAGCGCGGCTTGCACGCCCTTCAAGCACGCCAGGCGAAGCTGTGTCCCTATGTCCAGGAGTCCGAGGCCGCCCCCGGAGACTGGCCTTGCAAGGACGCCGCTCGGCATCCAGGCAGTGTGCTGAGGTCCCCAGACAAAGCACACCAGTCGGGTTTGCAGTTTGGCGATGGTGTAGTCTGTGGGCAGGTAGTCGTGTAGATGGTGCACCACGGCGGATAACACCAGCGAGTTGGCGGCTCTGGCTCGACCGACTAGGGAGAGGCCGCGTGTGAAGAGGACCCACCTCGTTATAGGACCCTCGAGCAGTACTGGAGATGTTGTTCCTGGGCGGAGGATGACATTGCAGATGTTACATTGCATCCCAGTACACGAAGCTGCTCCGATGTCCAGGAGATGCCAAGCTGCGCGTCGGTACGGGCTCGTCAGGCGCCGCAACAAAGGCCTCTGCTCTTCGCGAAGTTGACGTCTATTCCGGAGGCGCGCCGAAGTCCTCGAAGATGTTTCTCACCACGTCGATGAGCTCGTCGCGCCTGATGAGCAGCACGATGTCGTCGGCGTAGGCGAGGAGGTTTCCGGGGCCAAGCGCTCGCTAGAGGCGCACCAAGAGAGGGCCAGTGGCGAGGCTGAACGAAGCGGCGCTGACGGCGCAGCCCTGCCTCACCCCGTTCAGCAGATGGAAGGGCCTTGTGTGGAGGCCTCCGGTTCGTACCGCCGCATCCGCTCCGGCATACAGGAGAAGGAACCACTCGATGAAGGCTAGTGGCAGCCGCAAGGAGACCACCAGAGACACTAAAAAGCTTCGGTCCAGGGTGTCGAATGCCGACTCTAGGTCCGTCGAGATTACAGCCAGCTCCGACCCATTCCTCGTAGCCATGTCGATCTCGTCGGTTATTCTCGCCACGTTCCAACTAGGAGACCTCCCCGGGACCGCGTATGTCTGCCACCGAGGCACCAAGACGGGGAGATGGGGCCGCAGACGCTGGAGGAGGATGTTGCCCAGGAGGCGGTAGTCTGCCGTGGGGAGCGAAATCGGCATGTAGGCGCTGAGCCCAGGGCCGCCGTCGGACTTGGGGACGAGGCAGATGGTGCTGCGCCTGATCGATGAAGGCAAAGCCCCGCGGAGTTTGGAGGCCTCGAGACGCGCCTGAGAGCCTCGACGAAGAAGGCTTCGTAGGCGATCAGAAACTCGCAGGTCAAGTCCTTCCACCCGGGAGCCCTTCCGAGCGGTAGTCGGCGGATGGCCGCCGCGATCTCTGCGCCGGTGATAACAGGGCGGATCAGTGGATCATTCTCTTCCAGGGTGAAGGAGGTAGTCGTCCCCCGGATGAACTCAGCGGCGGCGATGGGGTCGCTGGATTCACGGGCAAAGCGGCGCTGGTAGATGGAGTTTGCTCGTCGTCGCAGCTCCCCGCCCTCATCCCGGTTGTTCGTGCAGGTGGGCCTTCGGACGCGAAGCGAACGCACAAGGTCGGGCAGCGATTGTTAATCGGCGGCTGACGATAGAGAATGTTAGAGAGAGGTTGGGTGTTTGAGCGAGGTTGAATGTTAGAGAGAGGTTGGGTGTTTGAACGAGGTTGAATGTAAGAGAGAGGTTGGGTGTTTGAACGAGGTTGAATGTAAGAGAGAAGTTGGGTGTTTGAACAAGGTTGAATGTAAGAGAGAGGTTGGGTGTTTGAACGAGGTTGAATGTTAGAGAGAAGTTGGGTGTTTGAACGAGGTTGAATGTAAGAGAGAGGTTGGGTGTTTGAACGAGGTTGAATATTAGAGAGAGGTTGGCTGTTTGAACGAGGTTGAATGTAAGAGAGAGGTTGGGTGTTTGAACGAGGTTGAATGTTAGAGAGAAGTTGGGTGTTTGAACGAGGTTGGATATTAGAGAGAGGTTGAGTGTTTGAACGAGGTTGGATATTAGAGAGAGGTTGGCTGTTTGAACGAGGTTGGGTGTTTGAACGAGGTTGGATATTAGAGAGAGGTTGGCTGTTTGAACGAGGTTGAATGTAGGAGAGAGGTTGGGTGTTCGAACGAGGTTGAATATTAGAGAGAGGTTGGCTGTTTGAACGAGGTTGGATATTAAAGAGAGGTTGGCTGTTTGAACGAGGTTGAATGTAAGAGAGAGGTTGGGTGTTTGAACGAGGTTGAATATTAGAGAGAGGTTGGGTGTTTGAACGAGGTTGGATATTAGAGAGAGGTTGGCTGTTTGAACGAGGTTGGGTGTTTGAACGAGGTTGGATATTAGAGAGAGGTTGGCTGTTTGAACGAGGTTGAATATTAGAGAGAGGTTGGGTGTTTGAACGAGGTTGGATATTAGAGAGAGGTTGGCTGTTTGAACGAGGTTGGATATTAGAGAGAGGTTGGGTGTTTGAACGAGGTTGGATATTAGAGAGAGGTTGGCTGTTTGAACGAGGTTGGGTGTTTGAACGAGGTTGGATATTAGAGAGAGGTTGGCTGTTTGAACGAGGTTGGATATTAGAGAGAGGTTGGCTGTTTGAAACGATGTTGAATGTAAGAGAAAGGTTGGCTGTTTGAACGAGGTTGAATGTAAGAGAGAGGTTGGTTGTTTGAACGAGGTTGAATATTAGAGAGAGGTTGGCTGTTTGAACGAGGTTGAATGTTAGAGAGAGGTTAGGTGTTTGAACGAGGTTGAATATTAGAGAGAGGTTGGCTGTTTGAACGAGGTTGAATATTAGAGAGAGGTTGGCTCTTTGAAACGAGGTTGAATGTAAGAGAGAGGTTGGGTGTTTGAACGAGGTTGAATGTAAGAGAGAGGTTGGCTGTTTGAACGAGTTTGAATGTAAGAGAGAGGTTGGGTGTTCGAACGAGGTTGAATATTAGAGAGAGGTTGGCTGTTTGAACGAGGTTGGATATTAGAGAGAGGTTGGCTGTTTGAACGAGGTTGAATGTAAGAGAGAGGTTGGTTGTTTGAACGAGGTTGAATGTAAGAGAGAGGTTGGGTGTTCGAACGAGGTTGGATGTTAGAGAGAGGTTGGCTGTTTGAACGAGGTTGAATATTAGAGAGAGGTTGGCTGTTTGAACGAGGTTGAATATTAGAGAGAGGTTGGCTCTTTGAAACGAGGTTGAATGTAAGAGAGAGGTTGGGTGTTTGAACAAGGTTGAATGTAAGAGAGAGGTTGGGTGTTTGAACAAGGTTGAATATTAGAGAGAGGTTGGGTGTTTGAACGAGGTTGGATGTTAGAGAGAGGTTGGCTGTTTGAACGAGGTTGAATGTAAGAGAGAGGTTGGGTGTTTGAACAAGGTTGAATGTAAGAGAGAGGTTGGGGGTTTGAACAAGGTTGAATATTAGAGAGAGGTTGGGTGTTTGAACGAGGTTGGATGTTAGAGAGAGGTTGGCTGTTTGAACGAGGTTGAATGTAAGAGAGAGGTTGGGTGTTTGAACGAGGTTGGATATTAAAGAGAGGTTGGCTGTTTGAACGAGTTTGGGTGTTCGAACGAGGTTGAATGTAAGAGAGAGGTTGGGTGTTTTAACGAAGTTGAATGTAAGAGAGAGGTTGGGGGTTTGAACAAGGTTGAATATTAGAGAGAGGTTGGCTGTTTGAACGAGGTTGGATATTAGAGAGAAGTTGGCTCTTTGAAACGAGGGCGAATGTAAGAGAGAGGTTGGCTGTTTGAACGAAGTTGAATGTAAGAGAGAGGTTGGGTGTTCGAACGAGGTTGAATGTTAGAGAGAGGTTGGCTGTTTGAACGAGGTTGAATGTAAGAAAGAGGTTGGGTGTTTGAACAAGGTTGAATGTAAGAGAGAGGTTGGGTGTTTGAACAAGGTTGGATATTAGAGAGAGGTTGGCTGTTTGAACGAGGTTGAATATTAGAGAGAGGTTGGCTCTTTGAAACGAGGTTGAATGTAAGAGAGAGGTTGGGTGTTTGAACGAGGTTGGATGTTAGAGAGAGGTTGGGTGTTTGAACGAGGTTGAATGTAAGAGAGAGGTTGGGGGTTTGAACGAGGTTGAATATTAGAGAGAGGTTGGATGTTTGAACGAGGTTGGATGTTAGAGAGAGGTTGGGTGTTTGAACGAGGTTTAATGTAAGAGAGAGGTTGGGGGTTTGAACAAGGTTGAATATTAGAGAGAGGTTGGGTGTTTGAACGAGGTTGGATGTTAGAGAGAGGTTGGGTGTTTGAACGAGGTTTAATGTAAGAGAGAGGTTGGGTGTTTGAACAAGGTTGGATATTAGAGAGAGGTTGGCTGTTTGAACGAGGTTGAATATTAGAGAGAGGTTGGCTCTTTGAAACGAGGTTGAATGTAAGAGAGAAGTTGGGTGTTTGAACAAGGTTGAATATTAGAGAGAGGTTGGCTGTTTGAACGAGGTTGGATATTAGAGAGAGGTTGGCTCTTTGAAACGAGGGCGAATGTAAGAGAGAGGTTGGCTGTTTGAACGAGGTTGAATGTAAGAGAGAGGTTGGGGGTTTGACCGAGGTGGGATTTTAGAGAGAGGTTGGGTGTTTGAACTAGGTTGGATGTTAGAAAGACGTTGAATGTTGAACTAAGTTAGGTGTTTAAGAGAAGTTGGGCGTCGGAATGAGAGTGGATGTTAAAGAGAGGTTAGTGTCCTAACTAGTCCTGCAGAAGAATTAACACTCGAAAAGTTACCGCATTTTAATAATGGAACAATACAATTCGTCCTTTACCTTTCACATATAAGTTACATGTATAGTTAGGTATTACTCTGGGGTAACCACATGTTTTTTAAGTTTTCATTAAACTTTGATTTCAGTTAAAAGTGTTTAAATAATAAAATTGATCTCTGAGAGAAAAATTTAATTGAAAAAAAGGATGTCCATCACTACAAAAACAATAAATGTTTCAAAAAAAATCCCAGCTTCTTCTTTATTGTGAAATTTTCTTCAAAAATGTTTGACAATTCATTTACTTTTCAACACATATATACGTTCTTTTTTCAAATTTGAATAAGCATGTTGCCATAATGGTACTACAATTTGAATTCTTCACACGCTCAATGCTTAACGGCAAATTTATAAAAGCTATTGAACAATACAGAGTACATTGGTCATGAAGGTGATTGTCCAGAAAGAGGAAAAAGGAAAACAAATATATCTTCAAGGAAAAACACACGCCTTATCTAAAATAGATAAAATTAAAATAGAATAGAAATAACGAAGAAAGATATGGATTTCTCAAATATCAAAACGAAGAAAGTTAATATTAGTAAGTCATTAGTAATGAAATCGTCTCTATTTTTATTTTTGTTGTTTTTAGACCATATTCCACTTTAGATGAAGCACCATTCAAATTGTCTATATGGTTAGAAAACACGCCGAGGTTGTTATTTCCCATTTCGTCCTAACTTGTTGATGCAATTCTACATTCTTCTTAGAATATCCAGGTATTCCAAGTGTATTTACTCACATTGCAATTTAGGGATTCGGTGGAAGGATGGTCTAAACCGTTGGGTTTCGACCGCTACGACCCGGGTTCGATTCCCGCATTGGTCACTTTTTTCTGATTTAAATAAAAATTCTCCTAGAGTTCCCGATTATTTCAAATGTCTAACCCCATCACAGCGAGTGCACGTAACCAAATGGGGCTCTGGTACATTTGTAAGTGCAAAGTCTAACTGCTTTTCACATGTGTAGACATTTGATGCACTTACAGTAAAAGCAATCGCCTACTTCTACCCACCATGATTTTCATAGCTTGTACAAGGGGTAAGCAAAAATAAATAAATAAATAACATTGAAACTTCAGATATTTTGTGAATGTTTTATTTTTAGAATGTTTTTATCATTTTTTTAGTGCTAATTTGATATTCTTAAATCAAACTTTTTAAAGCATTTTTATTGATATGAATTCGAAAAATGGTAAAGAAAGTTTAAAATTATTAATAATTGTAACACTATATATAATAAATGATATTTATACAAATCTTATACTGCAATGAATACCATTTGAATGGTTATTTATAATTTCCAGCGATAGAGATGTGTGGCATAAAATTGATGATGATATTCGAAATTGAAAGTATACAGTTAAACCTGTCTATAGCGCACCCTCTAAATAGAGCCTCCCTCTCTATAGCGCCTGATTTTAAATACGTATTACAATGTGATTTACATTAAAAGTGACCTGTCTATAGCACCTTCTCTCTATAGCACCCCATTTTGGTGAGTCCCAAGAGGGGGCGCTATAGACAGGTTTAACTGTATAAAATATAATTGGCTAAAATAAAACGTTGGTCAAATTCAAACGGATGACAAAAATCATATTCCGGTTTTCATCTTAATTTCTATTCTAATGATCCTATCGTTCAAAATACGTAGTGAAAGTTTTTTGCTCTCTTAAGCGTGCTGTAAGCTTTATCTCAACAACAAAAAAAAACTGGTCTTTGGGGCATCCTGAAAAAAATCATAAAACGGGTATTTAAGGCCGGAAGGGTGTAAGAACACTAAACTATGCGAAAAATAGTACAAAAGTGAAATTGTACTGGTATCAGGCGGATAAATTAATAAAAAATTATTTCCTGATCGTAAAACTAAATGTTTCTGATGGCTTGCGTCATCTTTCAGAATGAGCGTTTTTATTTGAAAGATCATTTTGTACAATAAAATAAGATGTTGATAGTAGTGCCCATCAAGTCGATTTCGACTTTTGGCGACTATATAGACAAATATTCTTCATTTTGTGATCTGTAGGGGGCTATCACTCGCTGCTCATCTAGTAAGCTTACAGTAGCTTCCTTGACACCTTTCAGCCATCTTATTGCAGGTTTTCTTCTCTTTCTTCTTTCTATAATTTTTCCCAGCATCAACATCTCTTCTAAACCATTTTCTGTTACTATCTGTCCGAAGTATATAAGTAAGCCTTTGTTAGTATATTTGGGATTTTAGGGAAAAGGTTTGATACAATTTCAACCATTTTCCATATTAACAATGGTTGATAAGGAATATAATAGTTAGTCGACTGGTATCCCAACAATGAAATGATTAATAACAATGGTGGATAAGGAATATAATTGTTAGTCGATTGGTATCCCAACAATGAATGAGATATAACAATGGTTGATAAAAAATATAATAGTTAGTCGATTGGTATCCCAACAATCAATAATATATAACAATGGTTGATAAGGAATATAATAGATAGTCGATTGGTATCCCAACAATGAATGAGATATAACATTGATTGATAAGGAATAAAATAGTTATTAATTGGTATCCCAACAATGAAATGATAAATAACAATGGTTGATAAGGAATATAATAGTTAGTCGATTGGTATCCCATCAATTAAATTATTAATAACAATGGTCGATAAGGAATATAATTGTTAGTCAATTGGTATCCCAACAATGAATGAGATATAACAATGGTTTTAGGGAATATAATATTTAGTCTATTGATATCCCAACAATGAAATGAAATACAGCAATAGTTGATTAGGAATATGATAGTTAGCCAATTGGTATTCCAACACAATGAAATATGATATAACAATGGTTGATAAAGAATATAATAGTTTGTCGATTGGCATCCCAACAATGAAATGGGAAATAACAGTAGTTGTTAAAGAATTATAATAGTTAGTTGATTGGGGGAAAATCCCTACAATAAAATTATATATAACAATGGTTGAAAAGGAATATAATAGTTAGCAATTGGTATCCCAACAATGAATGAAATATAACAATAGCTGTTAAAGAATGGTTAGACGATTGGCATCCTAACAATGAAATGAGATATAACAATGGTTAATATGATGAATATAATAGTTAGTTGATTATTATCCCAACAATGAAATAAGATATAACAATCATGTATAAAAATATAATAGTTAGTCGATTGACATACCAAAGATATAACAATAGTTTATAAAGTATATAATAGTCGATTAGTACCTCAAAAGTGAAAATGAGATATAACAATAGTGGAAAAAATAATAGAATAGTTAGTCGTTTGGTATTCCAACAATGAAATGAGATATAACAATAGTGAATAAATAATATAATAGTTAGTCGTTTTGCATCCCAACAATGAATAAAATATATAACAATAGTTTATAAATAATATAATAGTCAATTAGTATCTCAACAGTAAAAATGAAATATACCAATAGTGGATAAGAATATAATAGCTAGTCGATTGGTATTCCAACAATGAAATGAGATATAACAATAATGGATAAAGAATATAATAGTCGAATTGTATCCCAACAATGAAATCATATATAACAATGGTGTTGATATGGAATATAACAGTTAACCAATTGATATTTAAACAAATTTCAAATATAACAATTAATTGTGTGGGGTAAACTAGCATTCGAATAATTGACACGATACACAACATTGTTATAAACTCTAAAAATGGTTTTAAAAATAAAGTGGTACTAACATTCTGCTAATTGATATCGACACAATGAATTCGTAAATTTATAAATCTAATTGCCATCTATCGGTAAAATCTATCACAAATAAATTTACTGGTAATGTGTTTCTTTTCAATATTATTGAAATGGTAAATGTAACCTTGTAATAAAGATAGTATAGCTTCTTTATATGTCTACTTTGATGTTGCTTTGTGTCTCTATGACATCTACAATAATTAAAAAAAAAAAGAAATAAATTATTTCGAATTTTTCACTTAAATATATTTCGAATTTGTTGACTTTGCTTAGACTTTTCAAAGAAACTGATTCCAAAAATATTAATCAAACGTTATTGATTTACAAGAGAGAGGACAAAAAAAAAGAGAAACTTATAACATTGTAAACAACAAGAATTTTTTTTACGGTTAGCTTCTACTTACTTGTGATCTCACACGCATACTCTGTGGGGGAACAATTAATTAATTAAACATAAAGCATATATTCAAAAGAACCAAATTATATTAAACATATTTAAAATAAAATTATTTATAGATAATAGCAGAAAAATATTCATACATCTGTATAGGTATACAATTGTTCAGGTAAATAAAAAAACAATTTTAAATGATTTTTCATCGATTTTTATAAAACTGGAATATACCAGCTTGTTTCTCGTTGGCAAAGATGTATTTTGATTAATAAAGGTTTGTTTGTAACAAGTTATTGCTTTTTAAAGTTGTACCTATAAATAGGCCATATTTTTGCATCAACTTAATAGGTATTTTTAAAATGCATTCCACATAATCCCATTTTACAAGTTCTGGTACAATTCTGTTTAACAATCCTACAGAACCTATAATAAATGAAGAGATGAAACTATTCCTAAATCCAAATTAAAAGTTTAGGAAAAATTAGGGTTTAGAATTCATATTTTAATTTAGTTTCAAATAAAATTTTGTGCGCGCTATCGAAAGAGAATAAATATATAAATCAAAGAGAAAGATAAGAATTGTATAAGGTTTCTAGAGATGTGTGTGTTTCTTTTCATATTTTTATTGCAATCTCAAACTTTCGACCATTCTACAGGAGTACAAAATTAACAATAATAAAACGCCATTATTGTTCATTTTGTACTTCTGTAGAAGGGTGGAAATGCCCGAAAGCTTGAGATTTCAATAAATATCAAAAGAAACTCATCTTCAGAAACCGGTTTCATTATTTAATTAACATCCAAAAGATTCATATCTATTGTAGAGAGAGAATAAGAAGAAACTTCCAATATATTTCCTTAATAATGAAAATAAAAAAATTGCAAAAATTTAATTTCAGATTTATAATTTTGCATATAAAATATATATCCAACATATTTTTCTTTAAAATTTTACACAAATAAATTTACTGGCAATGCGTTTCTTTTTTTTTTTTTTATTTGTGTAAAATTTTAACGATAGAGGGCAATAAAATTTAATTTACTAATATATTTTTCTTTATTTATTAGTCAACCAGGCGCGATATTCTAGTATATACGCCTATTACAGATGAAACAAACAAAAAACAACACAAACAAATTGAAACTTAGAATAAAATATTTACAAATTTACATGTATTAATCGACAGAAAACATAAAATGTATATAGATAAAGTGGCTGATGTTAAAGAGATAAATAATTTAGATCAGGGAACAATCGATGTCTCACTTCTTGTAAAGTTCGGACAGCCATAGATAAGGTGAATCTCTAATATCTTGGCATATTTTCATTCTAAAATATTCCTTAAAACTTTCTTCAATCTTTAAATTGTTCTTTTCGAATACACTACTTCACAAACGATTAAGTTTAACTAAATTTGCTTACCAACCCATTGTACATATTTCAATTATGTTGATATTTTTTCTTTTTTTTTTATCTAATTAAATCGCATACTAATTCTTGTACATATTTCAAATATCTTTTCTTTTTTAGTTTAGTTTACCTTTAAATTGCAAATGTCCTTAGGTGGAAATAACGTTTTAAGTCGAAATAAAATAGATAAGGTAAAGGACAGTTTGTTCAGTTTCTCTGCAGGAATAATTTGGTGTTCTTGAAAGACCTCTTTTATGTGAATATTTGTAGATGAACTACATATAGAAGACATATATAGTATTAGATAGTAAAAAGGCATATATTGGATTGAATAAAATATTTATTTGCCAATATTTCGGTTGGCTGAACGCCAACTTTTATCGAGGCATTACATTTTTGTAAACACAAACTCAGCGCCGCATAGTGTTATAATATCACAGTTGAAATAATTTTAAAAATACAAAGTAGGTGGGGGGAATTTGTGCATGAAAATTTATTATGAAAATTACAATCAAAATATATATAGTATTTATGAATAAAAAGGCATATTTTGGATCAAAATATTATTTATTTTACCAATATTTCAGTTGGCTGAACGCCAACCTTTATCAAGGTATTATATTATATTAATGTGTGTCAACAACAAACGTTATGTGGCGCTGAGTTTGTTGTTGACACACATTAAAATGTTATAATACCTTGATAAAGGCTGGCGTTCAGCCGATTGAAATATTGGTAAATGATATTTTGATCCAAAATATGCCTTTTTATTTAAAGATATATTTATGGATTTCTCTATTTTCAAAAAAATAGTATCTATGGTGAAGTGAGTGAAGTTTTAGATTGAATGATTGCTTAAAAAGTTCCCAAGAAGACCGAGAAATGTCAACTTACTTCAGAGCTCCCCCAGTTGGATCTCCCCACTTCCCCTTCTACGCCCAACTTCCTCAACCGGCCTCACTATTTTAGGTCATCCTTAAGTATTGTCACTTCAGTCTTAAATCCGCGAACATCTTCGAAGTGTGGAATATTGTCATTAATTATGTATTTTACTTGATAAATATAAAGTCTATATAAGATTATACAAGGGTCACTCCAAAAGGTTTTTAATATCACTTATTTTTATTAAAGCTGCAACTTCAAATTTTTAGAGTTTCTCAAAGTAATCACCCTTATCACCTATGCAAGATTTCATCCGTGAAAACCAATTATTGAAGCACTTACACCAGTCATCTTCAGGGATGTAATTTACGGCATTTATAAAGGCTTGCAGTGTTTCATCATTAGGGTCAAATTTTATCCCTTTCAACAATAACCTAACTTTTGTAAATTAAAAAAGTCATGAGGTGTTAGGTCTGGTGAATATGATGGATGAGTGACTAATTGGACAACCGAGTTAGCGAAAAAGTCTAATCTTTGGGCTGAGGTGTGCGGTCTTGTAAATATATAAGCTTGGATTAGAGAGCTACGGCTATTTCGGCAATATTAAGTGTAATATGTATATGACCAATTAAGAAAGGAAAGTTTATAATAAAATTATTTTAAGAATGAGAAACAGATGAATAAAATATAATTATATTAAAAGAACTTATAAAAAAAAAACTAAAACTGACCCTATTATAGGTCTAAGAGCACCAAAGATAATTAATTTCTTTTAAAATAAAACTAAATTTTAGCGAGAAATAAAATGTGGATAATGAATTTCTTTTTATACAATTAAAAAAAAGCATTTGTTACAGGCCATGATAATCTTTATCGGTAGTTTGCAAAAGTCTTTTGCTATAGGTACACCACATGTCTGTCTACACATGTAGAGAACATTTCGACTTTTACATATACAAAGTTACATAGCCCGGTTTGAATAGTTGCATACACTAGTAGGGTATGTGCAAAAATCCATTGAATTAGTGAAAAAAGAGGTAGGGAATAATTTTAACCCATTTTTCCAAGAAATTTGTTCAAGGAAATGAACGTATGGTGTTAAGCATAGGAATTGGAGCAATATAAAGTATTTGGAATTTCAGAGATCTTTCTGTTTTTATTGAGTATCCGTTCCAGGATATCTTTATAAAAGAATTTAATAACAACAATGGAGATTTCATGGTGAATTAACCTATCAAGGACCAGAAGTATGAACGGTTTCAAGGATCAGACGAGTGGACGCTACCAAGGACCTGATGGATGAACGCTATCATGGACCAGATGGGTGAACGCTATCAAGGACCAGAAGTATGAACGGTTTCAAGGATCAGACGAGTGGACGCTACCAAGGACCTGATGGATGAACGCTTTCAAGGATCAGACGAGTGGACGCTACCAAGGACCTGATGGATGAACGCTATCATGGACCAGATGGGTGAACGCTATCAAGGACCAGATGGGTGAACGCTATCAAGGACCTGATGGGTGAACGCTATCAAGGACCTGATGGATGAACGTTATCAAGGACCAGATGGGTGAACGCTATCAAGGACCAGATCGATGAACGTTATCAAGGACCAGATGGATGAACGCTATCAAGGACCTGATGGGTGAACGTTATCAAGGACCAGATGGGTGAACGCTATCAAGGACCTGATGGATGAACGCTATCAAGGACCTGAAGGGTGAACGCTATCAAGGACCTGATGGGTGAACGTTATCAAGGACCAGATGGGTGAACGCTATCAAGGACCAGATGGGTGGACGCTATCAAGGACCTGATGGATGAACGCTATCAAGGACCAGAGGGATGAACGTTATCAAGGACCAGATGGGTAAACGCTTTCAAGGACCAGATGGATGAACGCTATCAAGGACCTGAAGGGTGAACGCTATCAAGGACCAGATGGGTGAACGCTATCAAGGACCTGATGGATGAACGCTATCAAGGACCAGATGGGTGAACGCTATCAAGGACCAGATGGGTGAACGCTATCAAGGACCAGATGGGTGAGCGCTATCAAGGACCAGAGGGATGAACGTTATCAAGGACCAGATGGGTGAACGCTTTCAAGGACCAGATGGGTGAACGCTATCAAGGACCTGAAGGGTGAACGCTATCAAGGACCAGATGGATGAACGTTATCAAGGACCAGATGGATGAACGCTATCAAGGACCAGATGGGTGGACGCTATCAAGGACCTGATGGATGAACGCTATCAAGGACCAGATGGATGAACGTTATCAAGGACCAGATGGGTGAACGCTATCAAGGACCAGATGGGTGAACGCTATCACGGACCTGATGGATGAACGCTATCAAGGACCAGATGGGTGAACGCTATCAAGGACCAGATGGATGAACGCTATCAAGGACCAGATGGATGAACGCTATCAAGGACCAGACGGGTGAACGCTATCAAGAACCAGATGGGTGAACGCTAACAAGGACCAGATGGATGAACGCTATTAAGGACCAGACGGGTGAACGCTATCAAGGACCAGATGGGTGAACGCTAACAAAGACCAGATGGATGAACGCTATCAAGGACCAGATGGATGAACGCTATCAAGGACCAGATGGATGAACGCTATCAAAGACCAGATGGATGAACGCTATCAAGGACCAGATGGGTAAACGTTATCAAGGACCAGATGGATGAACGTTATCAAGGACCAGATGGATGAACGCTATCAAGGACCTGATGGATGAACGCTATCATGGACCAGATGGGTGAACGCTATCAAGGACCTGATGGATGAACGCTATCAAGGACCTGAAGGGTGAACGCTATCAAGGACCAGAGGGATGAACGTTATCAAGGACCAGATGGGTGAACGCTTTCAAGGACCAGATGGATGAACGCTATCAAGGACCTGAAGGGTGAACGCTATCAAGGACCAGATGGGTGAACGCTATCAAGGACCTGATGGATGAACGCTATCAAGGACCAGATGGGTGAACGCTACCAAGGACCAGATGGGTGAACGCTATCAAGGACCAGATGGGTGAGCGCTATCAAGGACCAGAGGGATGAACGTTATCAAGGACCAGATGGGTGAACGCTTTCAAGGACCAGATGGGTGAACGCTATCAAGGACCTGAAGGGTGAACGCTATCAAGGACCAGATGGATGAACGTTATCAAGGACCAGATGGATGAACGCTATCAAGGACCAGATGGGTGGACGCTATCAAGGACCTGATGGATGAACGCTATCAAGGACCAGATGGATGAACGTTATCAAGGACCAGATGGGTGAACGCTATCAAGGACCAGATGGGTGAACGCTATCACGGACCTGATGGATGAACGCTATCAAGGACCAGATGGGTGAACGCTATCAAGGACCAGATGGATGAACGCTATCAAGGACCAGATGGATGAACGCTATCAAGGACCAGACGGGTGAAAGCTATCAAGAACCAGATGGGTGAACGCTAACAAGGACCAGATGGATGAACGCTATCAAGGATCAGACGAGTGGACGCTATCAAGGACCAGATGGGTGAACGCTAACAAGGACCAGATGGATGAACGCTATCAAGGACCAGATGGATGAACGCTATCAAAGACCAGATGGATGAACGCTATCAAGGACCAGATGGGTAAACGTTATCAAGGACCAGATGGATGAACGTTATCAAGGACCAGATGGATGAACGCTATCAAGGACCAGATGGGTGGACGCGATCAAGAACCAGATAGGTGAAAAAAATTGGTCAATCAAGGATACACCACTACCAAAAAGAGATGGTTTGTTAGTGTCCATCAAATCGATTTCGACTTTTGATGAGTATATGGACAAATATTCTCAAATTTGATGAAAGGAGTGGTAGAAGACATTTTAAAAAATTATCATTCCAAGCATACGTGGTACCGCCCAAGAAAATAATGGTAAGTAGTTAGAGATTACTTTTACTGTAAATACATAACAAATAAGTTTATATAAAAGGGCGTACCTGGATCTGTAAAGAAAAAAAAACAATTTTTTCTCAAAATATTTCGAGAGATGGCTCCCTTTTTATCAATTTATTGCACAGTAAACTTAATTCACAAATTATTATATATCACATGAAAACAACTTTGTAACTGGTCAAAAAGAGGGAGCTATCTCTCGAAATATTTTGAGGAAAAAATTGTTCATTTTTTCTTCACAGATCCAGGTACGCCCTTTTATATATAAACTTATTTAATGGATTGCCTTTTGACTCACACTTAACAAATAGTTTGACTGAGCACGTTAGATAATTTGTTCTCACACTGGCGGGGTTACATTTTTGTCGAGGCCCAATCAAGCCATTTTTTCTACAGAGCAAAGTGTCCAATGCGGGATTTATTTATTTATTTTAATACACAAAACGCGATATCCCGGCTAGGGATAATTGCGTCGATTTACATTTTTAAACAGAAACAGTTCTAAACATATTATACAATAAAAAATATTTAAAAATAAAATAAAGAAACAATCATTTATATTAGGAACCTGAAACTTTTCAGTTTAGAAAGATAATCATAAATATATTTACAAAAATAGTTAAATCTGTGATAATTCTCTCTAGTATTTACAAATTGATATAGATCTACAACATTATTTACTGTCTGTTGTCTAGCGATAAAGAAGATTGGACATTCCAGCAGTAGGTGTCTTGAGTCCTGGATTTCGTTGCCACAATGGCAGCTAGAGTCTTCAACCGCTCCAATTTTTGGTTATAAAAACCCTTAAAAATATCCATGGTTCGTTGTTAACTGGGTATTATAAAAATTGGAATATAAAAATGTTGGAATTCCAAACGGTAAAAAGCATGGGATTTAAAGCCGGGTCATGGCTGTCGGAAATAGATAGTTTATACCCCTGCTTCATCAATCCTGGCACGTGGCGTAGAGGAAAGGAATTGATGAAGTCGCTATAAAGTTTGTTTTACGATCTGAGGTCTCTTATTTACAACAATAACTATTAAGTACCACTTGAATGCGTTAACTATATTCGTTTATGTTCTACTCTAATTGCTTGAATATTCATTATTATGTAAATTCTTTTAAACATATTTTGTATAATTATGCATAGAACAAGGCCATTATAAAATTTATAGGTAGTATTTGGCGACTGTTTTTACTGGAGTGCGTCACATGTCTACACGTGTGGGAAGTAATATACATTTTGTACTTACAAGTGTGACATTCACCCATTTGGTTTCTTGCATTCACTGGTGTGATTGAAATTTTACAAGTATTCTAGGAAATCTTTCAGTTCTGTAATGAATATTCCTATAATTCATTTATTACAAAACACATGCTATATTTTTATTTATTACCAGTTACAAATAAGACACGCTATATCCGATCTGGATAATTGCGCGTGAAACTACAATAATTCATATTGTAGTAGAGTAGTTAACAAAAATTATCAAAAAGAAAATAAACAATTAAGAAAAAGAGCATTTCGGCTACATGAACTCAGTAGAATTTAGTTAAAATATATAAGGATTAAAAGATTACATGAGGAGCAATAAATCTAAAAAGAAGCTCCTCATGTAATCTTTTAATCCTTATATATTTTAAAAAAGAGCATTATATAAACATATACGTTAAACAAATAAGCAACAACATAAGCAGATAGAAGAAATCGCAAGGTAGTTATTTACAATATGTTAAGCAATGATGAAAGTTGATTTAATGAGGTTTTCTATAATAATTAGTATCGTGGAGAAAGAAAGTTGATCAAGTTGAGCTATTTACAATGAGTTATATTCTAAAGTGAATTATTAATTATAAACATTGATGTAAATCAAGTCGCATAGTAGTGTAGTTCCTCAAGCCACATATTATATGTGGATATTTGCGTGTAAATGTTCAATCTATTTTATGTACATAGTGTCAAAATATATATACAATTTATTTCTAGTTTCTAGTTAAATTTACATTTTAGTACAATAATTGTACAAGAAAAGAGTTTATTTACACACATATTATCGAAAACGTTCAATATATTGTTAGAAATATAATCACTAAATTAATGGTATAAATATAGAGAATGCTTTAAAATAATAAAACCTATACTAAATAAAACTAAAATTTTCAATTCATTGATGTAATTCAGATCCACGGCATTTAAGATAGAGTCTTCAGAATGTGTTCAATTTTCTATATTCTTTACTGGAAACCATTTGGCTTAAACTGGAACTGTTCATTTGACGTTGTGTTCTCAGATCTGCAACAAGTGGGCACCGGATTAAAATATGCTCAGGGTTGTGATCTTCTTGGTCACATATGCAGATTGAAGAATCAATTCTGCCAATTATATGTGCAATTGTCTTGTCTGATGGATAAGTGAAATTATCCAAAGAGCCAGATGACAACAACTGCTTTTCACATGTGTAGACATGTGATGCACATACAGTAAAAGTTGTCGCTAACTTCTACCCACCATCATTAGCATGGCCTGTACCACGTGTACTAGGGATAATTAAAAAAGATGACTTCACTCGAGAAAGAGATTTATTTAAATTTCTAGATTAGTAGCGAACTGAATTTGTTCTAAACAGTTGAATATAATGGTGCTAGACTATTTCAGATAGATGATTGGCTCTATTGGCTATGGTTCAAAACATTATCTTCTATATGTAAAATAGTACAAAAGTGAATTTGTACTTGGGCGTTCTCACGCCCTTCCGGCCTAAATACCTGTTTCATGGTTTTTCAGGATGCCTCAAACACCAGCATTTTTAGTCGTTGAGGTACAGCTTGCACCACACTGACGAGGGCCAACAGCCCGAAACGCGTACGTGGTTAGCTTTTCTTTATTAATCAAGAAACGGTATTTAGCCAATTCTGGAATAATTAAAAACCAACGATTAGTTGATATTTATTCCGATAGATGGCTCAAGCCATCAGCAACTTTCAGTTGCACGATCAAGAAATGCCTTTTTTCTTAAATTATCTTCTAAGTTATGATATTGTCCTCTTTCTTGATGTATAACCCGGATTCCTGGAGCCACCACGTACTAAAGTCGCCAACTATCCGGGTTGAGACTTCACGTCTAATGGTGAACACCCAGTTTATAAGATGTCGACAGATCGATTTGTACTGGGGAATGTTTGTCCTCTAAACTGGAGCTAAATAGTAGTAGTAACATAAAGGTAACTCAGGCTCCTGGAGTTTATCCATAGATCGCCAACTATCCGGGCTGTCCTGTAGTTTAGAAGTCTGTCTTGGTAGCCTTAGTGAACCAGTTCACCAAGTGTATTACTAGTAACATAAAGGTAACCCAGGCTCCTGGAGCGTATCCATAGATCGCCAACTACCCAGGCTGTCCGGTGGTTTAGGAGTCTGTCTTGGTAGCCTTAGTGAACCAGTTCACCAAGTGTATTACTAGTAACATAAAGGTAACCCAGGCTCCTGGAGCGTATCCATAGATCGCCAACTACCCGGGCTGTCCGGTGGTTTAGGAGTCTGTCTTGGTAGCCTTAGTGAACCAGTTAACCAAGTGTATTACTAGTAACATAAAGGTAACTCAGGCTCCTGGAGTGTATCCATAGATCGCCAACTACCCGGGTTGTCCTGTAGTTTAGGAGTCTGTCTTGGTAGCCTTAGTGAACTAGTTCACCAAGTGTATTACTAGTAACATAAAGGTAACCCAGGCTCCTGGAGCGTATCCATAGATCGCCAACTACCCGGGCTGTCCGGTGGTTTAGGAGTCTGTCTTGGTAGCCTTAGTGAACCAGTTCACCAAGTGTATTACTAGTAACATAAAGGTAACTCAGGCTCCTGGAGTGTATCCATAGATCGCCAACTACCCGGGTTGTCCTGTAGTTTAGGAGTCTGTCTTGGTAGCCTTAGTGAACCAGTTCACCAAGTGTATTACTAGTAACATAAAGGTAACTCAGGCTCCTGGAGCGTATCCATAGATCGCCAACTATCCGGGCTGTCCTGTAGTTTAGGAGTCTGTCTTGGTAGCCTTAGTGAACCAGTTCACCAAGTGTTTCCAGGCCGGCTTGTTTCTTGGTAGATTAAATAGGGCAGTGTCGTTGAATGAGGGCAGTCCAAGAAGTGTAGCCGTCTGAAATCGCTATAGTTCAAATGCTGAAAGAGCTAAATGTCTTGAAAACATATTTCTACAATCACAAAAGTTACAGAATAGTGTCGAATTATCACAGAATATTTTTTTACTATTTGAATATATTTTTCATTTATAAAAATTACACATATAATAATTTAAAATGTATTAGGATATGCAGAGGTTTCTTTTTAAACACATGGGGTTTATTTTAAAAAGCAATCACCTTGCTTTTTAGATAAAACATTTTTATGCAAACGAAAGTTATATCATGAGATGATAGAAAATATTAGATAAGAGTAATCATAGCTCATCAACGGTGAACTCTTTCAGCAGTTTCGCCAAATTTTCTCTAATCCCCCCACTCTAGTGTGTTATTTCAATGGAAGTTATAAAACAGTTTTTAAAAAGCAGTAGATTACACAAAAGAAGAATAAACTATGTTAAAAATAGTACAAAGTGAAATTGTACTGGGATCAAGTGGAGAAATTAAGAAAAAGGTATCTCTCATGATTGTGCAACTAAAAGTTGCTGATGGCTTGCGCCATCTGTCGTAATGTATATCAACTATTCGTTTATTTTTACTTAATTCTGGATTGCCCAAATACCGTTTCTTGATTAATCAAGAAAAGATAACCACGTACACGTTTCGGGCTGTTGGCCCTCATTAGAATGGTGCACGCTGTACTTCAAAAACCAATTCCAGTTTCCAAATCAAAACCGAAACCGGCACCTTTAACGACCAAAACACCTGGTCTTTGGGGCATCCTGAAATATCATGGTACAAGTTTTTGGGTCGGAAGGGCATGCGCACGCCAAACTATGCGAAAAATAGTACAAAGTGAAATTGTACTGGGATCAGGTGAATAAATTAAGAAAAGGGCATCTTCTGATCGTGCAACTAAAAGTCACTGATGGTTGCGCCATCTATTGGAATAAATATCAATTAATCGTATTTTTAATTAATCCGTAATAAACTTTAAACCGACCAAGTTAAGAGAAAAAATAGTACAAATGTGATATTATACTGGGATATGGTGCATAAATTATGAAAAAGGCATCTCCTTATCGTGCAACTGCTATCAGCAACTTTCAGTTGCACGATAAGGAGATGCCTTTTTCACAAATAAAGAGAGCTAACCACTGATGAGTCATGTTCTAGTATTTTCCGTTCAGTTTTGAAGGAGTTTTTAGTTAATGAAGGAGTTTTTTAATTAATGATTTTATTTAATCATACAAACATTACAATTATAACATATTAGAAAGAAAAATAATCGGAAATACAGCAATCAAATTATATATGTGCTATCAAACAACAACAACAACAACAGAGTAGTCAAATATCAATAAAATGTCATCAATGATAATAAGCTTGGAAATTAAATCCAACAAAGCCCCCCTTTAATTTCAAGCTCGACAGACATTCATAGCTAAGCTGCTACGTCACAACGTGACGTCACGGTTTATGGTGGCGCTACTTGCCTGCCTTTCTTTGTTTACCGGAAAAATGTTAACATTTAGGCCTCAATACCAAATGAATATTATATACACACATTGATATCAAATAAAAATAACAATATACACACATTTTTACATTGAGTTGGTCTTATAATTAAATAAAGATAACAAATGGACTAATTTTTCCTTTGATAAAGCCTTTGTTAAAAAGTCAGAAATATTGTCTTCAGTTTCATGTCAAAAATATTATTTTTCAATTTCTCATGTAAAAAAGCAATAGATATAACTAAATGATTAGATTTATCAGTTGTTTGACCAGACTTAGTCAAAAATATTGATGCTTTGTTATCACAAAATATTTGTATTTTAACAAAATTAGATGTAATTTATTCAAAAAAGTATTGGATGTAAATGGCATTTTTTACAGCTTGAAGTAATCCACATATTTCGCTATCACAAGTTGAAAGACATGTGTTAGGAATAGTCTTACTTGACCAAGAAATGAGATTTTTATCTACATAAAAGGTTAATCCAGCAGTTGATCTTGCTTTATTGGATCTCTGCCACAATTCCATGATGCATCTGTGTAAGCCTTTAATTCGACATCTCCTTTAGTATATATTAATCCATACTGCTTACTTCCTTTTAAATACCTAAGAATTCTCTTAGCTGCACCCATGTGCATTTCTCTAGGGTTTTGATTATATCTGCTTAAAAGAGTAACTGCAAAGGCAATATCAGGCCTAGATTTAGTTGAGAGATAAAGCAAAGAGCCTATTAATTCTTGATATTGAGTCTTATTGACTTCCTTAGAGCTATTAAAATTATCTAAATTAGTGTTAGAATCTAATGGGGTTGAAATATGCTTGCAATCTTGCATGTTATATTTTTGTAAAATTTTATTTATGTAATTTTCCTGTTTTAAAATCAGTCTAACATCTTCTTTAATGATTTCAATGCCTAAAATGTTACAAGTTGTTAAACTTTCCTTTATTTTGAAGTGAAGTCTTATTTTTTGTATTATATCATGCAAATTTTCAGGATCAGAATTAATGATTATCATATCATCAACATGCAGTCCTAAAAGTAAATGTGAATTGTCATTTCTTAAAGTAAAAACACATTTATCAGATTTAAGTTGTGTTAAACCTATTTCAAAAAGGTATTCTGTAAATGTTTCATACCATACCCTACCACTCTGTTTAAGTCCATACAATGCCTGATTTAGTATACATACAGAGGTCTTTTTCTTGTCATCCTGGTAGCCTGGAGGTTGGGTCATGTAGATGGTCTCTGAAATTTTTCCATACAGGAATGCTGTTTCAACATCAAAGTGGTGAAATTCATATCCTGCCATTGTAGCATAGGCTAGAAGAGTTCTAAATGAATCTGTTTTCATCACTGGAGAAAAGGTTTCTGTGTAGTCTGTCCCATATTCCTGAGAGCAGCCCAAAGCAACAAGTCTAGCTTTGTAGATCTCCTGATTGGTTTGAGGATCCATTTTCTTTAAAAATATCCATTTGGATTTTATTGCTTTAGCACCTTCAGGTAATTCAGTAAGGTCCCATACATGATGGTTCTGAAGAGAATGAATTTCCTTATCCATTGCTTGTTGCCACAAAGGTGAATCAGGATGATTAATTGCTACTTCATAAGATGATGGTAGCAAGTTTCCATGGGAAAGCTTGAGTGCTCCTACAGTTGGATCATAGGTGGGATCTTTGTCTTCATTGTCTTCAATAGGTTCATCATCTGAAGAAAGCTCATAGTAAAGTTTATCTTTCAAATTTGGTCTGAGATTGTAAGGAAGTTCAGAATGTTCATCTTGATTTTCAAGATCAGAATGAGAATGATCATCATGATTTTCTACTTCTTCAGAAGTTTCTGGGATAGTCTCTTCTGGAAAATTGTAGAGGAAATATTTTTGAGTGTCATCTGAATCATTTTTGTTTAGTATTTCCTTTCCTAATTTATTTTCAAGAAATTTAACATCTCTTGTTTCAATTACATTTTCAGGATCAATTAATCTCCAAGCCTTTCTTGTGCTTGAATAGCCAACAAATATTCCAGCCTTGGCTGTAGGTTAAAATTTTCCTCTTTTGTGCTTGTGTACATAGTAGTAAACTATGCATCCAAATGTCTTTAGATGAGCTACAGTTGGCTTTCTATTTGAAAATCTCTCTTCAGGAGTTTCCCATCCCAATTTTTTACATGGTGTTCTAGTTTTCAAATAAGCAAAGGTTGACATTGTTTCTGCCCAATATCTCAATGGAAGTTGTGAGTCTATCAGCAAAGCTCTTGTTCCTTCAATCAGTGTTCTGTTATACCTTTCTGAGATACCATTTTGTTGGGGTGTGTAAACATTTGTCAGTTGGTGCTTAATGCATTTACCTTTTAAATATTGAGTCATTTGATAATTTGTTAATTATTTTCCATTATCTGATCTTAATTGTTTGACTTTGATTTCTTTTTCCTTTTCAATTTCTTCAATGAAAGATCTGATGATGTCAAAAGTTTCCAATTTGGATGAGAGAAATTCTACAAATATTTTTCTAGAAAAGTCATCAACAAGTGTTAATACATATTTAGCACCTCCAATTGATTCCTCTTGAATAGGTCCAATCAAATCAATATGTATTAAGTCCAATGTTTAGTAGATTGAGGATATAGGACTGGTTTGAAGGGTGTTCTAGGATGTTTGGCCTGAATACAACCTTGACAAGTGTCCATATTCTGGGATTGGGTATTGAAATTGTAAGCTGAATTATTCTTCAACATTTGCTTCATGCATTTTTCATTTAGGTTTCCCAATCTTTTGTGCCAATCATTCCAGGTATGAAGAGTAGCCTTTAAAGCCTGTGATGGAATTTCTTCTGGTGCTGATGTTTTGATTATGTAGAAATCATTTATTCTTTGGGCCATCAAAATTTCCTATCTATCTTCCTCCATTATATGTCCTCCATCCTTATCAAAAAGTACATTTTTTATTTTCATCTACCAGTTTGTTAACAGACATTAAGTTACCTGACAATTTTTCAACATATAGGACATCATTAAGCCTAATCAACTTATTCTGTCCTTCAATTTCAATTGCTCTTTCTGCATTGGATATTATTTCAGAGTCATCTGCAAGTTTTATTGTTTTGTGAACCTCTCTTTCTTCCTTTAATAGATCTCTATTTGATGTCATGTGACAGCTAGCCCCACTATCAATCACCCATTCTTCAGGTTGTTGAGTAGTTTCATATTCTTTGATGTTGGACACATGTTCCTCAGGTTGCAAATTTACAAATTTTGCCTTATTTCGATGTTCAGGTTTATTCTTTGAGGTTTGTTTATTTTCGCTCCCTCTTTTAGTTTTAGGATTATGCCAACATTCTATAGTCTTGTGTCCAGGCTTAGCACAAATGAAACAAATAGGCTTATTACCATTTCTATTTTTGTGGAAATGCTTACTGTTTGAGAAAGATTCTTTATGTATTGTATTGAATGCTTTGGAATTTCCTTCCTTTTCTTCATGAGTGAATCTTTCATGGTATAGTTTTAAGCAATTTTTAAGATCAGAAATGCTCACATTCATTTGGCAATTCATTTGAAGTGCAACAAGGTTGTACTTTTGGGGTAGTCCTCTGATCACTGAAGTGGTGAATTCTTGATCTTGTATATCTGCACCAAGGTTTCTTGCTTGTTCTAATAGCTTCTCTGCTCTGTAGAGATATTCTTCCCAATTTTCTTCTTTCCTCATTGTCAATCCTGAAACGTCGTTTCGGGCCTCAATGATCCTTTTCTTTTTATCTCCTTCATATCTTTCATGCAGAGCTATCCAAATATCTTTGCTTGTTTTGCAATTTAATATTAAGGCGACTAAATAGTCAGTCATTGCACATGTGATTATTCCTTTAGCCTGAGCATCTTTCTTCTTCCATTCTTTGAATTTAACTTCATCTTCTGGTGGATCACCTTCCAAAAGGTCGTCCAATTCTTTGCCTTCTAAAATTGATACGATCCTAAATTTCCAAGAAGCGAAGTTTTTCCCGTCAAATTTGGGAACTTGTACACTATTCTCCATTTTCTGAAGATGTGTATATCTTACCTTTTCGGTAAATTTGTTTTATTTTCAAGAATGTTGACGCTCGACTTAAGCCTTTTTTACTTTTTATTCGCGCGGTGGGAGAAGTGCTGGTTCCATAACCATTAAAGGAGTTTTTAGTTAATGAAGGAGTTTTTTAATCAATGATTTTATTTAATCATACAAACATTACAATTACAACATATTAGAAAGAAAAAATAATGGGAAATACAGCAATCAAATTATATATGTGCTATCAAACAAGAACAACAGAGTAGTCAAATATCAATAAAATGTCATCAATGATAATAAGCTTGGAAATTAAATCCAACAAGTTTGTGAAAAAAAAATTATGTAGATTTTATAGATAATAAAATTTGACCCTAAATGTTACCCATATAAGGGCCGATCCATAAGATAACGTCTGACATATTCATTTTTCGACGATTTTTCTGGTCTCAGTCAATTTTTACGTACACGGAAAAGATCTGCTCGTATTGTGTAATAGAGGATATTTTATTTCGATTGTTTCACTCTCAAAAATAATTTCTCATTAAATTCATTATATTTTCTAAAACACACTTATAGAATAATTTAGAGTCATTGAATTGTTTTTTTTTTTATAATAAAAATTGCTTTGACGCAAATAAAAAATTTTAATAACATGTAAGAATGAAAACAACTTTCCTCATCGTCTGTTCTCAAATTGGCGAAGAGAGAGATACAAAATAATTTAGATAAATTTTGAGATTTATTCACGCAATTTTTTTTTATTCCTAGAATGCAAAATAAACTGGTTATACACACACAAAATCCTTTATTAGGGACTTGCCCCCATACAGATTCTCCCAATTGGGTAAGGTAATAATCATATTGTGTTATTACATAGGTAGTGAAATAGCAATTGAACTGGCTTTACTCCTCGTCTCAAACTCATTCATTTGTTGACTGGTCCTTACATAGTGATGATCTAAAAAATTTATAGTAAGCTATTGCCTTAGATTTTTTGCTGATATTTTTGAAAGCAATACGTAGGGTGAAGTGTTGGTACATTTAATTTGTTGATATAGGGCCTTCCTCTCTGCATCAAGGGCTGTACAATTAAGCAGGTAATGGAGGAGTTCTTCTGTAATTTCCTTGTCACACAGTGTACATATTAAGTTTTTGGCCTCAAACGTCAGAACGTGTTTTGTTTTTTAGTGTAAATAATATTTTTGATTGAGCTATACATCGTTTGACTGATAAAGGGAAATCATCGGTTAGGTAGCATTCTGTTTCTATTGACGTATGGAAATTTTTATAATGTGGATAAAGTTTTGAATTTCTTATTCTTGATTGGTCTTCTTGTATCGATTGATCTGACATTATCCTAATAATCAAAGGAATATAACTTGGTAATATATTTATAAACTGGTTATAAGAATGTTTTTGTTGAGAATGAAGTAGGAGAAAATAGAAAAAAAAAAGAATTTAGAAAAAAATATATAAAAAATAAGCAAATTAATAATTTAAATAAATAATTTTTGTGTTTAACTATTGTTCATACAGTAGCGATAGGTAGGTGATATTCTGGAGGTAATTATACACCGGATCTGATGAATTTAAATATAATGGGCTTTATTTTCTATGATGAAATGATACACAAAATGAACAAAACTATTGGAGCAATTATCCCTAACTATTTATGCAGATCTATCTTTTTTCTAGCTTTAGCCTCTTCACTTTCCTCAATTTCTTCCAGAGCAGACTGTCTCTCAAATTCAGCTTTTTCACTTTCTTCCACTGACTTTTTCCACAGGTCCTTTATCACTTATTTTTTCCTTCTTCAGTATCCACAGCAGGCTTCTTATAGATTTCTTTACCCTTTTGTTCTTTTCATCCTAGCTCGAGTTTCCTATCTCCAAGGCTCTGGCACTGCTATCTTCTTCAACATGAATCTTACTAATCCCCGCACCGGCCATCCAGTCGCGCCTTTTATACCATACTTTGCTTTCACAAAGTCTCACCCGATTGGTTCTCTTTGTCACGTGATCTGCGGATGATTTTATGCAAATGAACTAGTTTTTATATTCTCCCACCAATTTTGACAAAGAAATGGTCAAAATTAAATCCTCGACAACTATTTACGCTCAATATGAAATGTTTACATAATTCAGGAGCTATATCTGTCAGGCAATTTGCTCTCTCTCCCATACCTGCTTTTGTAAATCCCGCGAAGAGTCTCTGGCCCTCTCCTCAATATAATGTCAGATTTTGGATTTAGAGACAACTTATCTGATTGGTCTTTCCCTTCATTAGATGCAATCTCAGGAGGATATAAAAGCTGAATTTTTCTGACCAGGGTACCCGTCGATGTTTTAACATGGGCCACCCTTGCTATCCCATCTCTACCAGAAATAAGCTCTACTATTCTGCCTTTAGGTCAAAACATATTTTTAATATTTTCCAGACCAATCAACACAATATCTCCTATTTTTAGATGTCTTCTATCAAACTTTTCTGATTTCTGAATTAAAGTGCCTAAATATCCTTTTGAAAACCTTTGCTTCAATTGTTTCTTTAGTTGCCCTAGTTCTCTATACTTCGCATGCAACATTTCGGATTTCAAATTTTCAAGCTCCGGGAAGCTGGGTTCTGGACCATTTTGAAGAAACTCGTTGAGTGTTAAGGGCTTTAGATCATTGTCATCTTCAGAGACATAGGTGAGAGGACGATTATTGATGAGATGTTCTATTTCACATAAAGTCGTTTGCAATTGCACATAATTCAGCTTCCGATGACCCAACATCTTAATCAACATTTCCTTTATTGTTCGCACCATTAGCTCCCAGAATCATTTACTTCATCAGCGCTTCCAGATGCCGCTCTAGAATTGTTTACTGATTCATTACCTTTAATTGCAGTTTGAGGATCCTTTACTTAATCGCCTTTGGATTGAGCTTTCGAATCCCTTATTCTATCGCCTTTGGATTCAGCTTCAGAATCTTCTTTATTCTTTACATCTGTATCTTCATATTTCTCATTAGCAGTTTCTTCTTGCTCCAAATCTTCCTTATCAAGGTTCATTTCTAATGTATATTCATCACTTGCCTCTCTGACTTTAGTTTCCTCATCTTTAGTTAAATTGTCTTTTGCATCCACGTTTGCAGTTTCATGATCAGCTGTATCATTATATTCTTTAGTAATAGTTTCTTCTTTAGATTCAACTTGATTATCATGTACCTTTGAACCAATAGTTGGAAAAATATATTTATGCTCACGCAATATGCTAATTTTATACTCTATGTTATATCTTTCATGCATATAAATTTCACAATTCTCGAACTCTCTATCAATCTCTTCATCAGTTATTTCTTCTTGGGATAGCAAAATTAATTGGTACTGTTCATTCAAAGCTATAAGCTCATTATGCAAACATTCAAGCTTATCAAACTTTGCATAGACCTTATCTTTATCAATGCGAGTATTTTTAATTCTGCATATAAATCATTAACTTGCCCAGTAAAAGTACCTCTCACAGCTTTTCTTCTTTCGCTCACCTCCACCATCTTACCACCAAATAGGAACATTTCTAACACTAAAATGGGTTAACTAGAGAGAAAGCTTGAATCTGCCATTTGTCGTTCAAATTAAAATATTTTTGCTGATTACTGATCGTTCTTCTGACTCCTATTATTAGGAAGACGCCATTTTGCAAGTTGGCTTTATAATTGAGTGAAAAATTATGTACTTCGCGACCTTTTAAAACTTTATTCAGATGTATTGGAATGATGGTCTGGTTTCGCTTGTGTTCTGCTCGAGTAAATATTCACCTGAAAGAATTTTGTTTCGGTCCATCAAACTTAATAAAATCAGAATATACACATTGCAATTTTTATGTCAACATCTATATGCTAATTTGTATTTCCAGGCCCTTCAGGAAAACATGGGTCGTTGCCCGGGTTACTCTTCTTCTTCTTTCTTATCTCCACTCAATCATATTAGAGTCTGGGTGAAGTAGAATGCGTCTGCCTTTGTCATTAAGACTGAGAGCACTATTCAGTGGCAGGCCGACTTTGCTCCAAAAGAAATGGCCGCCTTTTACATGAGGAACAGACGTCAGCTGCTCCTAAAATGGAATACAAACACTGCTCATCCTGTTTCCCTGGATCAGGAGCCCTTACAGGGTACTATCAGCCGGGCGAGCTGAACCCAGGTTTTTTAGCGAGCTTGTTACTGCTCTCCCTCCTCCTTTTTGATCCGGGCTTGGGACCGGCAAAAGCGGGTTACTCGGTTAGTTTGAATATATTTTAACTCGCGTTCTATTGGGGCGAATTATTGTATCGTGTTTCCTGTAGAAAGGCGTTCGTGCCCGAATACTAGAGGTTAAAGATTTTAAAAAGAAACTTCTCCCTGCACCATTGATTCAGTCTTCTACCACCGTGGACCCGTTTCCCTCTCGGAACTCTCAGGAGAAGAACCGTGAGGAGCATGTAGAAAACCTTTTTAAACAATTAAACGCTTACTCTTTTCTATCTCCCCTCTATATAGAGTAGTGGACGCGGTTTTATAACGCCCTGAGAAGCAAGACCATTCTGCACGAATTCCTCAACATAGCAATTGAGCGTGTTGGGGACAAAAACTTCGTTATAAGCAAAGGCCTGCTCAAACTCACAGCGGCTTGTAACCCTTGATATATTACAGACATCCCTTCAGAGAAGGTTTTGTCTGATATAAATATATATTTTTTTGAAAATAGAGCAATCCATATTTGAATCGTTAGATAATAAAGAGGCATATATTGGATTGGATAAGAGTCTATGCGGCGCTGAGTTTGTTTATACAAAAATATAATGCCTTGATAAAGGTTGGCGTTCAGCTATCCGAAATATTGACAAATAAATCTCTCATTTAATCCACAATATATGCCTTTTTATTATCTAATATAAATATATATACTTTTTATTTCTAATTTATATAACTGTATTTCTTGATAATAAAGATACTTTGGCCAGTAAATCTTTTTATGACCTCGACGTTTTGACAAAAATATTTTGTCCTCGTCAGGAGCAAACAAAAATTAAAACATTTGATAAGGCGTTAAAAAATATTCTAAGGTTCCAAGAATAATTTTTAACGCCTTACCAAATATTTTAATTTTTGTTTGCTCCTGACGAGGACAAAAGATTTTTGTCAAAACGTCGAGGTCATAAAAAGATTTACTGGCCGAAGTATCTTTATTTTCAAGAACTATAAATGCCGGCCAGGCAGCCTCTATCTTTACCATTATATAATTGTAATATAATTTTTATTTTCTTTGCTGTTGACTAGAAGTCAATAAAATTGTTAATTGTCATTGTCTAAAAGCCTGAAATTTTTCCTTCTTGAATTTGAGGAAATACACTGCGTGACATTGAAAATGGAACACCAATAAATAGTGGCCAGAAAATTATGCAAATTTCAGGGTAGACGCGCCTAACCGAGTTATGCAAATGATGTAAAATGCGCAGCTCTCGTGCGCACATGGAGTAAGATATAAGGGAAGGAACTTGCAGAAAGGACAGTATTCGTGTCGTTATTTCTTCAAGGAAAATCATTGTAGAAATTTTGTTCTTGTGTCAAAAGACACGTGTAATAACAGAGAATGCCAGGTCATCGTAAACGGAGGCAGTTCAAGCAGACAGACGCTTTTACGAGGGGCATGGTGATCGGACTGAAAAGGGCAGGTTGGTCCATACGTCAAATCGCAGCTGATACACACCTTGGTGCGTCCACGGTGCACCGACTGTGGAGAAGATGGTTGGAACAAGGAAATGTGGCAATTTATAGGAATGTCGGTGCAACCAGAGTGACGTCAGCACGTGTGGATCGGCGTATCCTTCGACAAGCAGTGGCGGCCCCACAAGCCACTTGTACCGCCATCCTGCAACATGTGCAAGACACCCTAGATCATTCCATCTCGACCAGAACCATTTCCCGTCGATTGGTTGCTAATGGCTTGCACTCATGCCGTCCGCTAAGAAGACTGCCATTGACCCCACCGAATAGGCGCCGACGTTTGGAATGGTGCCGGGCTAGATCGACGTGGATGACGGAATGGCACAGGGTCGTGTTCTCAGATGAGTCGCGTTTCTGCTTGTCCAGTGATAGTCGCCGTGTACGCGTGTGGCGTCGACGTGGAGAAAGGTCCAATCCGGCAGCAATTGTGGAACGCCCCACCGTGCGACAACGTGGAATCATGGTTTGGAGCGCAATCGCGTATGATTCCAGGTCACCTTTACTTCGTATTCAGGGCACTATGACGGCCCAACGATACGTTGATGATGTGCTGCGACCGGTGACACTCCCCTACCTTCAGGGGGTACTCAATGCCCTTTATCAGCAGGATAACGCCCGACCGCACACTGCTCGCATTAGCCAACAAGCTCTGCAAGATGTACAGATGCTTCCCTGGCCACCGTACTCTCCTGATCTCTCACCAATCGAGCACGTCTGGGACATCATTGGACGCCGTTTGCATGCCTTGCCACAGCCGCGTTCAGAAGACGAACTGTGGCAAATGGTTGAGAGGGAATGGAGAGCCATCCCTCAGGACGCCATCCGTACTCTGATTGACTCTCTACCTAGACGTGTTGCTGCGTGCATCGCCGTCCGCGGTGGTCCTACTTGCTACTAAGCCGACGCCGTTCTCGCTCTTTATTATGACTATCATTTTGAAATAAAGATCACTTATTGTTCGTCCCTGTCTCTCTCTGTCTGCCGAGTTTCATCACTTTCTGGCCACTATTTCTTGGTGTTCCATTTTCAATGTCACGTAGTGTATTTAAGTAGAAAGTTGAAAGAACGTTCCGCTACTCAATTCTTGTGTTATATAAGCGAAGAGCGAAGAGATCGATTCTTGTGTTATATAAGCGAAGAGAATGCAAAATCAGTTCCCAAAACGTATAACGATAAAGTGGGGTTTATTTTTCTTTCCTTCTTGGTCGCATTTCAAGGAAAGTGAAGGATGAAACTCCTTTTGTTAGAGGTGACCCTGATAATTGCTCTGGCCAAGGATAACGGAAATTTTAGGTATTTTAATGTCGTTTCTAGAACCCTGGAGACATTTTATTTATATAAGTCATTTACACAACACAAGCCTTTATTAAGACACTCCGTCTTATACAGACGATTCTCCTGTTAGAAATTAATCTAAAAAGAAATGAGAAGCAGAGGAAGAAACTGAATCCTCGCTCAGAAAAGATAAAAATAAGAAAAGGAAAGACTATCAATGTTTATATAACTCATTTTACAACGTTATTATTTCGTATGTAAGGTCATGATATTAAAATCTAAGACAGATATTCTCAGAATTTTTAAACCAAAAACAAATTTGATGTAATTTGAGTCAAAAGGTGATTCATTAAAAAGGTTTATATGAAAAAGGGCGTGCCTAGATCTGTAAAGAAAAATAAGCTCATTTTTTCTCAAAATCTCTCGAAATATCCAGGTACGTCTTTTTTCATATAAACAGATTTGATATAAGACTGGTTTCTCAAAAACTTGTATTTTAGGCGAAGAGAAGTATAATAAAGAATCTGGTTGTTGTTGTCGTGTCCAATGAAGCGCTTCAGATGTCTCCATGCATCTCTATCACAGCAGTCGCAATGTCGACTATCTTTTCTCTTCATTGGAAAATGGGTGCCGTTGCCACGTTAGTCACCTTGGAAACGAACCAGAATTTGGTCAAATATTCCAAGGGTCCAGGGGGGACCACAGGGAGGGGTGGTCGGATTTCTTCCCCCCAAGAATCTGGTTGCTGTAGGTAATATGTCAATATACATTTAAAATAGCGATTTTCTGAATTCTGTTGCAAATGAACATATATTCTGGAATATTTATCTTGATATATCATTTTTTATTTATTTATCTAAATTTAAAGCGCTATGTCCCCTTATGAACACTTGCACTGCCATACATGTATGCCTCTACATTTGTCAATACATATTTACAATTATTTTAGAGCCGCTAGGTGGCCGATCTGGCTGGACGTGCGTCATCTCGCTCCGCAAGTCTCGGTAAACATTGCCTAAATTTCTTAATTTATTTTCTAAATGCTTACGTTGAAATGTTTTAAATCGGTTAACTGTTTTGCTATTTAATTTTACCTTGCTTTTTTATATAGTTCGATTCGTTTCTCTTTGGATTAAATATGAATTATATGGTTAGGTTACTGAGAATTTGAAACTGGATGAAATTTTTGCATACTTTGAGAATAAATTTCAACAAAATAAAAAATATTCTGACTAAAAATGATTTGTCATATCTTTCGACTATGTTAAAACAAACGAAAGATGGAATTTCTTCTATGATTGAATCGGATAACCAGAACCTTTTGGCACAGATGAATAACACCGTCGGCAACATAATGGAAGAGAAGCTCGGTGAGATTCGAAGCGTGATCTCCTTGAAAGGATTATCTTATACCCAAGTCACACAGCGAGATCATAAACAGAAATTTATTGAGGATAGACAGCGGACCTTAAACACTGAAGCTACACTGCTCGCAGTTCCTCTAAATAATGAGCCCATTAACAACATAGCTCAGGCAATTTCAACTAATATAAAAAAAGTTACGAGAAAATGGTAATGGGATACGAATTAATCAAATTCTTAACACCAAAAATGTAATAGTAATAAAAACTCCTAGCGACGAAGTGGCTAAACACTTGTTAAAGAAACTGAGCATGGCGGCGGAATTGAAGGCGAATAGTAAAATTTTTACCCCGCAACCTAGAGACCCAACAATCGTTATAAAAAATGTCAGTAAATTAACGGAAGAAAATAATTTAATACCAATCATATGTACCATGAATCCTGATTTGAGTGGACTAGAGAATGAAATCCGAGTACTGTTCCCCATGAAATCCAATACCTCTCACCACAATGTAGTGATGCGGGTTTCTCCACAGTGTATCAAACCTTAAGAGATGCCTGAGAGATGCCATGTGCACGACAAAGTATTAGTTAGGCAGTGCCAGAAATGTTTTGAGTCTAATCAAAGACATAAAATCAGCGAATGCTCCCATGAAAAGATTTGCCTAATATGCGGCGAGGCGGGAAATCATGAGTGTTCGCGTAAACAAAAATGTTTCAACTGCGCTAAACACCCGAAGTACAAGAATGGAAGGTCTCTTGATCTCAAGGCGAACTCCAGCGAATGTCCCCTGTAGAAAACCCAGATGGAAATAGTAATACAAAGAACTCAATACCATTCAGATGAATGATAACAATATCAGAGGTATACAATTTAATGCAAGGAAAAGTATGATGGCAACTAGTGAGTTAGGTGTGACAATTGCGGACGATCCTCCTGATATCATATTTCTACAAGAACCATACATGTGCAATGACACAGTGGAATTTGGCAAGAATTCACGAATAGTATGTTCTAGCACAGATAGGCAAATTTATACTGCTACTATTATTTTGAACCGAAACATAATATATGAGAAAATTAATAGGTTTACAAATTCCTTCTGTACACACAGCGATCTCTCTCTATTTCAATGGGAAAAAAATAGTTATTGCCAATATTTATATACACCCAAACTCTATGGCTGCATTTCATATCCAATTCATCTCAGAAATACTTGAGGCCTTTGGTCAACTCTCAATTATCCTTTGTGGAGATTTCAATTCAAGACATCCACTCTGGTTCGATTCAACGACAAATAAAAACGGATAAATTCTAAAGTCTATTATTGAGGAGCAGAATCTATTTGTTCATAATCTTAAAATCCCAACTTGCAGAAATGCTAGCATAATCGACTTGACAATTTCTAATAAACACTCCATTAGTCTAATACATAACTGGAGAACCTCAGCACTTTCTGTTACCTCAGACCATTTGGCAATACTTTTTGATATCTTCAATATGATGAACTTGGCAAACAATAATAAGCAGACATCGACATGGAAATTCAGAGAAAAATCGGCGAATTGGACAAAATTTGCTGAGGGTATTTCGCCTTCGGATTTGCTGGATTTAAATTCAGCTTCTAAACACATTGTCAATTGTGAAGATATTGATAATGTGGTAAACAAATTGACAAATTTAGTCATTGAAGCTGCATACTCTTCTCTCGACGTCAAGCATCACACCTCTATAAACACGACAACTTCCAAAGAATGGTGGAATAAAGAGCTTGAACAATTAAATGAACATTCACATTAACTCAGGAATTTGTATTATAGAGGGAAAAACCTGAATCCGAGTATTTTCAGAGCGGCAAGAAATAAATACTCAAGAGCCATTAATAGAGCAAAAAAGACGTCGTGGAAAATATTTATTGAAGAAAATGAGTCTACGAATGCTTTCGGGAATGCATACAGGATTTTTAAACGGTTAAGATCGGCCGACATTCAGGTGGGCATACCATTACTGAATAAAACTGCAGAGTGCATGAGAGAGCAAAAGATAAAGGAAATGCTAACAGCATTTTTTCCTGATGATTATGTGCGGTTGGACAATGAAGAACACACTTTAATTAGAAGTCACTTCCCAAGTTTTACCAACAGGGAATCATTTTTATTACTGAAAAGGAAATAAAGGATTTGTGCTCGAATCTTAATATCAGAAAGGCTCTTGGTCCAGATAAAGTGAGTAATAATATGATTAAGCATTCATTATTATCAATCCTACCCAGTTTAGTCAAACTCTTTAATAGGTGTTTAGTGCTAAATTACTATCCTGAAAGCTGGAAACATTCGGTATTAAAAATTATTACGAAACCGCAAAAATCTAACTACGAAGCAATTAATAGCTATCGCGCCCAATTTCACTGACTCAAATTTCTCAAAAATATTTGAAACGATCATAAAATAAAATACTCGATTATTATAATCATAATAACTTACTGAGCCATAGACAACATGGATTTACGAAAAGAAAATCTACAATAACGGCAATGGACAAAATAACCGAGACCATACTTAAACACAAACAAAACGAATCGGTTGCATTGATTGCCATTGATATAAGTGGTGCGTTTGATAATGCGTGGTGGCCTGCCTTAATAAAAAGAATGGATGAAGACCACGTCCCAGCAGTTCTTATAAAAATCATCCAATCATTTTTAAATCGGAGAAGAAAAACTAGTCTCGCCTTCTCGAATACTACAATTTCAAAATATTTATCAAAGGGATGTCCTCAAGGTGGACCATTATCACCTTTATTGTGGAATATATTGCTGTTGATCAACTTCGTATCCCCAAATTCTGAAGTAATCTGTTATGCGGATGATGTTTCCATTGTTTGCTGGCACAAGACCATAGAAGGGTTAAAAATGAAGCAGAAAATACTTTAAATTATGTAATACAATAGTGTACAAGAAATAAGCTAAAGCTAAGCCCTGAGAAAACCGGCTTAATGCATATGCACGGCAAACAAAATATTCCTATGGGAACTCCAAACTTCATAATAAAACCGGTGGAAGAAGTAAAAATTTTAGGTATAAAATTTTCTAATCACAGAATTAAGTCAAAAATTAACTTCACACCCCACATTAATGATATTCTTTGTAAAACCAACCGTATGAAAAATCTGTTATTTTCACTCTGTGGGAAAATGTGGGAATTGGATGCTAAAAAAAAGATTAATTTTATATAAAACTCTTTTCAGACCTATATTAACCTATGGATCTGAAATATGGTATAAATTTATTAATATAAGAAGTAAGCAAAGATTAAACTTTCAGCAATATCAGATTCTTCTTTGGGTAGTGAGAGCCTATAAAACGATCTCATCAAATTGTATTCATAGTTTGGCAAAAATACCTATTCTCACAGATCACATAGAATCGTTGATAATAAAATACGAATTGGCCAATTTATCAAAAGAAGAAATTAATTTATTTAGACCGCATGCCCCAACTATAATTCATAACTTCATAGAATCAAGAATGGCTGAAACAATAGCTAACACTAATGAAACATTCCGAAAATTTTTCCCAGTTGGAATTCCTTTTTATTTTCGTCCGAATTTTTATAACTCACAGTTCATCACAAATCATGGTAATTTTGGAGAATTTCTGTCGAAAATCGGGGCAACGGATGATCCTAGCTGCTTCTGTGGAAAATAAAACCAAGAATCAATACATTTATTATTAGAATGTCCGATATTTCACAGCTACAGAAGTAATCATTTTTATCCCATCGAAGAAATTTGCGAATTTGTATATAACAAAGACACTTATGTAAAACTAGACGAATGGCCCGGGCAACGCCCGGGTTTTACCCGTGTGCGAATATATTTTAAAAACGTTTTAATTCAAATACTATTCGTTACAATTATAAATTTGGCGCCATGGATGTCACTCTTGTGAAACGTCCCGTTCCAAACTGTGTGTTTTTATAATGTTTTAGCTATATATAATATAACGGTATAATAACGGTATAAAGAAATAATGAGCCTATAGCCTAGTGGTCATGGCATCTGCCCGGTAAGCGGAAGGTCGTGGGTTCGATTCCCATCCGTTGACACTTTTTTATTTTATCCATTCTGACCAAATTCGATCCGTGAACTTCACAAGACATAATAAGGCAATTATATAAGTAGACTTCCCGGTAAGCGGAAGGTCGTGGGTTCGATTCCCATCCCTTGACACTTTTTTTTATTTTATCCATTCTGACCAAACTTCACACAGTGAACTTCACACAGACAGAATAAGGCAATTATATAAATAGATCTTCATCTTGGCTACACCTTGTATACATCTTGCTTCCTAGGGTTGCCTAGAGTGGCCGCTATAGACAGGGTGGTCTGTGTAGACAGGTGGATGTATCACACAGCTGATGACAGGGTTGCCTAGAGTGGCCGCTATAGACAGGGTGGTCTGTATAGACAGGTGGATGTATCACACTGCTGATAACAGGGTTGCCTAAGGTGACCGCTATAGACAGGGTGGTCTGTATAGACAGGTGGATGTAACACACTGCTGATAACAGGGTTGTCTACAGTGGCCGCTATAGACAGGGACCACTATAGGGACCTATACAGTGACCGCTATAGTCAGGGTGGTCTGTATAGACAGGTGGATGTATCACACAGCTGATGACAGGGTTGCCTAGAGTGGCCGCTATAGACAGGGTGGTCTGTATAGACAGGTGGATGTATCACACTGCTGATAACAGGGTTGCCTAAGGTGACCGCTATAGACAGGGTGGTCTGTATAGACAGGTGGATGTAACACACTGCTGATAACAGGGTTGTCTACAGTGGCCGCTATAGACAGGGACCACTATAGGGACCTATACAGTGACCGCTATAGTCAGGGTGGTCTGTATAGACAGGTGGATGTAACACACTGCTGATAACAGGGTTGTCTAGAGGGGGGCAGGGAGGACACGTGTTCGCCGGCAGCCAATGGGCGCGCATTCTATCCGTGAGCTTCAGACAGAATAAGGCAATTATATAAGTAGATTCAATAATTTTTGTAAATTCATTTTAGATTTTCTCTTCTGTTTGAGAAAACCATCGTTTCAGTTTTAATTGTGTTTTTAGTCGGTTATTGAGTTGTATATAATGAATTGTATATAGGTTGCTAAAATAATTTATTTTAGATTTTCTCTTCTGTTTGAGAAAACCATCTTTTCAGTTTTAATTGTGTTTTTAGTCGGTTATTGAGTTGTATATAATGAATTGTATATAGGTTGCTAAAATAATTTATTTTAGATTTTCTCTTCTGTTTGAGAAAGCCATCGTTTCAGTTTTAATTGTGTTTTTAGTCGGGTATTGAGTTATATATAATAATCCATTTTAGATTTTCTCTTCTGTTTTAGAATACCATCGTTTAAGTTTCAATTATGTTTTTAGTCCGGTTATTAAATTGTATAAAATGAATTGTATATAATCTACTAAAATGTATTTAGGTGCAAGTATCCCGAGCTGGTATATCGCGTCCGATATGTGTCAAATAAAAATAAATAAATATTTACAATTATTTCAGGCCGTAAATAATAGATCAATGTTTAATAACAATTGTTGATTATTCTCTTGTCAGTGCTTTAGATAACAAAACAGTACTTTTACAACCTAATATATACATAATATATCTTTATTTTTCTTGTACAATGATGATTTACTTGTTTTGTTTTTGTTGTAAATATTCTCATGAGCCTTTCTGGAATTGATGGTTTGAATATATAAGATTGTCCCAAAATTTTGTGTTTTTCTTAAAACGTTGTTTTTTTTCTTAATACTTGGAGAATAATATTATTACGCGGCAAATACATAATAATACATAATACAATTACTTTATACATAATACAAAGACATCATACATAACGGCGAATAATTATATGGCAAATAATATTGATATTTCAATTCTTTGCAAGTGTTTACGAACTTTTGGGACAACCTTGTATTAGGATGAAAAAGAAAAATGGACAACATATAGTTCTTCTAGACATATTCTTTTAGGCTGAGATTAAATCTTAGTCTATTTAGGTTTGATTCTCTAATTTAATATATTTTTACAAAAAATTACTATTTACAACAACAATAAAAAGCTTTATTAAGTCCTTTTAGTCTTATACAGATTCTCCAAGCAGAAATGTAGGATACATGCAGTAAAAACAGTAATAGTACTGTTTTGTTTCCCACTTGGCAAATACGCAAGTAGGAAAATCAGAATGATTGTTTACAAAACAATTTGTTCTCGTTAGGCTTAATTGAATATAATGTTTATACTAGTTTAAAGAAATAAGTTTACTTATCTTGGTCAGGCAATCATCCCAAGCTTTACAAATGAATTTATTTTATTTTTCTTTACATTGAATATTTAAAGAATATGATTTAAAGCCGCAGAGAGCTATGAAATGCATTGTCTTTAGTGGCGCGCGTTGGTAAGAAGAATCTTCTAGAAGGTGGCGAGCTCCCTCTGGCGGCGCCGCCAGCTGGCCTCCCATTGGTCAGCGATGACGTAGCTGGTGTACTTACATCGCTGCGCGCTGCCTCTGCCACTTATGTTAGAATAAAACGAAACATACTCCCCTCCTGTGGACATAGTCCACACACAAGGCAAAAGAAAAGGATCACATAGTGTAGAAAGTTTTTTTGAAGAAGAAGAAGAAGAAGAATTATTAGAATGGCAGAAGTGCAATCTTCGAGATGGGTCTTATTAGATAATGTTGTTTCTCTGTTTGAAGTTCCACAACTCGGACATTGCCATCCGCTCCAGGTGACACCTTGGTGATGCGGCCAAGGCTCCACTGCATTGAAGGCATAGGAAAGTCTTTTACCAACACCAAATCTCCAACCTTCAGGTTGGAAGAGGGTTTTTTCCACTTGGACTGTTGTTGCAGATTGTTTAGATATTCCCTGGACCATCTTTGCCAGAAAACATCTCTGGCCTTTTGAATTAATTTCCATCTAGTTAAGTAGTTGTCATTAGGGTGATAACTGGGCTCTGGGAGTGCTGTTAATGGTCTTCCAATCAAAAAATGTCCTGGAGTGAGAGGGTTGAAATCATTTGGATCCGAACTCATCGGATACAACGGGCGAGAATTCAAGCACGCTTCAATTTGACTTGTCAGAGTATTGAGTTCTTCAAAATTTAAAACTGCAGATTTTAAACACCTTAGGAGATGATACTTCAATGATTTAATTCCTGCTTCCCAAATGCCGCCGAAGTTTGGAGCAGATGGAGGTATAAAATCCCAAGTGATGTGTTCATTAGCAACATAACTTTGAATTGAAGAATCCTTTACAAGTTGATGTATATTATTCAAAATATTCTTAGCTCCTTCAAAATTAGTAGCGTTGTCGGTGAAAATATCAGAGGGTTTTCCTCGACGAGAGATGAATCTTCTAAAAGCAGCGAGGAAGGCAGGGGTTGACAGATCTGAAACTATCTCAAGGTGAATAGCCTTCGTTGAGAAACAAATGAATAATGCTATATATGATTTTAATGTTACTTTTGTTCTTATGACATTAGGTTTAGTTATAAATGGTCCTGCGAAGTCTATTCCTGTTTTGCTAAAAGGGCTTGAGGGTATGATTCTATGGATAGGCAGATCTTCCATGATTTGTTTTGACACTTGGCGTTTCGTCTTGAAACATGTCATGCAACGATTAAAGAGCCTTTTTACTAGAATTCTACCGGATGGAATCCAGTACTTTTGTCGGATGGCACACAGAGTTAATTGGAGACCAGAATGAAGATGCTCTACGTGGAATTGTTGAACAATCAATTCTGTAACAAAATGGTTGTGAGGAAGAATTATTGGATGCTTCTCATTGAATTGCAGGTTGGATTTGCGCAGTCGACCTCCTACACGTAGAATTCCTGATGAATCAATAAATGGGTTTAAGGATAAAAGTTTTGAGTTTGATGGTAGTACTTTGCTTTGATTACAACATTGAATATCAGTTTTAAATTCTGAACTTTGGATGATTTGAATAAGAGTTCGAATTGAATTATCGAGCTCATTAGAGGACAATTCTTTGTGTTTTATTTTGTCGCTGCTGTGTTTAGCATTGTGGATAAATCTTAGGAGCCATGCCGTAACTCTGCTCAGCTTCCTGAATGTTGAGAATTTAAAAATAAAGTCTATAATAGGACAAGTAGTGAAATGAACAATCGGAACAGTCTTTCTTTTTTCATCACAAACTTCTTTTGGAAGTTCATATGTGATTGGCAGCGGATCTTGTAAACTTGAGTTTGATAGCCAATCAGGACCATTCCACCAAAGTGAATGGTTTACTAGCTCTGAAGAAGTTATACCTCTGGAGGCGCAATCTGCAGGATTATCCTTGGTAGACACATAGTACCAAGAAGATTGCAGAGTTAGTCGCTGAATTTCTGCAATCCTGTTACCAACAAAAGGTTTCCAATGTTTTGATTCAGATTTTATCCAACATAAAACAATCTGGGAATCTGTCCACAAAATTACTCGGTCAATCTGCAACAGCAATGAGCTGCAAATGGAATCATATAAATTTGAAAGGAGAAGAGCAGCACAAAGCTCCAGACGAGGTATTGACGTTGCCTTCAAGGGAGCGACTTTTGTCTTGGCAGCAATTAATGTGACTTGAACATGACCAGATTTGAAACGAGATTTCATATAAACAACTGATGAATATGCAGATTCGGAAGCATCACAAAATCCATGGAGTTCTAAAGAATGTATAAGTCCCTTGCAGGAAATATATCTAGGAATTTTAATATGATTTAGCATGGCCAAATCCATTTTCACTCTCCTCCAATGAGAACACAACGATTCAGACAAGGGATCATCCCAATCCAAATCCTGTTTCCACAAAGTTTGGAACAGAATCTTGAAGCTAATGATCACCGGTGATAACCATCCCAAAGGGTCATAAATTCGAGAAATGTCCGATAACAATTGTCTTTTAGAATATACGTCTTTTGGTGAATTGACTGTAATTGTGAAATTATCCGTGGATGGATTCCAATTTATCCCAAGAATCTTAACAGATGAATTATCTCCGATTTCATATGAATCATGTGCTTTCAGCGCTTCTGGTACCTCTGAAAGAACCTCAGGGACATTTGACATCCATTTTCTTATGCAAAAGCCACCAGATAAAAGGATTTTACGGATATCATCAATGAGAACTTTTGCTTCTTCGATTGTTGTTGCGCCAGAAAGTAGGTCGTCTACATAAAAATCAGTTTTTAAGATTTTAGATGCCTCTGGGAACAGGAGTTCTTTGTCGGTGGCAAGTTGCATCAAGGTACGGACTGCAAGATATGGTGCACACGACATTCCATAAGTTACTGTGAGCAATCTATACTCCAATAAAGATTCCAATGGACTATTTCTCCAGAAGATTCTCTGAAAGTCGAGATCAGAAGAGTTCACTTTTATCTGTCTGTACATTTTCTCAAAATCTCCCGTAAAAGCTATAGGATTAGTACGAAACTTCACAAGAATATTGAAAATATCATGCTGCAATTTTGGTCCAGTATGAAGAAAGTCATTTAAGGAGTAATTGTTGCTCGTTTTGCACGATGCATCAAACACTACTCTTAATTTAGTAGTGCTGCTCTGCTCACGCAGAACGCAATGGTGAGGTATATAATAGCACTTGTCTGATGGTTTGTCACGATCCTTTTTCGGAATGAGCTCCATGTGGTTGAGAGAAAGATATTCCATCATGAAATCTTTATATTGCTGAAGAAGATTCGAAGATTTGTGCAATTTTCTCTCAAGAGCAAGAAATCGTTTCATGGCATTCTGACGTGAGTCTCCGAGATTAGGCACAGATTTAAACGGTAGACCAACAGAATATCTTCCATCTGTTGATATGCAAAAGTTTTTGTCATAAATGTCCCCGCAACTCTTCTCCTCTTTAGTCAATGGAAGAGCGGCAGGAACCGATTCCAATTCAAAAAACTTTCGCAGATTATCATCTCCTTGGGATGTTGAGCATAAAGAGATATAGCTGTTTTCAGTCTCAGAACTGGAAACATTTCCTGAAAGTATCCATCCTAACTTGGAACTACAGGCAGTGGGTCCTGGATGATTTTGGAATCGTAGTTTTCCTGTATATAAAAATGGGGCTAGGTCTGCACCAATTACTAAATCAATGGGACTTGTTTTATCAAAATTGGGATCTGCTAATAAAGTATTCTTAAGATGAGGCCAATTATCTCTATTTATCAGAAAATTAGGTAAATCAACAGTGATTTGATCGAGTATTATGGATGAAATTTTGAATATTCTATCAGAAAAATGAGGCTTAAATTGAAGAAAGGTCTCACTAGCAGACTGCTGTATTGGTTGGTTACCAATTCCAAAAACTGTGAGTTGGCTCTTTTTAACAGGAAGATTCAACTTTTCACGACAATTTTCTGTTATTAGATTTCTTTGAGAACCAGTATCAATCAAAGCTCTGCAAGGATGAAACGATCCATTTTCTGCTCTCACTCTCACGATAGCAGTAGATAATAAGATTGTCTCATTGGGCTTTGTTGTATCACTGAGAAAACATGAAACGCTAGATTGGGCAATTGGGGCTTCAATTGAAGTGGTATTCAAAGGTTCGGGTTGGAAGGAATGCAAAAGAGTGTGATGTTTTTTGTTGCATGATTTACAATGCATAGTGATTTTACATGATGTTACTCTGTGGTTGGATCGCAAACAATTGAAACAAAGGTTATTGGTTTTGACTATGTTCCATCTTTCAAGGAGAGAATTTTTATGGAACTTGTCACATTTGAATATAGGATGTGAATTTTTGCATAATAGGCATTTATCATCACCTTTTGAAATAGAATTATAAACATGTGTTTGTTTCACTACAGATTTATCCTCTTTAGCATAACCTTTTATCGATTGCAAACTTTTTGCTTGTTTTTCAAGAAACATAATAAAATTTTCGTAGGATGGAAAGCCATCATCTATCAACGTCAATTCCCATTGCCTTTTCAAATCATCACCTATTTTTCTTTGTAGGAAATGTATTAGAAAGATATCAACAAGTGTATTTCTTTCCAAACCCAGTGATTTCAAATTTCTCATGGCTTCATTACATATATCTAGTAGTTCGAAAATGGCCTTGGAATTTATCAGTTTTAAAGGTTTTAAAGTGAATAATTTTGTACATTGTGAAAAGGCAAGTTCTTTTTTGTTATCATATCTGGAGACCAATGTGGCCCAAGCATGGGCATAGTTTTCATCAATAACAGGAAATCCCCTAATAAGTCGTTCAGCGTCTCCAGTAACAGCTGATTGTAAATATTGCAGCTTTTGTGAATCAGTTAGAGCGGTATTGGAATCAATAGACAGAGAAAACAATTGCTTGAAACTAAGCCATTCGTTAACATCACCAGAAAAGGAAGGTAAATTAAATTTAGGAAGTTCTATTTTACTTGTGGTTGGTTGATTTATATCATCAATTTTGCTTGAACTGGCTGTACAAGATACTTTATTGATATTCGCCACTAAATTTCTAAGATTATCCTTGTATTGCATCACTCTAGAAAAGTAAACTTCATCATCAAATTCAGAAAATGTTAAAAGATTACAATAAGTTTTTTCAATGTTAGATTTTATATCTAAAATATCTTGTTTAAATGTCTGTAAATTTGCATCATCCTTCGATTCAATTATCTTGAGCGAAATTTGTTCAAAATAATCCACTTGTTTGAAATGAAATTCAAGAATATTTAAAGTAGCTTTAAATTTGGCAGCCATTTTTAATTTTTGCTATTATTAATTTTTTAATAATTCAAAAATGAATTATAATTATTTATATTTAAATAATTATTTAATAGATTTATTCCCGGGTTTCGGCACCAATGTTTTGTTTCCCACTTGGCAAATACGCAAGTAGGAAAATCAGAATGATTGTTTACAAAACAATTTGTTCTCGTTAGGCTTAATTGAATATAATGTTTATACTAGTTTAAAGAAATAAGTTTACTTATCTTGGTCAGGCAATCATCCCAAGCTTTACAAATTAATTTATTTTATTTTTCTTTACATTGAATATTTAAAGAATATGATTTAAAGCCGCAGCTATGAAATGCATTGTCTTTAGTGGCGCGCGTTGGTAAGAAGAATCTTCTAGAAGGTGGCGAGCTCCCTCTGGCGGCGCCGCCAGCTGGCCTCCCATTGGTCAGCGATGACGTAGCTGGTGTACTTACATCGCTGCGCGCTGCCTCTGCCACTTATGTTAGAATAAAACGAAACAAGTACCTTAATGGTAATATGAAATTTATATGAATATTGTAACGTAGAAATCAAGCCTTGAAATATCCTAAGATGTAAAAGTATTTATTGATGACGTCACAGCGACGAGTCGACAATTATTAACAGGTAAGCAAAACTATCTACAGCTAGAGAATCTTGAGCAGGCAAGCAAAGAGATATTTTGATAATTATTTTACATATAAGATTAATATATATTTATATAATCTGTTGAATAGTTTCATTGAATAATTAAAATTTTAATTAATAAATTATTTCTTCGTCACATAGCCTCCTCCTATAGAGAGCATCGACCCGATGCTCAGCAGGAGACTTACGTCGTCAGTCTTAAGAACTAGTACTAGGGCCAGGGATATTTTCAGGTGTCTGCGGTGGATGTCTTCTTTCAGTTGAGATATCTTCTTCATGAGGACTTGGTAGGTCTATGTTTACGTCAAGGTAGTGACAAAAGTTACTATTTACGGGTTAACACACAAATACAATATACTAGGGCCTACAGTAAGAGTAACTTAAACACAGAAAAAAACGTGGACTCAAAAGTACAACACCAACAAAAAAAGTAAATAATAAATCACAATTTGTTGAATAAAATAAAAAAACAGTACTTAGCTTTATTGCTGCTTAGGTAGGGATCGGACCGGGGTTACACAGGTATGCGCCGAGATTGCCAGACAGGGATATAGCACGCAGAGAACACTTTAAGTGTCTCCACACGAATCCACCACACTCGCCTCGACTCATACCATAGCCCCATTTATATACAAACATGGCCACATTCGTCCAATGAGAAGGCGGGAGAGATTTGTTCACAAACAAACGAAAACAAAAAAATTATTTCCACTAAAACCTGAGATAAGATATGATAAGATTGCAAATATTTGTCAATTTAATTTGACAAAAGGTATCTTTCCAAAGAAAAAAAAAGAAACTAACAAATCTCCCAAACATTCCCATTGTCCCGTAAGGAAAACCTCCCGCTATTCGGGAGGGAAAAGCTCACGGAAGCCATGTTATAAAGATTTAAAAAAAAACTAAAGAGAGGAGAAGTAGGCATCCGGGTCGTTCCATAAAGGTGCCTTCCATCTTGCTCCTCCCAAAAGAAACTTCAAAAGAAAAATCTGCGCATACTACGTGAGTTATCATGAGTGATTACCAAACACACATATATAATATGCTTTAGCAGACAGAGTTTAATGGGGGACCAAATAAGCTCTCATCTGGGACCGGCTGGGTATGTTAGGTAGAGACTTAGGGTACTGACAGACGCTCACTTGATGAGAAACCGAACGATCCAATTCCATTCAGTTCTCTCAAGTCCAAGAGCTAAAAGCTCTTCTTAATGTCTGTTTCTAAACGCTTTCATCCTATCGACATGTACAACTTTCACATCGTGCATGGTGACCCCTCTTACTCTAAAGTTAACATCGGAGACCCTAGCTTCCACACGGAAAGACCCATAGACGTTGGAGTAACCTTCAGTCTTAGGAACAGCTAGCATTACCAGATCTCCTCTGTCGAAACTTCTGGAATAAGGTGGCCTAGGATTCATAAGCTTTTTAGCAGAATTACCGGACATAAACTGTCTGACAGTCTCCTTTGCTTTCCGCATCACCCTTAACCTCTCAGCCCAAGTAGGCTTTCTAAAACTATTAACAGACCCAGCGCTACACTCACAGCTTCTGTTAAACTCAGTAGGTGGCAACTTTACAGCCTCGTTTTCAATGCGCTTCACTGATTTCTCCTCGAAGGAGCTTGAAACCATCGGTCTATGCACACTGGCAACGTAGCTAAGGTCTACATAATCTCGGTCTTCTGGTTTCAAGGAAATCATGCTGCAACGCTCCCGTATGGCAGGTAACGGGATATTGAATCTCCTTATATCATTGATTCCCAGAATCCCGTCGTAGGCCTTATCTCCGAGTGACATTAGCCAAAACCTTATCTCTCCCAGCTCAATGCCGTTTTCGTTACCAACTCTACAGGTTTTAACACGTGTAAGTGTCTGCTCTTGGCCTGTCACTGACACTATACGTAAAGTTTTAAGTGCATCGTCCCAATTCTCCTTCAATACATTGCACTTTTCAGAATCAATAATAATAACTTGGCTTCCTGTATCATATAACAGGTGCCACATATTGCCGTTAATATTCACCTTAACTATTGGCAGATTTCCAAACTGATATCTGCCATAAGAACGTATGTTCACTATCTCAGCATTGTCAAGAGTATTGCGGTTGGCAAACATAGCAGACTGTCTTGAGCAATCAATAGCTATATGTCCTAATCTACACTCAGGTGGACTCAGCTTGATTTCGCCCAAAAATTTAGTCAGTTTTTCTATCTCACCTCTAAGGTCTTTAATACACTGCTCATTTTCGTGCTTCATCCTGTTTACGCTGGCACTAAGCATCTTCATCTCACTCTTTATGCTATTTATTTCTTCAACCCCTTCTACTGAACATGCCCCTTTCATAAAGCTGCAACGGTGTTCTACACTATCCTCCGTGGCCATGACACTGACTGCTTTGTCTATTGATTTAGCCTCACTGCGAACAATAGCCTCTCTATACTTATCGAGCACATTTTCGAGGAAAATTTCGAACACTAGGCTATCGTCAAAACTGTACTCTACTTTATCTCTAATGGCCAGGAATCTTTCTTTAAAAACCATAGGACTTTCCTCAACTCTCTGCTTAAGACCTTCTATTAATTTAAGGCATTCCCTAATACCACGCGCTTTCTTAGGGTACAATATGTTCAGTTTACTAACAATACTTTTGAAACTGCTATCGTTACGGATACCCATCTCCTCTAAGCTCAACCTAACTTCAGGGGATAGAGCCTCGAACATGAGCAATGCTTTGACCTCAGGATCCCATTTGCCTACTCGAGCTTTAAGCTCGACTTCCCGAATGAAAGACTCGATATCAACCCCATTAAACACTGACAAGTTAAGCATAGAGTTCACAAACATGATGGAGTACAAAAAATAGTAATAAACCACTCAATCAAAGAAAAAAAAACGCACGTAAAATTACAGGAATTTACACGTGCAAACACCAGTAATCCTGGCAGGGCTCGCCAATGACAAAAGTTACTATTTACGAGTTAACACACAAATACAATATACTAGGGCCTACAGTAAGAGTAACTTAAACACAGAAAAAAACGTGGACTCAAAAGTACAACACCAACAAAAAAAGTAAATAATAAATCACAATTTGTTAAATAAAATAAAAAAAACAGTACTTAGCTTTATTGCTGCTTAGGTAGGGATCGGACCGGGGTTACACAGGTATGCGCCGAGATTGCCAGACAGGGATATAGCACGCAGAGAACACTTTAAGTGTCTCCACACGAATCCACCACACTCGCCTCGACTCATACCATAGCCCCATTTATATACAAACATGGCCACATTCGTCCAATGAGAAGGCGGGAGAGATTTGTTCACAAACAAACGAAAACAAAAAAAATATTTCCACTAAAACCTGAGATAAGATATGATAAGATTGCAAATATTTGTCAATTTAATTTGACAGTAGCTTTTTCTAATTTCTACTGTGGTCGGCAAAGGGAGATTTTATAACTTTACGGCCTCACCTCCAATGTGGTCTATCATCTAGTTTTAATGGCGGGGCGTCCAGCTAGATCTTCTAGCAGGTGAGAAATGTTGTCTGTTTCGACCGCGATATGAAGTAGGGATTCGGTAGCGAGTGAAAGTTTTCCTCGGTGATTCGTCATTGGGGTCCTGAGATTCAGCTCGAGAGTTGTAGGATAACATTGCGTCTTGCTTTCTTTGGAAATAGTCATTTCTCCTTTCCTCATTGTGTCTCTTCCTGTCACGGCAATAGCGGACGACGTGACCTGGGCGTCCGCAGTAGAAACAGATTGGCCTTCCCTCAGTTGTCCGCCAATCATTGGTGTCGCGTCTTCCTCCTTGTTTTGGGTATCGAGGTTCAGGATGCAGTCGTATCGTTTGGGCCTCGTATCTAGGCCTGGATGCTTGAGGGGGACTTATTGTAGGTTTTGATCTAGGTGCCAAGGTCTTTACAATCTCTTCCCTCACTAAATCTTCAATGACAGCGATTTTAGGCTCCTCTTGAGGAGAGTCCAATGCTTGCTTTATCTCTTCACGAACAATTTTTCGGATCAGCGATGACAGATCTTCTCCGTCATCCTGGTCACAGAGAGAGGCTACATTTGGTAGGCGCTCGTACTTGGTTGGGGTAACTCGCCTACAGCGGAGCGCTTCGACACGACGACATTCTGTAATGAATTGCTCGGTGCTCTGTACATCCCTCGGTAGGAGTGCTTGATAAAGCTCCTCAGCTATTCCCTTCATGAGGTGGGAGATTTTATCTTCCTCGCTCATTTGAGGATCAGCCTCTTTGCAAAAGCACAGGACATCCTGGATGTAAAATTCGGTACTTTCGCCTTTTAATTGTGCCCGTGTTTTAAGTTTCTTCTCCGCTTGCAATTTTGAATTTTCTTTTTTTCCGAATACATTCTCTAATTGAGATGCGAATTCCTTCCAAGTCTGGATGCTTTCTTCGTTGTTCTCAAACCATTTGAGAGCAGTTCCAGACAGATAAAAATAAACTTTAGTAAGACAAAGGGTTTCATCCCAATGGTTGTACTTTGCCACACGTGCATACCCTTTTAACCATTTTTGGAGATCTTCACCATCCTCCCCGGAGAAAATGGAAGGGTTCCTTGGCAGATGTTGAACAACGTAGTTGCTTACCTGGGTACCTGCTTCCGTCTTTACATTCATAGAAGTTTCGTCTGATTCAACAGAATCAATTTTTCTTTTATTTCTTAATGGGTATCGGTCCAGCTTCTCCACCAGTTGTAACGTAGAAATCAAGCCTTGAAATATCCTAAGATGTAAAAGTATTTATTGATGACGTCACAGCGACGAGTCGACAATTATTAACAGGTCAGCAAAACTATCTACAGCTAGAGAATCTTGAGCAGGCAAGCAAAGAGATATTTTGATAATTATTTTACATATAAGATTAATTTATATTTATATAATCAGTTGAATAGTTTCATTGAATAATTAAAATTTTAATTAATAAATTATTTCTTCGTCACAATATTCAAAACTATTATAGACGCGTATGATTCTTTTGAAAATTAAACAATTTATACTGCCCTTACTGCAATGAAAAAAAATTCCATTGCAGTAAAGACAGTAGAAATTGTTTAATTTTCAAAAGAATCATACGCGTCTATAATAGATTTGAATATTCATAACAGATGGCGCGCTGATGCATCATAATGAAATTTATACATTGGAAAAATTTAATTAAGACAATCAAGCTAATAAATAGATTAGTCTGAGTAAATTGGAGAAAAAGACATTTCTTATACATGGAATTACCACGGAGTCCCAGCAAATGAAGAAAAGAAAGTAAAATCTGTTCACACAAAATCAATATTGATGATGAAATTTATATACAAGAGAGAAAACCTAATCAAGACAATTGAGCTCATAAACAGATTTAAGGGTAAATCCGAGGGAAAGAAAAAAAAAGATACAAAATAAATAAAAGAATGAAAAGAACCACTGAAATTTAAAATGATAGATGCGCTAAGAATTTTCGCATTAATTTGTGGAAATGAAGGACAAAACCCTGAACACCTTCTAATAAACTGTCCGTTAACTTCTGATCTAAGGGAAGAAAACCAACTTTACCTGACAAATGCAAATAAAGCTATTTACAATAAAGACCAATACATCAAGTTTAATAGATTCTGCAGGCTGTATATTTTAAGGCGAAAGTATTGACTGTAGTTTATTGACATCTAGTCAACAGCAAAAAGAGAGTTTACAATTAGAGTTAAAAATAAAGAGAAATATTTACACCAGACGAAGCCTTCTCCGAAGGGACGTCTGGATCCTATCAGGAGCTACAAGCCGCCTTGAGTTCAGACAAGCCCTTGCCAATTCTGGATTTCTTCTCCCCAACATGCTCGATGACAATGTTGAGGAATTTGGAGAGAATTATCTTGTTTTCAGGCGAGAATCGCTCGAGGAGATAATTCCTATCATTGCGGTATAGAACTGCGAACGTGATATATCTCCTGATAATATTTTCCTCATATAGGGGGCTCAGGAAAGTGACATCGTTACTTTGTTCGAGTATCTCTTTTATCTGATTCTCGACAGGACATGTCTGAGAGGGAAATAAAGATTGACCAACCTGCCAGACCACAACCTGGTGCAACACACAATCTACTTATATATTTGCCTTATTCTGTCTGTTTGTCTGTCTGAAGCTCACGGATGGGATTTTTCATAACCATCGGTGGTTCAGTGGTAGAATGCTCGCCTGCCACGCGGGCGGCCCGGGTTCGATTCCCGGCCGATGCATTTTTTTTTTTTTTTTTACAATTTTTAAAACTCATTTATATATTATACAAGAATGACATCCACGGCGCCAATTTATAATTCTAACGAATAGTATTTGAATAAAAGCATTTAATCGGGTAAAACCCGGGCGTTGCCCGGGTCATTCGTATCTACTTAAATATTTGCCTTATTCTGTCTGTTTGTCTGTCTGAAGCTCACGGATGGGATTTTTCATAACCATCGGTGGTTCAGTGGTAGAATGCTCGCCTGCCACGCGGGCGGCCCGGGTTCGATTCCCGGCCGATGCATTTTTTTTTTTTTTTTACAATTTTTAAAACTCATTTATATATTATACAAGAATGACATCCACGGCGCCAATTTATAATTGTAACGAATAGTATTTGAACAAAAGCATTTAATCGGGTAAAACCCGGGCGTTGCCCGGGTCATTCGTATATAATAATTGTATAAACGAATGCAAGACAAAATCACCGCGAATGTTTCTTTTTTTAAGGCAATTTCTTTTTAAGGCAATTATCGTTATTTATCGTTAATTTTTGTTTCGATTTTATTGAAAAAAAAACGATATGGTGCTTTTAAAAATGATCTTTATTACTATGCAGTTTTCTATTTAGTCAATATACCTAAGTTCATGTTGCAAATGTAATTATCTCTATCGATTTAGTAGGTGAAATGCAAAAAAAAAAATAAAAATCGACATGATATAATCTTTATGAAAATTCACATTTTTATTTTTATATTTTCAAGACACACACAGTTTGGGGCGGGACGTTTCACAAGAGAGACATCCACGGCGCCAATTTATAATTGTAACGAATAGTATTTTAATTAAAACATTTTAAAAACACACAGTTTGGAACGGGACGTTTCACAAGAGTGACATCCATTGCGCCAATTTATAATTGTAACGAATAGTATTTGAATTAAAACGTTTTTAAAATATATATGTCATAATTTGTATATAATTATATGCACCCCCGACCCACTATGCATGTACAATGTATGATTTTCAAAGATTTAATAAAGAATGAGGTAACTGGAGGAAAGGAAGTGGCAACAAGACATAGGAAGCAGGCTAAAAGCGGGCACCAGTATAAATAACTTGTACAGTCAATACTTCCGGACAAGACAGGACGTATCTGGTGACCAGAAGTTATAAAAGTTTGAGAGACGCCCAATTTCCGGAACAAGACCGGACGTATTTGACAACCACGGAAGTAAATAGAGTCGAACTAACACTCGATACTTCCTATCAGGCCGGGCATATCTTTCACCAAAGAAAGTCGCCGGTCCAATTAGAAAGATCCACTAAGTAGGTCAACCAATAGGAAAACGGGCACGTCCCAGCCTTCGACCAATGGGAAGGAAGACGACTCGTGGTGTTAAATCGAGAAGCAAGAATTGTCAGTAGTGCTTTGGCTCCAAAAGAGGTGACATCTACTCTCGAGACCTCTCTCCCTCTGCTCATCCCACAGCTAAGTTCAATCACCGCCATGTGATCAGATAAGGAACAATCAAAACCCGCTCCACTCTTCTCAAGCTTTCTTCCCTCCAACCCAGTTGCCTTTTATTTCCAAACCCCATCACGTGTCCTGATTATTCCTAACTGTATGCTTCACTTGCCACTCAACGACTGCGTTTCAACCAATCCTCACCATTCAAATCGAACAACAAGCAATTTCGCCACGATATTGCCACAGAACGGTTAAGTCGACAGGATTCTACAACAGTGTAATAACTTTTGGATTATATTACATAGAGTCGACAGGATAAAGATTATGGAGCTTAATCAGGATCAAAATGGAAATTAGCCCAGACACCAGCAAATCAAACGGCAATGACAAAACCAGCGGAAAAGAAGCGGGCAAGAAGAGAGGCGACCAGGCGCCTTCTAGCGGCCATCATATGGCAGATGACCGTGACCCTCCGACGTGTCGACGCCCCGCAAAGTGAGATGGAGTTCCGGAGCGCCATTCCCCGGGAAGGACGACGGACACAACCCCCGCCAACCCCAGGCGAGTGTCACCAAGGCCGGACACCGACCACCGAGGAATCATCCACCGCCATGCCGTACCCGTATCACAGCACACCCCGACGCCCAGGTGCATGGAATGCACCTCTTCCGCCGTCCAACTGCAAGTTCTGCGGCGCGAGGCACTGGCACAGCGAATGCCGACATCGACCAGTCCCGACGGCCCACGAAAAAGTGCGGACGGTGCAAGCAGTCCCAAAATCACCAGCCCCGAGTCCACAACAACCAAGTCAAGCCAGAGACACCCCAGCCGAGCAGACTTTTCGAGACTAAGGTAGGCACCCCCCCCTATGGCGTCAAGAATTGACTTTGAACTCTTACCTAACCCTACCTACCCCTTTAACCATGTATCTAAACATGTACCAAATGAATGCAAGCACGGGCTAGACCAAAACCTGTCCCAAAGGACTCGTACAGCACATAAAGCTTTCACACATGGAAACCCTTGCCTGCATTCATTGCCCAAACCTCAAATATTTACATGCTACCATTCTAATCTCACACCACACAACTTTTCACTCAACCCAATTACCAGTACTATATGCCCACAACACATAAAGCCACTACGGCTTCAACCTACAATTCCAATAATGCCCAAAAAAGTGTCAGTACACCAACACAGCTCACCCACTTACCACACAAAATCCATACACGCACCCATACGCCATCACGCAACACACACGCACAACCCGCCCAACAAGCGCGACACTCGCGCCAACAGACGACAACGACAAACAAGCGCATGCACAACCGTTAAGAATAATACAATCATCCCGTCTACACAAAACATAGAAAAAATTCACGCCACCAAACAACCACACAATCGAAAAACATTGCGATCTTTCCTAAAAGCTGTGAACGCCTATAAAGAGTTCATTCCGGACCACGCCCGCTTGCGGACGCCACTTGTCAACCTTCTAAAAAAGGATGTCATGTGGGTCTGGAGTGACGAATGCCAGAAAGCGTTCACTAACCTGAAAGAAAGCCTTACCACACACCCCACATTATACCTTTACCAAGAAGGTCTGCCATGCCAGGTGTACTGTAACACCTCAACATTCGGCATTGCAGGCACTCTTAAACAAGTCTACCCTGATGGGAAGACATACCCAGTTCAACATTTCAGCCGCTCTCTGCGTGGTCACGAGCGAAATTATTCAGACTTGGAACTACAATGCCTAGCCATTGTGGAAAGTGTGGATAACTTCCGCGCCTGTCTAATGGGCAGAAGGTTTACAATACTTTCTGACCATCCTGCATTGCAGTGGTTGAAAGAGATCAAAGCCCCGTCAGGCAGATTGTTTCGATGGAGGTTAAGACTGTCAAGATACGAATATGAGGTCCGTAGCATAAATGGAGTACAACAATATGAAACGGGCGTTGTAACTCGTATCCCATTTTGTGGCTTTCTAGATGCGCCACTCATACAGAGCCAACAGTCTTCTCCACCGGGAAAATCTTGCGTGACTATGGATCACAATAAACTGCGCACCGTCTCCCGAAAAGGAGTACTTAAAACTATAGTCCCAAGTTCACTTACAACCAGACTTCTTAAGTCCGTACACACACAACACCACCACCCAAACATCTCCAAGATGACGAGACTCATCTCGTCACAATATTATTGGCAGAACATGACACAAGACATCGCAAAACAGGTAAAAACCTGCCCCACCTGCCGATTCGCTAGAAGAATCGATGAATACAACCAACCTTCACGTAAAAATACCGACACAGGCCCCAAAGCAAAACAGAATTCGTACATAAAGCACAGCGTACACACAACACAAACAATGCCAAAATTACACCACCCACGTCAGAACGATCACACAGCTCAACCTAAATCAATTACCACCGACATATCGCTAATAAAACCATTAACGATCAAACAGGAGAACTGCGAACCTACCAATCATCTAAATTCTACAATTAATAAGGTTCAGGCAAATATTTCAGAGTCCCCATTTACAAAAATCTGGAGGAACATGGGGCAATACCCTATTTTTCATCTGATTTTCATCCTTTGTTTGTTAGTTCTACCATACAAATGTATCCCAATTTTATTCCTTAATTATTTATTTATCTATACCATGTCCGCTCATAAAATTTTCGAACTACAAGAGGCAGTTTTTCATTGTGGACAAGCAGTTCTTCATTGTGGACAAACATTTATAAAACTTCTCATAATTTTAGGAACCATCTTTGCAGAAAATCTAAATAAACTCCGAAGAGATAGAAGTCACTGAAAGATGACCAAACAGTGTCGGAGAAGTCACACTCCAAAAACAAGATCTGAGCCGCACCAAAAATTAAATAAGCGGAAGGAAGAGAGAATTTTGAGACACCGCGACAGGAAGTGTAATCCGCGGCGATAAATTCGGCCTATGCAAACAAAGCGGAGCGCCTCGTCCGATCTCCAATTTCATTCCCTCTCTTTTGCCCGACACACCCCACTTCCGTATCTCTAATTACAATGAGAAGGTCCCCTATTGAGGTCAACTGGGAACCTCTCTATGCCACCAATTTTGGATCCCAGTTCGAGTCTACATATCGATTTTTACCATCCAATTCCACATCCACAAGACAACACATAGAACTCGCTCACACATTTCTTACACAACAGACTTCTAACATTTTTTCACAACACACACAAAGACAAAAAATTACACATAAAGGTTATATAGATTTCCATGTCTCCTGTACACATAGCATAAACGCACTTGAGGGGTAGAATCACGTTTTCACCTAAGTGTCGCTACAGATGAGACAAAAAATTTATAGGGCATGTAGATACAAAAGGGTTCAAACCAATACACCTTATTTTTCATATTAATCATTTTCATTATTTTCTCTCAATTAAAAATGTAAATATATAATCAATTTATCAATTTATTCAACTTATTATCACTTTTTATCATTAATTATCATTTTTTTTCCAATTAGTTTATATTATCATTTTTATTTATCAATTATCATTCTATTTACCACTTAGCTTATATTGCCATAACTCAATTATCAGCGAAAACTCATTGATTTTCGGTTAAACTAAAAACATTAAATCATCCTTTGTTGTTGAAACCTTTTTATTTTTCATTTTTCTTTTTTTTCCAAGCACTCAACTTTGATTTCGCTCAACCACTTTTTATTTTTATTTGATTTCAAAATACCTTATGAAATTTTATTTTTATTTTTATTTTGATTTCTCAAAAGCCCTAATAAAATTCCCTCGGTTTCCATTCCCAATTTCGAGCTAGAATATGGTTAGGCATTTTTTTTTCTCACCATGCACCAAGCATTCACTTTGATTTCTTCCAACTTTTTATTTTTATTTTTATTTTTGATTTCTCAAAAGACCTTATGAAATTTCCTCGATTTCTTTTCTCAAAATTCGAGCAAAAATTAGTTAGGCATTTTTCTTTTTTTTTCACCATGCAACGAAGCATTTTTTTTTCCCAACATGCAACCAAGCATTTACTTTGATTTCTTCCAACTTTTCATTTTTATTTTTGATTTCTCAAAAGCCCTAATAGAACTCCCTCGTTATTATCTCCAATTTCGAGTAGAAATTAGTTAGGCGCATTCTCCTTTCTTTTAATCCACTATGTACCATAGCATTCATTTTGATTTCTTACAATTAAAATTTTTTTGATTTCTATTAATTATACTCAACCTATATCATCAACACCATTCTATTTTTCTTTTATATCACCAGCAATGCTTGTATATAGCCTCTCAATACCCACAACTAATTTTCCCACAAAATTATTTTTTCCTTTACAGAATTCTCTCAGGCTAACCCCTTCTTGAATTCTTCACATGTAGGGGGCGCATCTGTCATAATTTGTATATAATTATATGCACCCCCGACCCACTATGCATGTACAATGTATGATTTTCAAAGATTTAATAAAGAATGAGGTAACTGGAGGAAAGGAAGTGGCAACAAGACATAGGAAGCAGGCTAAAAGCGGGCACCAGTATAAATAACTTGTACAGTCAATACTTCCGGACAAGACAGGACGTATCTGGTGACCAGAAGTTATAAAAGTTTGAGAGACGCCCAATTTCCGGAACAAGACCGGACGTATTTGACAACCACGGAAGTAAATAGAGTCGAACTAACACTCGATACTTCCTATCAGGCCGGGCATATCTTTCACCAAAGAAAGTCGCCGGTCCAATTAGAAAGATCCACTAAGTAGGTCAACCAATAGGAAAACGGGCACGTCCCAGCCTTCGACCAATGGGAAGGAAGACGACTCGTGGTGTTAAATCGAGAAGCAAGAATTGTCAGTAGTGCTTTGGCTCCAAAAGAGGTGACATCTACTCTCGAGACCTCTCTCCCTCTGCTCATCCCACAGCTAAGTTCAATCACCGCCATGTGATCAGATAAGGAACAATCAAAACCCGCTCCACTCTTCTCAAGCTTTCTTCCCTCCAACCCAGTTGCCTTTTATTTCCAAACCCCATCACGTGTCCTGATTATTCCTAACTGTATGCTTCACTTGCCACTCAACGACTGCGTTTCAACCAATCCTCACCATTCAAATCGAACAACAAGCAATTTCGCCACGATATTGCCACAGAACGGTTAAGTAGACAGGATTCTACAACAGTGTAATAACTTTTGGATTATATTACATATACGCACTCGGGTAAAACCCGGGCGTTGCCCGGGCCATTCGTCTAGTATAGAATATTTAACTTATACCTTTATTTTCCTAAAGTTTTGAAATTCTACAATATACGAGTATATATATATGTCATATAAAAATATTATTTTATTCAAAATTATATTTCATAGATTCAAATATTCTGTTAAGTATACCACCAGATGTTGCGACTTCCCTTTATATAACCCATTGTGGTTGTTTCCCGTTGGCCATCCGGCCTAACCTGCCTCTTCCCTGACGGAGATCCTGTCCCTAGCCTCCCCAGCCTGGTCATAGTGCTTTGTATATATTCCGCTTTACGCGGCCATTGGAGCTCAAAAATCATTTTATTTTGGTTAGCAGCCCCATAAATAAAGATATTTCCGTTTCCGGATGGTCGGCTCAAACCTTTTGTAATGATGTAAATATGTCTTTAATTTTTTTTATGCTTACGCCTTAAATCAGGCAATATTTTCCTTAATTATGTTTCATTATCACAATTAAATAAAATTGTGATTCAAAGTTAATTTTATTTAATTATTACCACGACTGCAAAATAATATCACATACTCATAGATTCCAAAATCAAGCAACAAATAGTAATTCTATATCTCTTATTACCAAAATCAACAGAAGAAGTCATTTCATATGTATGTCGTGATGTGTTTTATCCTGTAGGATAACTGTGGTTGGTTATGTGCAGTCATTGTGGCCTCAATGTTCAGAGTGCAATGGCTTATTTCTACAGTTGTATGATAAAGTTTTATCTATTACCGTAATTATATAATGGTTACGTTATAAAGGCAATCCGGAACTAAATTCTTTGAAAACCGAATTATTTATACTAAAGCCTTCCAACAGAGAGCATAGTGAAAGAATGGTCGTGACAATCAACAATAATCGACTGTTGAAGAACAAGGCGTTAAAAGTGCCTGCAGACAACAAAGTAAAATTATGTTTGAATGGGTCGTTTGTGGATTAAAACTACCCATTCACTTGGTGTTTTCAGTTCTTGACTGTAAAGATATATCAATGTTCAGAGTGGTTTCAGGCGTGAATGAATTGCACAAAAATAAAAAGGATAAGGCGTGTTGGATGTCACCACAAAGATGGCGAGAGAGTGTCTCAGCGGGACTGCCCTATATTTGAGCAAGAAGCAGCACACCTGGTACCCCGACATGTTTTTCGGACCTTTTCTCTGTCTGGCCGCCGGCTGTTACTCAAATATAATTTTATTATTTTGTTTTGCATTACATGATGGCCAAACTGGCGATTTAAATTGTTTTTACAGTTTTGGTTATTATACTATAGCTCTATTACATATAGGGATATAAGTATATATTGTAATATATTACAACATATATGTATATATGTCATAATATATACTCTTCCAGGAATAATAAAGCAAACCTACAGTTGACCCAGAGAGAGACGGGAGGGTAAAGTTCGGTCACTTTAGACATCAGCGACATTCCAAGGGGCGACCACTGGGGCCCGTTACTTTGAACCTCGGGACTATTAACACAGTTGGGGATTGTGTGCGACACGAACGGCCGCCGGCTGTGCCGGGCCCGTCTCTCCCCCTCTCTCGCTGGTTGCCTGAGTTCCTTCTCCAACTTGTGGTGTCCTTATTTCTTTCCCCACCTTATTATATTGCCACATATATATATGATAAATTGATTTTATTTATTTTGAAAGTGAACATTGAGCAATTTCATATCTGCTAAATTGGTTTTGCATCAATATATAATATAGTCAAATGTTTTTTTCTAAGAACTCAAATTTTTCAAAAATCGAAATAATGGACAACGAATATTGATGATTCCACTTGAAACCTTCAACTCTATCCAGAGATGTTCTTTTCTAGGAGTAATTTGGAAATTTTCATGAGACTGGATTAGTTCTTTCACTTGATTCTGTGAGTTTTATGGACAAATTTAACATTTTTGTACACTACATGACATTGAAAGACACCAAGAGAATTGGTGGCATGAAAGATACCAAGAATTGGTGACAAAAGGTTGTGGAAAAATCTGCATAAAGAGAGTACCAGAGTAACGAACAATAAATTATAATTAAAGATAATTATGTTTAATAGAACAGAATACACCTTTACATTGAGCGACATCGCCGTTCACTCAATATGTTGTGAGACAACGGCGGACGGCTATGCAGGCAGCAACACGTCTTGGTAGCGACTGAATGAGCGTGCGGATGGTGTCCAGAGGGATGGCTGCTCATTCCATGTCAACCATCAGCCACAGGTTATCTTCTGAACGTGGCTGTAGCAACGCACGGTAACGACGTGCAATTACGTCCCAGGCGTGTTCTATAGGTGAGATATAAGGAGATACTAATGACATGGAACATCGAGGTTTCATACAAGGCATGTTGGCTCTGTGAGGTCGAGCTTTATCCAGCTAGAAAATGGCACTTGATACACCCTGAAGGAAGGGTAGCTTCACCGGACGCAGTACGTTATCCACGTATCGTTGGGCCGTCATAGTGATCTCAATACGAATCAGAGGTGATCTACTATCGTAGCCGATGGCTCCCCAAACCATAATGCCGCGTTGTCGTGAGGTGCGGCGTTCCACAGATGCGGCCATATTGGATCTGCCACCAAGACGGCGCCAAATTCTTACTCGGTGGCTGTCATTGCTAAATCAGAAGCGAGATTTATCTATTAACACCACCCTGTTCCATACCGCTGTCCATGTGACTCTATCCCGACAAAATTGCAAATGGACAATTGGGAAAATGCCCGTTTTCTTAAAAGGCGTCATGATTGTAGGTCGCCGGAAAAATATATGCGTATAATGATTTTAGTCGATGTGGGAGAATCTAGAGTGTCCAGCACATATTTCAAATGGTGATAGAAGTGGACTGTGGGGCCATAAACTCCATCCAGCGAATGCGGAGGTCCACGCGTACTGACGTCACTCTGGCCGCACCAGCACAACTTAATGGTGTCACGTTTCCTTGTTTTAACCAATTTGCCATAGCCGGTGAACGGTGGAAGCGTCAAGGTTTCTGTCCGTAGATATTTGACATACGACCCTCGAGAAATCGTCTGTCTGCTGGCGGCAACTGACATTATATGCTATTAAACGTTTTCTCTGAATTTAAAAAATATAATAATATTTTAAATGAGTTCCCTGTCAGACAGAGAGTTGCGAATATTAACAGATTTACAATTTCCTTCTCTTATACCTTAATAAAGTACGTAATAGCTGGGCAATGTGCATCAATTACATAACTCGGTGATCTAACTTCACCATGAAATTTGCTTCTTTTTTTGCCCAGTAATTGGGACATAAAAGTTTGCCATATTTGTTTATTTATTCCTAGAAAAAAATTAATGTCCCTTGACTTTCGTAAAACTTGAGTTAACTCCAACTTGTTCTTGATTTCTATAATCATCTCTAGCACTAATCCGGTAAAATTTTTAATTCATCTCTATAGTTCCAAAATCTTTATCTAACACTAAAACACGTTCTCTATTTTATAGCAATCGTCTGTTTGATATGATATTCTTTATCTCGAATAAGATCTGTTGATGCTTGTTCCTTAATACTCATGACAGTGTAAAATTGCATACATCTAAAATTTCCAGTGCATTAATTTTGGCAAATCTCAGATAAAATTCACAATGGAGACAAACTAAAGCATCATTATCTTATTTAGATAAACTCATCTTTAGAACCGAACAAAGGTTTCATTCTACAGTTTATTACAAAAAAGGAATAAAGAAATATATTTTAATTCATTTGGCCCAATATGTCATAAAATAAAAATAATGAAAACTCTAACTAAAAGAATCAGTATGCATTGCGCTCTCTACCCAATATGTCATAAAATAACAACAGAAAAAATACTAGCTAAAAGAATTAGTATGCATTGCGATCTCTACCCAATATGCCATAAAATAACAATAGAGAAAACACTAGCTAAAAGAATTAATATGCATTGCGCTCTCTACCCAATATGTCATAAAATAACAATAGAGAAAACACTAGCTAAAATAATTAATATGCATTGCGCTCTCTGCCCAATATGTCATTAAAAAAACAATAGAGAAAACACTAGCTAAAAGAATTAATATGCATTGCGCTCTCTACCCAATATGTCATAAAATAACAATAGAGAAAACGCTAACTAAAAGAATTAATATGCATTGCGCTCTCTACCCAATATGTCATAAAATAACAATAGAAAAAACACTAGCTAAAAGAATTAGTATGCATTGCGCTCTCTACCCAATATGTCATAAAATAACATTAGTGAAAACTCTAACTATAAGAATTAGTATGCATTGCTCTTTGCCTGTATTCAAAAGAATAGAAAAACACAATATCATTTTAAACCTGCAAAAGTACAGATTTCCATTAGAATTCATACAGAAGCATACCTATGAACAATTACTGTCAAAAAAAAAACAGTATATCGAACCAATTGTTACCTGGAGTATTCAACGAATCAAAAACTGGCTTATGAATTAAAGAAATTCGGCGTTACATATGTTTATTCATAAATTCTAAATTCATAGGTAAAATCATAAGAAATCATATTTCCAACTCAAGCATTGAAATGAACCTGGAAATCAGCATAATGCGATATATTCATTATCCTGTCAACAGCCTCATACAAGGTTGGGTCAATAAGTAATGCACAATCACCCCTATTAAAATATATAAATAATTTATTATCATAAAATATATGTTTTTCTGGTAAATAAAACACTCTGATATTCATATCTGCAATTATAATTCATTTATCTTTTGCATTTTCCCAGATATGGAGCCTAATGTGAACATAAGAATCCGACAACGGTCGGTGACCTAGTTCCTCTTTAAGTCCGGTGACATTTCAGTCACAACAATTCACTCAAAATTTCAGCCAGTATATGGAAACGGAACATTGGATAGAAGCACTATACAGAGATGGGTTCAGCGCTTCCAGAAAGGTGATTTTGATCTACATCACAAAGAGAGGCCAGGTAAACCTTCAACTGTCACATGTATATAGGAGAAACCACTCGATCAGTTGCCACCAGAATTAAAGAACACATCCGAAATGTTAAAAATTATAACAATACGTCATTAATATAGCAGCATTAAAAATCTACTGGCCATTAATTCAACCTACAAGACTTAAAATGTTATTTTCAAAACATAATACTCATTCTGGAATCATTAATTTCAAACAGCAATCACCGTATATACATGCCGAAGATTATAAATATTTACCTCAGCAATATCACAACACACACCACGCAGATAAATCCAGGATATTTTACCTAAGATATCTATGATATGTTATATCCGATTATTCAGCAATTACTTATTCTTATATAAAAGGGCGTACCTGGATCTGTAAAGAAAAAAAAACAATTTTTTTTTCTTAAAATATTTCGAGAGATTGCTCCCTCTTTATCAATTTATTGCAATAGATTAAGTGCAATAAATTGATAAAGAGGGAGCAATCTCTCGAAATATTTTAAGAAAAAAATTTTTTTTTCTTTACAGATCCAGGTACGCCCTTTTATATAATCTTAATTAATGGATCGCCTTTTGACTCAAATTACTTATTCATTATTCCGAAACCTGGAAAAACAGATTTTAATAACTACAAAAATTATAGACCTTTATGTCTTAAATCAAACATTTCTAAAACATTTGAAAAAATAATTAATAATAGAATAATAAAATATTATGAAGATTTTAATTTACTAAGTGATCGACAACATGGCTTTAGAAGATCGAAATCTACTATTACTGCACTAACTGAGATAATAAAAATTGCGTTAGAACATAAAACAAGAGAATATGCAGCAATAATTGCAGTGGATATTAGTGCAGCGTTTGATAATGCATGGTGGCCGGCCTTGATGAAAAGACTAGATGAAGATGGTGTGCAGGCTTCAATGATAAAACTTCTACAATCATACTTTGATAATAGAAGAATAAGACTTAGATATTCCTCAACTAAAATTAATAAGAAACTAAGTAAAGGATGCCCACAGGGAGGACCACTGTCTCCCACATTATGGAATATTCTTATTAATGAGATACTGAATAATAATCTGGATGATAACTGTGAAACAATAGGATATGCAGATGATATTACGTTAATATGTTGGAATAAAACTCCTGAACAACTAAGAAAGACAATAGATAACGTATTAAGAAAAATCAATGAGTGGTGTGAAAGTCGTAAATTAAAATTGTCAGATGAAAAAACAAAAATATTATATTTATATAAATGCAATAGCGATATAATAGTCTCAGGTAGCAAGTTAATTAAACCGGTTGAAGAACTTAAGATCCTAGGAGTGACTATTAAAAATCACCGAGTCAGAAGCAAACTGGACTTTACGCCTCACGTTAATGAAACGATCATAAAAGTAACTAGAGCTAGTGGATACCTATTTGGCCTGACAAAGAAAGCATGGGGTCTAGACTTTAGACGAAGACTGATACTGTATAAGACATTATATCGAAGTACAATTACATACGGTTATCCAATATGGTATCCATTCATAAACAAAAAGTCTAAGGACAAACTGAATTCTCTTCAATATAATATTTTAAAACATTGTATACAGGCCTACAGTACAGCATCATCGGATTGTACACACATACTTGCAGAAGTCCCCAAACTTACTGAATATATTGAATCTAACATGTTGAAAACCGAAATAAATTACAATCGATTTGACTCTTCAAGTAGGAATATAATTTCTAATTATATAAAGGAAAAATTGCAGAAATACTATGAGAAGACTAACACCATTTTCAAGTCCTTCTTTACTGATTCCCAAATACCCAAATATGTCAAGCCAAATTTTTACAACGTTCAATTTTTTACTGGACACGGTAACTTTAGATCATATTTGTACAAGGTCAGAAAGACGGATTCGCCTAAATGCTCATGTGGTGCAGAAGAAGAAAATCCTGTACATATTCTAACGGACTGTCGACTTGTAGAGGACTTGAGAGTCAAAAATCAAATAAATATAAATTGTCTAAATCAAATAGTTAATAATAGATATATGTATATAAATTTTAATAGATTCTGTAGAATGTTTTTTAGTAATAGAAAGCCTAGGCTGTAATAAATGGTAAATAGTTATATGCTGTAAATAGCTCTAAATTTCTGTTCTTATCTGTGATGTTCACTAATATTCATTATAGGGTAATTAAATCGTTAACTAACTGACAAATACGTTAATAATTTATATTATAATAACTAAAATCATATTAATAATCACTGTAAAAGCTCCCAAACTTGTGTATGCATGCAAATATCCAAGACGGATATCGCGTGCTTTGTAAATGATAATAAATAAAATAAATTATTATTTAAAAATTTATATTTCAATATTTTTTTATTAGCACATCTTTCGAACTTCTATTCGATAGATGGGGTATAAGTTTATCACTTTTTAAAGGATAAATGTTTAGAGTATTGTAGATTTTAGCTAAATGTATATTGTAGGTATTTGCGGCTATTTCAAACTAATCAACTCATTGCAATTCTATACTGATTCATATATTGTGAACTTCATTTTTATTTTATATAATTGTTTATAAATATATTAAATCATAGAATCGTTTTTGTTAATTTTTATTTTTCGGAATTTTTCTCAACTTGCTCATTCGAAATAAAAATTCAAAATTTTGGATAATATATACTTTTATGGAAAAACGAAATAAAAATAAAAGATTAAAAGATCAGGTGTTGAAATCAAAAATAAAAATGGCATATCCTGACCAGGAGCACATGTGCTTTGCAGAAGGCAGAGCGCCATCTGGTGGAACAGAAATCAACTAAACATTGATTTAGCATGCTACCTGATATTCTGCCAACCCAATTTCTTGATAAATCAAGAAAAGCCATCCACGAACGCGTTTCGCGCTTTTTGGCGCTCGTCAGCGTGGAGTAGGCTGTACCACTGCGACCAAAATCTTTTTGGATGTAGGTATCCAATCCGTCCATAGAGACATAGGAAAGTTTCCTTCGATGATGAAACATCAAATCATCTCAATTAGATCTCCCTATTGGCCCTTTCAGCAACTCCATTCTGTTCCGGGAAGTATTCAACGGAAAGATGATGTTGCATAATTTCTTCAGCCAAATATTCTTCAAATTATCTGCTTCTGTGTTCTTGATATTTATCACTTCCTTTGACTCTTCTCTTCAATTTGCATTTCCGCAATTTAGTAAATATTTTATAGGTCATAAACCCTTCATTTTTACTTCTCATCGTAAAAGTAGAGAGGCCAATCTTTAAAAGTCATCATAAAACGAATAAATACCGACAACTACATATTGACCTAGTTCCCATTGGATTAGATATATCGGTATGAACGAGCTTTAAAAGGTATTTTCATCTTTTGGCAGGAATTCTTTCACAAATTATAGTATCGTCTGCTTACCTTTGATTCAAATTCCACAATTCTATTTATTTTATTTCAAAGCGCAAAACGCGATATCTCTGCTAGGAATGATTGCGTCGATTTACATTTTTAAACAGAAACAGTTATAAACATTCAAAACTATTTTAAAGGCTGTGGGCGGCATGGAATTCTAGGCGGAGTCAGATAACAAATTATTTTTTGTAAAATAAACTTTTAATTACATTTATTTAATACAAATTATCAGAAGGGGTTGCATTGTTGTATACTACATGTTGAAGTTATTTTTGTATCTGTGTGTGTGGTCAAATATAATTTCTAGATTATATAATGTTAGACATATGTGTTTGATATATTATAGATAAATATTTACATTTTATATGATTTATGATTTATATTTAGAATGATGTATAATTATTTTATTATATTGATATGACAACAATTAATATGATATTAATGTTAATTCATATAATTTTAATAAAGTATATTTTGGCTAACAATTAATAGGTAATCCCATAATATTATGTTCGACTAAATAAGCTTGAGGGATGAGTCTCTTTTAATTACCTTTATTTCAAGCTTTCGGGCTCAACCGCCCTTCGACAGGACAAATTATACGCTACTAAAGTTTTCAAATCTAATCTATATAAACATTTGAGAGACGCCTGTGTCTCGAGTGTATTACGAGGCTTGCCGCGGGAGGGGATGAGATCTTTGAAAAAGATGGCCGTTTAGCCCATTGAATTATCGGAAATATCGGTATCATGAACTCTGAGAGTCAACAAATAATCTTTTATTTCCGATAATTCAATGGGCTAAACGGCCATCTTTTTCAAAGATCTCATCCCCTCCCGCGGCAAGCCTCGTAATACACTCGAGACACAGGCGTCTCTCAAATGTTTATATAGATTAGATTTGAAAACTTTAGTAGCGTATAATTTGTCCTGTCGAAGGGCGGTTGAGCCCGAAAGCTTGAAATAAAGGTAATTAAAAGAGACTCATCCCTCAAGCTTATTTAGTCGAACAAAGTATATTTTATAAGCATTATATATTTATAAGATGAATAATTTAATATTTGAATTGAATGGTTATTAAACAAATTAAAACTTATAATGAAAATATGAAAAGTTAATATTTGGGAGCCGCTACATCACTCCCCCGCCAGTGAAGACTTAAAGTCGAAAACGTACGTGGCGTCCATAGCGAGTGGTGTAGCTACTTGTCTTCGGTGTAGTTTCCTCAGCACTGTCGGGCAAAGGTGGCAGAATTGAAGAATCGTGGAAACTTTGAGGAGTGTTTTCTATGAATGCAGGCTTTAGTCTGTTGACAGAAATGACTTTGTCTTGGTCATTGATTTTAACTGTAAATGTCTTTGAAGATCTTGATACCACTGGAAATGGACCTTCGTATGGTGGAGATAATGCTCTTTTTACAAAATCTTTTCTTATAAAGACGTGTGAGCAGGTGTCTAAGTCTTTATGAGAAAAAATATTGTTTTGGTTTGTTCGTCTTGTTGGTTGAGGTCGAATTCTACTCATATAATTTTTTAATTGAGTGGCAAAATTTGATGGATCGGGGCTTTTAAATTCTGAATTGGTTAGTAAATCAGCTGGAAGATTTAAAGTTGTCCCGAAAACCATTTCTGCAGCTGTGCATTTCAGGTCTTCTTTGTAGGATGTTCTAATGCCTAGCAGTACTAGAGGCAAAGCATCTATCCAATTAATTGTATTTCCGCTTGCCATGATTGCAGCTTTAATTTGACGATGCAAGCGTTCGACGAGACCGTTTGCTGCAGGGTTGTATGCCGTTGTTCGTATTCTGTTGGTGCCAATGAGTGAAGTAAGATCCTTGAAAAGATGAGATTTTTTCAAATTCACGACCTTGGTCAGTAGTTATTGTTGCTGAAACTCCGTATCTAGAAATCCAACCGCGAAAAAAAGCTTTTGCTACGGCTATTGCAGTTTTGTCCGAAATCGGAAAGGCTTCAGGCCATTTTGAATATCTGTCTATAGCAGTCAAAATGTGGGTACAATTTTCAGAATGGGGTAAGGGGCCTATTAAATCAAGATGAACGTGTTCAAAGCGAGTTGATGGGAGAAGAAAAATTCCGTGTTTTGTAATTGTATGCCTGTGAATTTTGCTTTTCTGACAATCTAAACAGGACTTTGACCAATGATTTATTGTTTGATTCATTTTGGGCCAAAAGTATTTTTGAGTTATTAGTTTTCTTGTTGCACGAATTCCTGGATGAGACAAATTATGGAGAGAATTAAAAATTTGTCGTCGGAAATTTTCAGGCACGAAAGGTCTGGGATTTCCAGTAGAAATATCGCAGTATATTAATTTATTGCAAAAAGGAACTTGTTGTTTTATTAATTTGATTGTTTGTGAGGAATTTGAATAATTAATGAGAGTTTTTAGTTTTTTGTCCTTTTCTTGAATTTCAGGGAATGCATTAAGATCTAGATTAACCTTCGTGTGATTGAAAGTTTCGATTTCAATTCATGAAAGGGTATCAGCTACAATGCTTTCACTTCCCTTAACATAGCGTATGTCCATGGAGAATTGTGAAAGATAGTTGAGATGACGTTCTTGACGAGATGAACGTTCAGATTTTGATGTGAAGGCATACGTTAGAGGCTTGTGGTCTGTAAAAAGCATGAATGTTTTTCCATCAAGAAAGTATGAGAAATGCTTAACAGAGAGGAATGCAGCTAGGAGTTCCCGGTCGAATGCTGAGTATTTCGTTTCTGCTGGGGAAAGCTTTTTTGAAAAAAATGAAATTAGTTCCCATGCAGTGTCATTCAGTTGTTGGAGGACACCACCAACAGCAACATTGGAGGCATCAACCAGTACACTTAATGTAAAATTGGGTTGAGGGTAGTTTAAAAGTGTGTTTTCTGCAAAAGCATTTTTGATGTTTTGAAAAGCTTCTAATGTGTCTGAAGTCCAATTTAATGATGCATTGGGAGATTTTGTTTTTAAAAGTGAATAAAGTGGAGCTAAAATATGACTTGAATTTTTTATGAACCTGTGATAAAAATTTACAAGACCAATAAATCTTTGGAGTTGACGGGTCGAATTAGGTTGAGGAAAATCTTTAACGATTCTTATTTTCTCAGGAAGAGGTTTTATTCCTTTGTTGTCAATGATGTGTCCAAGAAATTCTAGTGAAGGTTTTCCGAAAACGCTTTTAGATATATTGACTGTTAATCCATGATCGGAAAGTCTTTTGAAGATTGTATGTAGATGTTGAATGTGATCATTTTCATTTTTACTGGCGATCAAAACGTCATCAATGTAAACGAAAACAAAATCTAGACCTTTTGTTACTTCATCCATGAATCTTTGAAATGTTTGGCTTGCGTTTTTTAAACCAAAGTTCATGCGTGTGAATTCAAATAGACCAAATGGCGTAGTTATTGCCGTTTTGGGTATGTCTTCTTGGTTAATTGGAATATGGTGGTACGCCTTCACGAGATCTATTTTGCTGAAAATTGTACAGCCATGAAGGCTTTGGGTGGAATCCTGAATGTGCGGAATGGGGTAACAATCAGGTTGGGTCACAGCATTTAGTCTTCTGTAGTCGCCACATGGTCTCCAGTCTATAGAATTTTTCTTAGGGACTAGATGTAAAGGTGATGCCCATGCTACGTCTCCTCTCTTGCATAAACCTAGTTCCATCATGTGCTCAAATTCTGATTTGGCAATTTTAAATTTTTCTGGATTCAGCCGTCTTGGTTTGGAGAATGTTGGTTGCCCTTTTGTAGTAATATGATGAGTGACTGAATGCTTGACTGGTGTGGAATATGACGGAGGCTTAGTTAGAGAGGGATAATGAGAGAGAATGTTCAAAAATTTGTCTTCATAGCTGTTTATTGAGCACTTTGGAGAAAGTGAGTTGAAATTTGTAATTGATGCACGCTTGCGTAGTTTCGTTAAAGAATCAATTATAAACTTTCCTTTGATATCTGGAATTATTCCAAAGTGTTCCATAAAATCAGCTCCTAGAATGGCTTTGTTTGTGTCTGCTATTATGAATCTCCATTTGAAATCTCTACGAAGACCTAGATCAAGATTAAGGAATCTTTCGCCATAAGTCTTGATAGGTGAATGGTTTGCTGCTGTGAGAGTAAATTTTGTTGGACCACGCCGTCTATCTTCAGGACGAGGAGGCAGGACACTGATCTCTGCACCTGTGTCAAGGAGAAAACTAATTTTGTTGCGGTAGTCAGTGATAAATAGACGGTGGCTTTTATTATTGCTACAATCAGTAACCACCGGGCTTACTGATTGTTGTTGGAGTTTTCCTGCTGGTTCTTTGCTTTTTTGTTGAAAGTACAAGGCGAGATGCATTTTCTTGCATGGTGCTTGAATCGAAAATGATACCAGCACCAAGAGCCATTTGGATTGTACTTTCTATAACTGTTTGGGGAAGATTTTCGAGATGAAGATGAGCTTCTGGATCTTGAACGAGGTATTCTTTCTTCCTTCTTGTTAAGGTCAATTTTCAATGCTGAAATTTCCGCACGCAAAGATGCCAGTTCCTTTTCTAAAGTCGAAGTACTTGAAGATGGTGAAGAAGTAATCTCCATCACTCTATCAGCTAAATCTGCTAGAGAGTTTAGTGATGCTTGCTCTTGCGTTGTCAGAATTATTTGGATGTTTTTAGGAAAACGTTGCATCCAGAGCATTTTTAATGTTGTGTCACTGACGGCTTTGCTTTCTCCAATCAATTGTCTTAAGCGGCGTAATAATTGGCTAGGCAGTCTGTCTCCAAGTTCTTCTTGAGTCAACAATTGCTGTAGTTTTTTTAATTCGCTGTCAGCGGTACATTTAATTATGGCCTTCTTTAGCGCGTCGTATTTATTGTCTGGTGGAGGTGACATAATGAATTCACGTACCTCTTTGGCAGTTGATGGAGGTAAAAGTGAAATTAGATAAGAAAATTTGGTGTCATAATTTGTAATTGGACTTGGCTTGTTCAATAAAAATTGTGATTCCAATGTTATGAACCACAATTCTGGATCGTTTGGCCAAAATTCGGGTGCTTTAATAGAATCCATTTTGAGAATATATTGTATTGAAAAAAATATATATCCTTAAGAGATTAAAATTCAGATTATTTTAATTATTAAAATTAAGAATTATAATTTTGAATTTTTTTATTTGATAAGAAAAAATATTTGAACATATTATCAAGTTTTAATTTTTAAATTGTAAGTTATATTTTATTTTTTTGATTGCCAATTTAATGTGTATTTGAATTTATTTAATATTTATTTCTTAAAATTATATTTGATAGCGATTTGTTTTTAAGTTGAAAATATGCCTTGAATTAAATACCAAACGATGTACGTTTTCGTTGTTTTTAAATATTGCGAAATATGTTATAATTTTTGTTTTAAATATAAATAATTAATATGTATTTCTTAAATATTTATAATTTGATATTATGAGTAATTTTATTTTTCACTTTTGATCGAATTGAAATTCTTGTTTGATTGCTTGCAAATGTTCGTTAAAGTTTATATTTTAAATACGGCTCACCATTTTGTGGGCGGCATGTAATTCTAGGCGGAGTCAGATAACAAATTATTTATTGTAAAATAAACTTTTAATTACCTTAATTTAATACAAATTATCAGAAGGGGTTGCATTGTTGTATACTACATGTTGAAGTTATTTTTGTACCTGTGTGTGTGGTCAAATATCATTTCTAGATTATATAATGTTAGACATATGTGTTTGATATATTATAGATAAATATTTACATTTTATATGATTTATGATTTATATTTAGAATGATGTATAATTATTTTATTATATTGATATGACAACAATTAATATGATATTAATGTTAATTCATATAATTTTAATAAAGTATATTTTATAAGCATTATATATTTATAAGATGAATAATTTAATATTTGAATTGAATGGTTATTAAACAAATTAAAACTTATAATGAAAATATGAAAAGTTAATATTTGGGAGCCGCTACAAGGCGTAAGATTCTTTTTGATATTAAACAATATCTACTGCCCTTACTGCAATGGAAAAATTAATGAGAGGGCCTGGCTCATCAGTGGTGAACCCTCTCAGCGGTTTCGCCACTGATGAGCCAGGCCCTCTCATTAATTTTTCCATTGCAGTAAGGGCAGTAGAAATTGTTTAATATCAAAAAGAATCTTACGCCCTTAAAATAGTTTTGAATTTTGATAACAGATGGCGCGCTAGTGCATCAAGCTATAAACATATAGGTGGAAATTTTGCCGGGTGGATATTGATATAAAGAGACAAAGGTCGCCTCTCCCGTCAAAATAAACGTCAAAACCAGACGCCATTTATTGACCGTCGCCGCAAACTAGCGGTGACAAAGCCACTTTTCAGTTTTCCAAAACTGGTATTGTGGCTTTGTCACCGACCCGAGGCCACTAGTTTTAATGGTGAAGGCCACCTTTGTCTCTAGTTATAAACATAGTATACAGAAAATAAATGAAGAGAAACAATAAGATATATTTATTAAGATCCTGATCTTTTCAGGTTAGACAGATAATCATAAATATATTTACAAAAATGGTTGAATCTGTTACAATTCTCTCTAGTATTCACAAATTGATATAGATCTACAACATTATTTACTGTCTGTTGTCTAGCGCTAAAGAAGAGTGGGCATTCCAGCAGTAGGTGTCTCGAGTCCTGGATTTCCTTGCCACAGTGACAGCTAGAGTTCTCAGCCACTCAAATTGTTGATAGAAATTTCTTAAAATGTCCGTGGTTCTTTGTAAACTGAGTATTAGAAAAGTCAGAACGGAAAAATGATGGAATTCCAAACGAGAAAAAGCTTTGGAATGTTTGATTTGTTTTTACAAATAATTCATCCATTTTCACACTTAAAAGGATCTAATTATACTTGGAGCATGTGGTCTAAAACATTTTGATCCTCTATAGAAAGTTGAGCCAAATCATATTTAATTATTTTAGATTGAATGTAATCTGTAAGAAGGGGGATGTTCGCTAAACTATGGACACAGTTGGACGTCGTAGTTTTGTAGACTCTAATCGCCCAAAGAAGAATTTGTTATTGAACAGAATTTAGCTTTTCTTTGCATCGACTATTTATAAATTTGTACCATATTTCTGAACCATACGTAAGTACTGGTCTGGTGATTGTTTTATGCAGGATTATTATTTTTAGTATTTATTCCCCACATCTTTCTACTAAGTGAAAACAGAAGATTTTTCATTCTTACGATCCTGCACAAAATGTCGTTGATATGTCGTGTAAAATTGATTTTTTTTATTCTATGATTTGAGAATTTTATGCCTAAAATTTTCCCTTTTTTCACCGCTTAAATAAGATTGTATAATTCTTATTAATTTGGTGGGAATGTTATCTAAATCGAGTCTTCTAATAATTGCTGGCCACCAAGCGTTGTCGAATGCGCCTGCTATATCCACTGTAATCAAAGAAGTCAGTTCTCCTTACCTGTGTTTCAGTATGGTTTTCATTATATCTTCCATTGCATTGTTCGTTGATTTATGTTTAGTAAATCCGTGTTGCCTTGGACTCATTGGATTGTTCTCTTCATAATATTTATTGATTTTATTTTTAATTATGTTTTCAAAAATTTTAGAAATGTTTGACATCGATGAGATTGGTCTATAGCTTTTGCTTGTTTCATAGTTTATTTTATTTGATTTTGGAATGATCTTTACAATAGAGTTTTCCATATTTCCGCAATTGTGAACTTTCACTTTTTTTTTTTTTGTAAACCAAACATTATATATTTTATACCTGGAGTTACTGGAGGTTTTTGAAAGTTGAAGTGACCAAAACGATTATGCCATCTTTCAAACGGCATTTCTATCATCTAAATTAAGTTTTGTGGTTAAAATTCCGTCTGGTTCATGATCTAGTTTACAAATTTCTCTGTTAATCCTGTCGACAATTTCAGCATTATTATCTTTGATATCATCATCTTGTCTTATGTTTATCATCTTTTAAAATGAATGCATAAAATTTACTCTATATTACCAATTTCATATTGTCGTTTAATTTAGGAACAAACAGAACATATTTCAGATAATATTGCTCCTCTATAGAAGTTAAAGATTCAATTTCACTGTGCCTTCTCTTAGGTCTTCAATCTCCTAGATCATTTATAGGTTTTTATCTTTTTTTCGGTGGAGTTTCTTCAAAACTTGTGAATGCTTGAGCTGCAGATATGGGTCGTGATACCACTAAGTATCTACCCTTCAAGGTCTTCATTTTAAATGCCTAATGATGCTACAATTTTATCTCTAGGATTTTTTTTCCTTTCTCCAGCAATTGGAGGCCTTATGTCCTTTTAGTCCCAGGATGATAGCATTTAAAAGGGAATCCTTTTTCCCTATGGGCTTTAAGGAGTTTCACTCTTTTTCCTTGAAGTAAATCACATAAAACATTTACTTTACTGACGCTGGTTCTTCGAGATCTGTTCTTTCTTCCTCTATAATTTTAATTGGATTATATCAAGGCCTGGCAACTTGTTACTGATGTCTATTGCGGTTTTGAAGTCATAGTACTTCTTTGGAAGGCTATAAAGGCTTTAAAAGGCTTAAAAGTTTTCTGGTGCTTCAGCATCAATCAAGGAAAGTTTGCCTGCTAGCAATGTAAATTGACCGAAAAATTCTTGCATGCTCTCAACTGGCTTCATCTTCAAATTTACTGATTTCTCAGAACAGGAGATTTTTCATTCTTACGATCCTGCATAAAATGTCGTTGATATGTCGTGTAAAATTGATATTTTTTTTATTCTATGATTTGAGAATTTTATACCTAAAATTTTCCCTTTTTTCACTGCTTAAATAAGATTGTATAATTCTTATTAATTTGGTGGGAATGTTATATAAATCGAGTCTTTTAATAATTGCTGGCCACCATGCGTTGTAGAATGCGCCTGCTATATCCACTGTAATCAAAGAAGTCAATTCTCCTTGCTGAAGACCTCCTTGCTGGCCGAGATATTTCATCTAATTTCTTCCAGGCTTCAGCCGAAGTTTCGTATTTATTCACATAGATGAATTCTGTGAGATTTTTATAGGCAATTGTCACAAGAATTTCTTATCATTTTTCTTCCATTTTTCCAATTCTAGAACAATTTCAGGCGTCACCTTAGCCTGATTTACATAATTCTATAACTCTCTTTGAATGAAAATCATTCTCATTGGCATCTGATAAAAAATTGAAGCCATTTTTAAAAACATCCTAACAAAATTAACTAATGATACGATATGAAACTTCTTATACAAGGTTATGGCCCTGTTGGAAATTCATCGCGAAGACTTCTATCAAATCGAAGAATATTTTTCTTCAAAGTGATGAACATGGAAGGTAATCACTAGATTCAACAGCTATATCAGCATATTAAAGAATTTATAATACAATATAATGCGGCTTATGATTGTAGGACATTTGAAAATGATCCCGCATGTGTTTCTTTTGAACGAAAAATCGAAATTTATTTTAAGGAGAAATAACGATTATTTCTAACCTTAGGGATGAAGTAGGGAAGGATGAATTGTGAAGAGTAATGATAAATTCCCATCCCTGGACACTTTATTTTTCCGTTTATTATTACCCTTCACAATTCATCCTTTCATACTTCATCCCTAAGGTTAGAAATAATCGTTATTTCTCTTTGAAATAATTTTCGATTTTTCGTCCAAAAGAAACACATGCGGGGTAATATTAAAGAATATTAAATCATATACTTGAAACACTTTCACCTCATTTTTACATATACTGACCTGATACTGATCTTACCTAGAGGGAGATATTTATAACTCAGGGAGTGCAGAGCGCCAACTACCCGGGGAGTCCAGCTACCAGCATGGATTAGTGCTAAGCATTTTACTCGCGTCCTGCTTTGATTGCTGAGTTGACCAGTTAACCAGGAAGTTCTTTGCTGAGGTTGAGTCTGGGAGTATAGCCATAGATGTAGGATTGAGGTAGATCAGTCTAAGAAGGATAGATGTTTGTTTCCTATGTCTTAGAAATGCTGGACAGCTGAAGAGAAGATGATCAACTCTCTGTAGCTCTTCTGAACAATGGATGCAGGTAGGGTCTGTTTCGGGATGTACCCGTATAATGTCTGCCAGTACATAGCCATGACCTGTGAAGATGGTGGTTGTGGCCTCTTCATGGCGGATTTTTGGTAGAAATTTGAGGAGATGGCTTGGAGTGGAATCAAATTTTACCTAACTTTGCTAACAGAAATTTAGAGCAAATTGACTTGCGTAATAATGGTCAATAAGCAAACAAAAGATTAATTTTTCACAGAAATATTCTTGAATCCCTTAATTCTCAAATTTTCTCAATGGTTCGCTTATCATGGAATATTTGTCATAAAATAAATTTACATATATGTTGCAAGACTAAATAAACTTTTATATTCTTCATTTTTTTGTATGAGTCATATCCTTTGTGACTAACTTTTTCTGGACCTGGCTTTAATCCTTTTGAATTTATAATAGGGTATTCTTCTTTGAATGGATTATCCAAATTTCTATCAGGATCCTTTAGTACATCTTCATAGAGTCTACTTTTCCTACAATCAGAATATAATCAAATATTGCCTCAATTCTCCTTTAAAATAGAAACCTTGGAAAATTCCTTGAAGTCTTCTTTGATATTCTTCTGATGCATTTTTTTTATGGTTGCCATGGCCTTCGAAGAAACTTTTTTTTCTATTGGAAATTCAAAATGTAGTTAAATTTGATTGATCTTCAGGATACTTAACATTCGAAAATCTATACTTGATGTTAAATACTAAAATTATTTTGACATATAAAAGATTTTTAATTATTTCTTTAATTTTCGCCATTGTTCACTTTGATCTTTTTAAGGCATTATTCAAACCTCGGGGGCTAATACATATTCTGAGATTTTTTGTAGACATGGTCAAAATTAAATTGCTAATCCATTCTGTAAGATACTCAAATTTGGAAATTATATCCTTCTTCTATAGGTCATTTGGCTTTCTTTTAAATTTTTATCAAAAATGATAGGTACTCTTCTAGATGGTTGTCTGACTTGACTAATTAGGAATTATTTCTTAAAATTAAAGACACTTCGGCCAGTAATTTTTTTTACAGACCGAAGTATCTTTAATTTGAAGAGCTATGAATGCCGGACAGGCAGCCTCTATCTTTACGATAACTTTGAATTGTTTTCATTTCATATTTTCACCTTATATGCATCCACACACAATACCTTTGAACACATATGTGATTTTTGTTTCACTAGATGACGCTTTGCCATCTGAAATGCTCTCAAATGAGGGTTCAAGATATACGTTTTTTGTTTGTTTGTTTTTAATATCATCACCTGACGTTATCCTTTTACGATAATTGAAGTACAGCCCCACACTGTCGAGGGTCAACAGCCTAAAACGCATTCATGGCTAGCTTTTCTTGATTTATGAAAATAAAAAGGGTTGTCCAAATATCACGGAACAAGTTAAATCAACGTTTGATTGATTTTTGTTCTTCTAGATAACGCTCTGCCATCTAAAATGATAATTTGAGAGGTCAGACAGAATATGCCTTTTTTCTTTATTTTTTCTTTATTTCGACTTAGAGCGCTATGTCCCCCTAGGGACACTTGCACTTTAAAAATCAACAAAATTTTTAGAGAAGAGAAAGAAAGATATTTTAAATATGTACAGAATTAGTATGCAAGTTAGTTAGAAGAAAAGATTAAAAAATATAAATATCAACACACTTAATATATGTACAAAGGGTTGGTAAGCAAATTTAGTTAAATGAAATCAAATTGTAAAGTATTGTGTTTATTCGAGAAAAGCAATTTACAGATTTAAAAAAAGGTTTTAAGGAATATTTTATAATGAAAATATGCTATATATTAGAGAATTATTCAGTTAAAACAATACTAAAAAGAGTTAATTCTAAATAAAAGCGTTCCAATGGAATTTAGTAGTTTATGTAAAACATATGGTTCTTGAATCAGAAGAATGTCAGGTGGGTCAGGTATCGCAGTAAAACATTTTCTTACATTTTGTTGAATACATCTCACATTTTCAATCATATAGGATATTAATCTATTTAAGATTGAGCTTCGAATTGTATTTGATACATCATTTCCCTCGTATATTTGTGAATATTGTGTCCTTTGGATAATTTGTGATTTGTGATTTGGATAATTTGTGATTTGTTAATCGGGCATTCACTTGTATTTGATTTATGGTTTGTAGAAAGGTTTTTAAATTTAGTGTGCTTAGAGCAATTGTGACAATTTGGTGCTTCAGTACAGTTGTGGCTACCCTGTACACCGCATATTTTACATATTTTATTGTTTTGGCAGTCTTTTGTTTTGTGGTTCGGATTAAATTCAAAACAATTTTGGCATTGTCTTACAAATATTCTGTCTTGTGTAGAACATCGCTCAAAATCGGTGTATATCTCATTACCCATTTTTCTTTAAATTTGGTAAACTTTAAGAGTTACTCTTAATACTATATTGTGATATGGAGAGTAAGATCTCATTGTAAATAGAACTTTTATTTCATTTTCCAAATTTTCTAGATCAGAATTCATTCTGCATATGGTTTGAACGAAGTTCGCCGTATCTGTAATTTTAGATACGTTTTTGACTACTATAGTTGGATCTCTTAGTGTCGGTATGTAAATTTTACTAATCAATTTCAAATCTTCTGATTTGTTTAATTCATCCAGTAGTATTTTATTATCAGTTTGGTTTGGAACCTTTATAATTACAGACTTTTTAGGTTTATAATTCTACTAATATTAATGTTTTCACCATTTTCTCTGACATTTTTAATATTATTAGAAATTTTTTGAAGTGCATCCGAATTAGGTACACCATCATTTAAAGCCACAATTAAAGTAGACTCATCTTTGAATGACTGCTGTTTTATTTTAATTAGTTCTGCTTCCTGTCGCACAACTTGAGCATAAGAAGGTGTCTGTTTCGGAATCTCTTTAAGAACTTTATCTAGTTTATTATATATAGCCTTTTCTATTGTGTCGGTCAAACTATCTTTTGTTATTGTTTATTTAACTCAGATATAGATTCAGTTCCATTTTGTGCTTGGTTAATCATTGAAGATAAGTAAGTTATATCATTTTTTGTTAGATTTTTTTATTAGTTTTAAATTTGTTATCAAAAGATAACAAATATATAATATTAACAATTACAAATATATTAATATTCCATCGATTTTAACATCTATTGATTTCAAAATACAATCCATGTCTTCTGTCCAAAAGAAAAAAGGGGGAAAAAAAGTAAAATCTTATTGAAGTGATATTAATACTATACTTTCAATGGCTGAATTTCTGCACAGACTATAGAACATTACAAAGAGAAATTCCCTACATAATCAGGACTGCAATAGATCAATTTCTGCAAAAGGATCACACAAGAATAATAAATGCAAGACTATACCCCCACTATAAAAACATCTGCTCAACTCCGTTACCGGAACACTATCTGTTTCCCGCTCCGGGTCAAACGGTGTATTACCGGTCTGAGAATTCTCTCGGTGCTCTTTACTGATGATCGCCCCAGAATATTTAAAACAGACGGATGGACATGCGGGATTTGCGGGACAAGAATGGAGCCGGGGCTACATCACCATATACTCTCATGTATGGGGCTGAAAGACGAACGAGAAGTGCTCCTCAGTGAAATAGGCCTTGAGGGACTCTCTTTGGAGCTCCTGTTGAATGAGGTGGTGAGAAACAGAGCTGGAGCGTTTGCGTTGTTCAAATTTTGGAAGACGGCTTAAGAGAAGGGAAAGCTATATACATAATCTAATTGATGTAAATTATTATATGTAAATAATCTTTGTCAGGATTAGAATGACGAATCATGTATGGGACTTTGATCCCAGTAAAAGGCTTGTTGCTGCTGTTGTATATAGTCACAGTGTAGAAAATACTATACTATACCTACTACATATAGGTTTCTCTCTGTATTCTTAGTTCTCTTCTCTTCAATTACTCTGTAAACTGGCGAATCCTTTATAGGACGAGAGGTCCTCAATAAAGGCTTTTGTTGTTGTTGTATTAATACTATACTTATGATATAAATAATTTAGGACAGAAAGATATATAAGGTAATATTAAATTTAAAAGAGGAAAGAAAAAAGTACTTAGCCTAACGAGACGAGCGAAGCAAAACACGTCCGCACAGTTGGCTTCAGAAGTCATATGCCTTTTTGTTGTTGTTGTTTTATATATGTTTATATTTTCCAAAATAGCATCTTGTTTAGTTGAAATGGATTTAAATAGATGCCTCATTAAACAGCCCGAAAAGCATACGTAGTTGGCCTTTCTTGATTCTATTAAGAAAAATGGGTTAGAAAAATATTATGAAACAAACCTAAATCAACGTTTAGTTGATTTTTGTTTCACTTGATGACGCAAGTTTTCTTAATAACTGTTTGGCCTGCAGGAAGATACTCGTGATGAACAATGCCCTTGTTATCCAAAAAGTCGACCAGCAACACCTTGCTTCTGGATTTCAATATCCTGGATTTTTTGGGTCTACGCTCACCCTGACCTCTCCACTCGACAGATTGACGCTTGGTTTCAGGGTCATAGCTATAGATAGACCCATGTCTCGTCGCCTGTGATTATCTTGTCTTTCCATTCCGGATCCGTTCTTGTCATTTCCAACATGTCCTCACAGGTTGCAAGTTGACACAGTTTTTGCCCATTAGTGAGGAATCTTGGGATGAATTTTGCAGGAGTCTTTTTGAGCTTCAAATCTTCGGTTACGATCCTTCCAATCGTTGTTTTAGAGATGCCTGTGTCTTGCTCTAGCTCCAGCAAAGTGGTTCGAGGATTTTCTTTTATCAAATCGGTGATTTTTTGCACATTTTCATCAGTCCTTTGAAATTTTGGGCGTCCTTGACGAGGATCATCTTCAATGGAAATTCTGCCAGTTTTAAATCTAGAATGCCATTCAAAAACAGTTGTTCTATTTGGGGCGTCATTGGGGAATGCTTTATTAAGCATATTAAAAGTTTCGGTTGCTGATATTTAAAGTTTCACACAAAATTATATGCAAATCCTCTGCTTCAATTTTTGTTCCATCGTAAAATCGCCGCTGCGCTAAATAAATTAGAATGACCTTGGCGCGCGCGCAAGTACCGCCTCGATATTGGTACCACCGTGTTGCCAGATATTTTTTCTATAATAAACAGTCAAATTTATTTACATTTTTCATTTATTTTATTTTTTTTATGGACCCAGTCCGGAAACTTATGGGACATACCTTGTATATCAAATGGTATGTTGTTAAATATAGAGCAATCCATTTATGATATTTAAAATAAAGGCATATTTTGGATCAATAAATTTATTAAAATTCAATATTTCAACGAGGCTGTTCGCCTATCTTCTTCTAATAAAAATTCAAACTCCTTGTAAGCTTAATACGCGGATAATAAGCTTACAAAGAGTTTGAATTTTCCCTAGGAGATAGGCGAACAGCCTCGTCGAAATATTGAATTTTAATAAATTTATTGATCCAAAATATGCCTTTATTTTAAATATCAAATGGTATATATAGCATTCAAATTGTTTATCACTAAATTCTTGGGAGTCTAAGCTTTGAACAGTTGCCTTTTCAAATTTACAAATTTTTCTAAATGATTCTTTTTGTTTCACCTTTTACATGTTATATTCAAGGCAGGGGAATTTTGTCTGTTATGATGGTTACACAATATTTATAACGAGAATATATATATTTTAAAATCCACTTTGCTTACCTCTTCTTTTGTGTTTTTGTCAAACTTTCCTTTTAACTTATTAGCACTTTTACTAGCTATACATATAAGGTTGCCCTAAAAGTTCGAGTTTTTCTTAAAACATTGTTTTTATTATTACTTGGCGAATACATAATAATACATAATACAATTACATTATACATAATACAAAGACATCATACATAACGGCGAATACATAATAATACATAATACAATTACTTTATTCATAATACAAAGATATGTTATACAGTATATAGCGGCGAATAATATTATGGCGATGTAGTATTTTAAATAATTACAACTCTCTTTAAAGCAACAAAAGAATTATTTATTGCATTTATCAAGACAGAAAACCAAAACCAACAAACTCGGAAAGCCAAAACAAAACCTACCGGTTAGTTCCTATTCCAAATCTAGCTTTCACACAGAGTATTGAAAAATAAAATATGACAATCCCTCCCCTGTGTGGAAGCTTCTATCAAACAAGTCCGAGAGAGTTTATACACTTTTTAAGTTTCTCCTTGGGAAGACTGTTAATAGGTCCGCTTCCATTTCGTCAGTCCTAACAAATTCAAGATCGATTGTTCCTTCTTCCACATCATCTTTTATAAAATACAATTTTCGGTTTATATGTTTCGTCCGGGAAGTTATTTTTTCAGATTTAATTCGCTTGATAGCAGATTGACTACCTGTTTTAAGCCTTGTAGGAAAGTTCGCATCCTTACATAGTTCTTCTAAAAGTACTTTAATCCATTTTACTTCGCACATCCCTTCGCATATCGAAATCAGTTCGGCTTCGCATGTAGACAGAGCCGCCAAACTTTGTTTCTTGCTTCTCCAACTGATCAGGTTGTTTCCCAGTTTAACTGTGTATCCGGAATAGGACTTTGCGTCACTTGTTGAACACCAGCTGGAATCTGTGCTGACAAGAATGCTATTTTCTGATGGCTTGTATCTTAACATTTTATCTCTGGTGCCCTTCAGGTATCTATATATTCTCTTAACTCCTGTTAAATGTACTTCTCTTGCATCATTGCAAATCGGGATAAATTGCTCACATTAAAAGAAATATCTGGACGAGTTCCGGTTGCCAAATATATCAGGGATCCGATCATCTCTTGATACAATGTCCTGTCTACTGGTTTGGAGTCTTGACTTTCATCAAAACTTTGGTCTCGATCTCCCGGAGTTTGTACAATGTTACATTCCTCGAGTGCAAATTTCTTCAAGATTTTATCGATATAATGGGCTTGTGATAGATCAAAACCGTATTCTGTTTTCTTTATCTCTATACCAATGAAAGGTTCATTCTCCCCTTTTTCTTTTAAAGCAACAAATCTTCCTATCTCTGATGCTAGTTTTTCATTAAAGGTTTTATCCGTTCCGGCTATTATTAGATCATCCACGTATAAATCCAATATTCCATATTCCTTTCCTTTTCTAAAAGTGTACACACATGGATCATATTGCGATCATTTCATTCCCAGTTGTATCAGTATCTCGTTGATCTTTTTATTCCAACAATGTCCCAATTGTGGAAGTCCATATATACTTTTTAACAATTTGCAAACTTTGTCTTCTTCACCTTTTTCAACAAATCCTTCCGGCTGTTTCATAAAAATAGTTTCCTTCAATTCTCCGTAAAGGTAGGCGGTCTTCACATCATATGATGTTATAACCAAATTCAACTGAGCTGCTAGGGCTACAATTGCACGAAGACTTTCTTTTCTGATCACTGGTGAAAAATATTCCTCATATTCTACGCCATATTTTTTATTACAACCAATAGCAACTAATCTAGCTTTTCTTCTATAAACACCCTCACCAGGCGTACTCTTTATGCTAAAGATCCATTTGCAGTTTATGATCTTCATATTCTTTTCTCTTTGAACGAGAGTCCATACCTTATGCTTGTTAATAGAGTAAAGTTCTTCTTTCATTGCTTCGAGCCATTCATATTTATTCTCGCAGTTAATCGCCTCCTCATAATTTTCGGTAATACGTTCTTCTGGTTCTAATATAAAATTCACGTTATTTCTTTCTTTTATTCTTTGCGAACGTCGAACGCCTTGTTCAAGCAATTTCATTTCTTCTTCTCTCAGTTTTGCTCTGTGTTTTTGCTCTAAAACTTTTTGTGTATCTCCCTTTTTGCGACCTGACCTTACAATTCTTTCCTCGTTAGGTTCGTCTAGCGTGGGAATCGTTTCTTCATTTAGTTCTGAGGTTTCTGGATGCGTCCGATGGTCGATTTCAATATCATTTTCCTCTTCCTTTTTATATGCAAAATGGTCGTAATCTGTGTCTTCTTGAAGATTTTTTGCATAATCAATTCCTTTCTCATTTTCGACAAATTTTACTGATCTTACTTCTTCTATTTTCTTAGTGATTATGTCATACACTCAATAAGCCTTTCTTTTCAGAGAATAGCCTACAAAAATACCTTTTCGACTTTTAGGCATAAATTTACTTCTATGTTGTTGTGTAATGGGCCAAAACGCCAAACAACCGAATATTCTTAAATGTCGAATGGAGGGTTTTCTTCCTTTCCATTTCTCCATTGGTGTATCAAGCTTGATTGACCTATGTGGAGTACAATTTTTGACATATGATGCAGTAGCGACTGCCTCCGCCCAGAAAGCCATGGGTAATCCTGAATCAAACAATAATGTCCTTGCTGTTTCAATTAGGGTTCGGTTTACTCTCTCCGCAACTCCGTTACTTTGTGGCGAGTAGGTGGTGGAGAGTTGGTGGTGTATTCCATTTTTAATTAAGAAATTATTGAATCTGTGATTAGTGAACTCTGTGCCATTATCAGTTCGCACATCTTTTATTTTCAGGTTTAGCTCATTTTCCACTATTGCCTTAAATTCTTCAAACTTCCCCAAAGTTTCATCTTTGTTTTTCAGAAAGTAGATAAAGGTTCTTCGGCTGAAGTCATCAACCAGAACAAAAAAGTATTTTGATCCACCTAGAGATTGGTATGGCATTGGGCCACACAAATCCATATGCACCAATTCAAGGGGTTTGGTTGTACAGTTGGTGGTAACGGGATGGTAAGGTTGTCGAGTCAATTTCCCCATTATACAAGCTTCACATTCTGGCAAGTTCTTAAATTTAACATTAAACCCCAATACCACATTCCGTTGAATTATCTCTTTCATGTACACTTCGTTCAAATGATTCAGTCTTCTATGCCACAAGCTGATATTGTCATTTGAGAAATCATCTTTTGTGGTCATGACATTCTCCGTCTTTTCCGAGTATTCATCTCTGGACCTTGTTTCCATTACATACATCCTATCCTGGATTTGAACCTCTGTAATTAAATCATCCTGTTCATTGTAAATCTTTGCTCCATCTCTATTGAAAATTACAGTATTTCCTTTGTTAGTTAATTCGTATATTGATAATAGATTAGACCTTAAGTTAGGTACATGCATAACTCCTTTAATTTGAACATTCTCAATTCCGTTTTCGGTACAAGTAGAAACCTTGATATCACCTTTAGCTGTAGCATGTGTAACTTTACCTTCTTCTGCCAAATTTATCTCACTTTCAAAAGGCATTACATTTTCCATCCAGTTCAAGTGTGGAGATAAGTGCGTAGTACACCCTGAGTCAAGACACCAGGTTTGTATCTGACTATAATTATTTGAGGAGTTTTCAAAAACTCGATCTGTGCTGGTATTGAAAGTTTGTTCCGCAGGCTTGCTTGAGACGGTATTCGCATTATTTCTGAAATTTTGTTTGTTATAGTTCGTATTTGAATTTGCATTTCTTCTCCCATGTTGTTCTTGAGTTCGCTTATTTTTGAACCAGCAATCTTTAGCTAAATGTCCTTTTTTATGGCAAACAAAACACTCCTTTTGTCGATTCTGTTGATAGTGATTTCTTCTGTCTTTACTTCTGTAAGCCTGTTCATTTTCATCAGAATGACTCCCATTCATCTTAGAATTCATTCGATTCTCTTCCTCTCTAAGTGACTGCCGAATTTCATCAAGGGTTAAATATCTTCTAGTTCTCAGTACAACAGCGATCTTTTCCATTCTTGGATGGATACCTCGCACAATATGAAACGCTAGTTCTCTTTGGGATATTTGGTGTCTGAGTGAAGAACTTTGAGAGGCAATATTTTTGGCTCTAGCCATATTTTCATTTATGGATTCATTATTTTTCATCTTGATATTCTTAAGTTCAAGTCCAATATCAATGATCTTATCTTCTAGGTTGCCCGTGTAAATTTTCTTTAATTCATCCCATACTTTCTTTGCTTTAGTTTCATCTAGAAACATTCCTGCTTGTTCATCTGATAGAGTTGTAACTATAATTCCAAAGGCTTCGTCATTCTTTTCACTCCATATTTGCCAAGCGACTTCATCTTTTATATCAGGCTCGGGATCCGAAATTACGCATTTAAATAATTTCTTTCCACGTAAAAGTGCTCCGACTTTTAAAGCTCAAATCGGATAATTTGTTCCTGTTAAAGGTTCAATTTTTGTCGTTGGCGACTTTTCAAAATTAAACAATATATTTTAAAGGTAGTTTATAATTCAATTTTTTTCCAATCCTTGTATTTAAAACTTTCTTTTATCAATATAATTCAAATTCTATTGAAACATATTTCAAAATTTACATACCTTGATGCAGAAGAGATCTTTGTTTACCGATTAGAATAAACGTATCAAACTTCTGATAAAATATTTTCGCTTTTTCTCAAGTTTTAAATTGAACCACTCTCTGCTACCATAAATTGTAGTATTTTAAATAATTACAACTCTCTTTAAAGCAACAAAAGAATTATTTTATGATGTACTAGAGCGCCATCTGTTATCAAATTATAAAACTATTTTAGTGGCGTATTATTCTTTTTAAAATAAAACAATTTCTACTGTCCTTACTGTTTTATAAAAAGAATTATTTATTGCATTTATCAAGACAGAAAGAAGAAAACAACTCGGAATGCCAAAACAAAACCTACTGGTTAGTTCCTATTCCAAATCTAGCTTTCACACAGAGTATTGAAAAATAAAATATGACAGGCGATTAATATTGGTATTTCATTTTTTTAAGTGTTTACGAACTTTTGGGACAACCTTGTATATCTATAAATTGTCTTTTGGTTATTTATCTATTATAAAAGCGATGGATTTAATTAGATTATTTGAATATGCGATGCGAATTTACTGCCTGAGCACCTAAATATTGCTGTAAAGTTGGAAAACAAGTGTGTTAATTTGGGTTGAGTTAAAAAAGATAATCCTTTTTAATCATTATTTTATTTAAGATCCAATTTAAAAACAGGAAAGAACAAAAAAAAATGGCAAACTTCTTGTTTACAATTTACGAGTTAGAAGCACAAAATTACAGAGTTGTCAAATCATTTTTGGTCATTTATATATATATATTCACAATTGCCCCCAGTAAATGACACAAAAATGATGATCGATTATCAAATTATATACATATTTCAAATAACTAAGAATATTGCGTCTAACTAGAGATTTTTCAAAACAGTTTCAATAGCCTCCGAAAGATGGCGGGACAAGTCCAGGGAATGTTACAGCTAATTAAATCAACAGCCATTTTATTTGTTTACAAAATTATATATCGAAAAGATAGAGGTTGCCTGGCCGGCATTCATATTTATATAAAAAAAAAAACAAATATATAACATTAAATATTTATATTAGTCCCTTTGAATTATAAAAACCATATGACAATATTATCACACAAATTGTACTGTTTAAATAAATATCTAGACTTTAAACATTTCTAAGCTAAAAACACATTTCAAAGTCCAGTCAAAATCAAAATCCCAGACATTCTAGAGCATTAGATAACTTATTTTTAGTTAAAGCTTTAGTTAAAAAATCAGAAAGATTATTTTCAGATTGTATATATTCTAAAATGAAATTATTTGAAATAATTTGTTCATGTAAGTAAGAAATAGCTCTGATCATATGTGCTGAATTGGCAGATATATTAAAATTTGTACTGCTGGGCACTCAACCAAGTAAAGGTAAGTGACCAGGTTCAGAATATTTTCCTAAGACGCTACCTAAATATACCAAAGTATACTCCGGGCTTTATGCTAAGAATGGAGTGTGGACGAGTATCACAGGAAGTTATTATAACTAAACAGTTCCTGAGATTTTGGGTGAGGATTATGAAAATGGAAGAGAGTAGGTTGCCCCGGGCATGTTTGTCACACCTCTGGACATTACACAGCAATCAAAGGGCTGGTTTAACCTTTGTCGAAAACCTGTCAACCATTTTAAACTCAAACGGTTTTTCGTTCCTGAAGGGTTGTCCGGATTACACTGCAATACTGACTGAAATCCCTGCTATAATTCGAATAGCAACCGAACAAAACATCCAAAACGACATGGCGAAAATTCTAAATACTTCACATTACAGTCACTTCAAATACCTAAAAAATTCAATAACAGCAGAACGATATTTATTCACAACTATTCCTCTAGCAATTAAAAGAATTTTTGCACAACTGAGACTACTTTGGACGATCTTCCCAGAAAATCGTTCAAAGCGCTGGAAGATTGATTTGACTCTAACTTGCGATCTGTGTAAAAACAGAATCCAAGACGAAATTATGCATATAATATTTGGATGCTCTTGCTTAGAGAAACAGAGGAAAGAAATTTTGGGTGACTTACCCTGGTCTCAACCTGACTGCCAACAAATTTGCAGCTGGATGAACACACTGATGGTTGATCAGGGTCTCTCCCTCGGTTTATATAGATTCTACAAGGCCGCAGTCAATGTCCGTTGGAGAATGATGGATTCGCCGAATGTCGTGGTTTGCTCGGAGGAGGAAAGCGAAGATTGAATGCGGCTGATTCCACACTAGCCCTCTCAATGATATCTTAACCTTGACATATTCTAAACATTGGTACTTTAATTTAAATATTTAATCATGTACGGTTCCTTTTGCTCTGTAAGTTTATTTTTTGTATATATGGTTATATTTCTTTTTGTTTGGTTTTTCTTTCTTCTCTCTTTCCTTATTACTTCTTGTATTCTAGTTTTTACTTTTGAAATATCTTCCTTTCCTAAATCCCGTAGAGGGGAATCATGTATAGGGCTGGATGCCCCAATAAAAAGGCTTATGTGTGTGTGTGTATATTAAAATTTGTACAAAGTTTTATAGCTGAAATATTGTCACAGTATATTTTAGTGGGTTGATAGCCATTTTCTAATTGAAATAGTTCCTCAATAATGTATTGTAAATGGATTGACTTCTTATATCAACTTAACAATGCTTGTAATTCACTATCACAAGTAGAAAGTGAAGGTTGTGCTTGAAATTTAGAGTTCCAAGATATCAAATTGTCTCCAACAGTAAACAAATACCCAGTAACTGATTTCTTTTTGTACTTACCATCTTTCCAACTTGCATCAGAAAAGCCAGTAAGTTGGGTATTACCTTTATTGTAACATAAGGCAAAGTTAATAGTTTTTTCAAGTATCCAAAAATTCATTTTAATGCATTAAAATGAATTTGCCTAGGATCCTGTGAATATTTTGAAAGCTGTGTCAGAGGAAAAGATAGGTCAGGTCTTGTCTTTACACTTAGAAACAGCAAATTTCCTAGGATTTCTTGGTATTTTTTTGGATCACATTTCTTGGAGTTTTCATATTGTGAAAAATCAATATTTACATCTAAAGGTGTTGATTTAGTTTTGCAGTTTTCCATTTCAAATTTTATTAAGATATTTTCAATATAAGCTTTCTGGTTAATGAATATTTTGCCATTTTCTTTGTATATTTCCAATCCTAGCAAATTGGTATTTTTAGTATTTTCCTTGAGTTTGAATTTATTTTCTATTTTTGATATGGCTTGATTTAGTATATTTGAATCTGAATATATGGCTAGAATATTATCCACATATATTCCCAGAATTATCTTAGAATTGTTCTTCTCATATATAAATACACATTTATCTGAGGTTAGATTTTTAAAACCTTCATCTAAAAGATTACTTTTGAGGGTGTCATAAAATACTTTGGCTGATTGATGAAGACCATAAATTGCCTTTTTGAGCTTGCAAACCATGTTTTTATCACCCATTTCAGAACCTTCAGGTTGTAACATATATTGTTTTTCTTGGAGGTCACCATACAAATATGCCGTTTCAATATCATAATTTTTAAATCATAATTTTGCATTGCAGCATAACAAAGTAATATTCTGAGTGTATCAGAACTTATAACTGGTGAAAATGTTTGATAGTAATCAATTCCATATTTTTGAGAATAACCAGCTGCAACCAATCTAGCTTTGTATCTTTTTCCTATTATGGGGTCATTTTTAATGGTAAAAATCCATTTGCTTTTGATTGGTTTTGTTCCTTTAGGAAGTGGTTCAATGTCCCATACATGGTGTTCTAATAAAGATTTTTTTCTTTTTTCATGGCTTCTGTCCATTTACTTGCTTGTGGGCATTTAATTGCTTCTTTATAAGTTTTTAGTATATGATTTTGATACTGAGTCATTAATAGAGTATCATTTGGGGCTTGAATAATTGAATTTTCTTCATATTCTTCTTCACTCAAACTTGGTTCATAATAGAAGCCTGGTCTATGTGTGTGTCCAAAGTTGTATCTTGTATTTGATGCTGGATTCTGTATTTCAACAGAGGATTCTTCATCTCCTGATGATGAATTTGTTTCTTCTTCTGCAGGTTCATCTATCTTGATGATTGAGTAATCTGTGCTGTCCTGTTCATTAGAAGTTAATAGTTCTGCACCTTTTTGATATTCTAAAAAGGCAACATCTCTTGTTTCTGTAATTGTAAAATTTTCTGGGTTGCAAATTCTATATGCTTTTCTGCATGAAAATTATCCCACAAAAATGCCTGTTTAAGTAATTTATTCAAATTTAGATCTTTTATGTTTAGGTGTCCAGAATTCTACTTAGCATCCAAAAACCTTTAAGTGAGAGACTGTAGGTTTTATTCCAGTGAACATTTCTTCTGGAGTATTGTTAGTGTATTATGGTAAGGAGTTCTGTTTTCAAGGTATATATAGGTATTCATAGCTTCAGCCCAAAATTTTATTGGTAATCCAGATTCTATTAATAGGGCTCTTGTTCCTTCTATTAGGCTTCTGTTAGCCCTTTCACATCTTCCATTTTGAGCAGGGGAAAAAAAGGTAGTTCTTTGATGTTCTATTCCTTTCCTTTTCAGATAGGATTCCAATTCTTGGTTGTTGAAATAAGTACCATTATCACTCCTGAATTTTTTTAATCCTTTTATTGGTGGTGTTCTCTATATATTCTATTTTTGTCTTTCTGATTCTTCTCCTGGAGGATCTTCAATCAAAAAATTGATCAAATCTTTGCTTTCTAAAATCGATTCAACCCAATTTTATTTTCCAACAATTTTAGTTTATATTGAATATTAAAAAGAAAAAACAATATTTTGTTGAAGATTTTCTCTAGACAACAAAATTTATTTTGCTTTACGCATAAATACCGATTAGGCTTAAGTCTTTTGCTATCATTTCCTTTTATTACAATATTAAAAAAAAACACGGACTGCTACCAATTGTGTTAATTGGGGTTGAGTTAAAAAGATAATCCTTTTTATATCATTATTTTATTTAAGATCAAATTTAAAACAGGAAAGAACAAAAACATATTATAAACTTCTTGTTTACAATTTACAAGTTAGAAGAACAAAATCACAGAGTCCTCAAATCATTTTTGGTCATTTATATATATATATTCACAACAAGGCTGTAGTTTCATCTGTAAATAATCTCAGAGAACTAAAAATAAACTAATTATGAACATCATAATCGCAATTAATCGAAGAAACAGAATATCGGGTACTTGGGCCAAGGACCACAGTCAAAGCAACATCAAGGCAGATGACCTTTCTAGGAAGGAAACTGTGTCTTCCCATCCTAAAACATATAAGATTGTTCCTAAATCGTTTCTAAAAAGAAAAGTTCAAGAAGAAAGCTGCGAAATTTCAGCGAGAAAACTTCAAATCATAGACCAAAATCATGTTTAAAAGTTTGGCTTTTCACCATTATCTTTAGGGAGAATTTTTTTCTTTACCCTTATTCCCACTGTGTTCTAGTTGTTGTATATAATATGATTAGAATTTTTATTCTTTAATAATAATAATAATCTGTGTATTGATAACCTGTGTTTTGGGCATGTATCATAATATATATATATAAATGAATAAAATAAAGCATCAAGGGCTGCGTATCTTTATTAGAATAAATATATACGAGCTTTCGAGCACATACGCCCTTCTACAGGAATTAATAAAATAATAATCCAACTAGTTTTAAATAAGATTTATATATAATTTAACGTGCATATCCACGTTACACGTGCATTTCAACTTGCAAGGTATCCCATCAGACATGTGATATCTTATACTGTGAATGAATTTGTTTTATCTTATTTTATTTAGGTCTATTGAATTATATGCTTCTGGTAAATCAATTCTGCGATTTATACTGCTATATTGTTTGGACACTATTGCTTCAATTATTAATCTTTGATATTTGTTATTGATATTGTTGTAATGTACTTTAGGTTCATTTAAGTTAAATGTGTGTCCTGTTGAATTGGAGTGCTGTACTATTAATGATAATGGGTCATTTCTGTTTATGTTTCTTCTGTGTTCAATGATTCTATTATGTAATTTTCTTCCCGTCTCTCCCACATATTTGGCATTACAATTATTACATTCTATAGAATAAATTATCTCTTTTCTGCTTGATATATATTCAGTTTGCCTGTTTTTTGTAATCGGGTTTCTTAAGATATCTGATAAGTTGGGAGAGTTGCTATAAAAGGTTTTTATTCCATATTTATCTAGTGTTCTAGAAATGTGGATGGATTTCGGGGAATATGGGATGTAGCAATTCTGCCTGTATATTTTAGTTTTTTGTGCTGACATGTTAGATGTGACCTGTGCCTGATAGAAATGTTTTAAAATAAATGTTTTGGGGTAACCAGCTGATGTCAAATTTTGGATAACGGTTTGCGTTTCTTGCGTTTTGTATTGATTTAAAGAACAATGAGTATAAATTCTTTTAGTTAATGTTTTCACTGTGTTAATTTTATGACTAATGGGGCAAAATGAATAAAATTTTATATAATTGGGGGTGAATGAAGGTTTGTAGTAAACTGTTGTTTGCAATCTATTGTCTATTTTAATTATTTTAATATCTAAAAATGGCAATGTGCAATTATATTATTTTTCTATTGTGAAACGTAAGCTATTGTTATAATTGTTGAGTGAGGCTAAGATGTTGGGAATCTGTTTTTCTGTACAAATGCAAAATATATCATCTATATATCGTCTGTATAATATGATGTCTGCTGGATATGATGAAGTGATCCAATTGTCTATTTCTCTCATAACTATTTCGGCTAATGGAGTTGATAATGGGCTTCCCATAGGGGAACCCTTGATTTGTTTATATTGTTTCTGGTCAAAAGTGAATATGTTAACCTTAAGACATAATGTAATTAAATCTATTATTTTATCTATTGTATTAGAGTCTATCATATTGTTCTTTAAAAAGGTTTTAGTAGTTTCAAGTATTAAGTTATGGGGGAGACTGGGATATAAGGCCTCTACGTCGAATGATACTAAAATATGATCTCTCTGATAATTGTAATTGGCTATTTCAGTGATGAATGTTGGAATATTTGCTATTGACATTGGAAATACGTTATTCTTAATTAATGACTGTAAAAATATTGTAACATACTTGGCTACTGGTGCTAGTGGTGAGCTGTGATAGGCTACTATTGGTCTTAATGGGATCCCTTGCTTGTGAACCTTAGGTTTTCCGTATATAACTTTCAGAGTCTAAATTAGATATGAATAATTTAAATTCATCGTTTGATATCATATTGCTTTTGTACATCCTGTTCATTTCTTTCTTGAAATATGTATATTCTCGTTTCTTATCATTTTCATTAACTATTGTAAAGATGCTTCTGTCTTCTAATATGTCGTTCATTTTGCCTATATAATCTGTTTTGTCCATCACTACTGTCATCCCTCCTTTGTCTGCACCCGTGATGATTATGTCTTTTCTATTTTTGAGATCATTCAAGACAGTTTTATCTCTCTGGTTGTTTGGCGGCATTTTGTTTGGTTCTTTTAGTATGTTTATTACAGAATTTCTGATAGTATTCTTTTCATAGTTATTGAGCTTACAGATAGCTGCTTCTATTCCACTAATTATTTTGATGGTTTGTGGTTTGCCTATTGGTCTATGTTTTAATCCTTTAGATAATATATTGACTTCATCTTTGCTTAAAATTGTCTTGGAAAGATTGATCACATTAATTGCATTATCTTTTCTATTTGTATCTGGGAAATCATACTTGCGTATCCAAAATTCTATTTTATTGTTATGCCTTTTTTCTATTTTTGCTTTCAATATTGCTATTTTAGCGTTAATACTTATTATGATATCATTTAGATGTGATTGGTCGCTGTTGAGAGAGAGTAAACAAATTATGTCCTTTATGGTTTTGGTAATAATCCTGATTTTTGAATGACATCCTTTAGTTCTAGATCTTAATAGTTTGTACTGAGTTTTTTGGATTATTTTTGCTGAAAACAGGTTCTGGACTGGATCTTTGATTCTCAAGGTTGGCGGGATGAAGTTTGCTTCTTCGCATCGGATGTTGAATGCCAGGTGATACCTCCATCTTACGAGCTGCAATGATTTGTTTGTAAGATTCCTGATATAAAATTCCAAACTAGATGGCGAAATATTCATGGTAACGTATCTTGATATCAATTGAAAAAGCCCATATGTCATAATTTGTACATAACTGGATGTAACCCCACCACAATATGTATGCAATGTATGATCTAAAGATTTTAATAAAGATGAGGCTTAGCGAAATCTGGGAGAAAGGCCATCAGAGAGGAAACGGTCATTAGTAGGTTTTATTATCCAGGAACTCATAAAAACTGAGTTCAAGAACCTTCCCCTTCCGGGATTATGTTAAAACAAGACAAGGACAAAGTATTAACAAAGATCCAATCAGAGTCCAGGAGGATTAGCTGAGACCAATGAGAAACGGCCACGGGTCGACAGTCATCCAATCAGAGCCCTGAGAAGTTTACGTGTTAAATCTTGGACTCAGTTTAGTTAGTTAGGAACCCGGCACCATCGGAACAAGTTAGAAACTCGGCACCATCGCAACAAGTTGGGACCTGGTACCAAGGAACAAGTTGGAGCTAGCCACCATCTTCTCAACACTCAGATAAGTCCAATCCTCAATAATGTGAACAGCCATAGATATTAGTCAAATACGCCAATAGCCTAAACCCCTTTCTCCCTTGATCGCTGGCCTATTCCAATCCAATCCTGTGTCCTCGTTATTTCCCCCTGTGTGAATACCTTACTACTTCAGCAAACACGACTGCGCCCACAACAATCATCAATCAATCAATCAAACAACTCAATCAACCGCACCAAAAAAGCTACGTATATTACAGTGAGTCGACAGGATCTACTTACTACTACTACTCACAAACAACCAATCACAATCAACCACCAAAAAAGCTACGTATATTACATATATATATAAATAGTTGTATAGTTTTATAGTTAAGTATTTTATTAAAATTATCTTCATTATTTTGATTATTTAAATTCAAATTATAAAATTTGTAAAATGTTATTATTTAGTATAGATAGAGAGAAAAAAAATCCTTTACTTCTAAAACATCATCTAGTTAATAATATATTTATAATTAATAACAATAAAATTTAACAACGTAACGTCTTTTGTATCGGCTTTTACGCGTCATTTAGACATACTCTAATCCTATATATAGAATAATAGAAGTGAGAATATATATGATAGTTAGAAAAAAGAGAGAAAGACAGAACCATGCACTTTTAATCAAACTAATAATAAGAAAACAAAAAGTTTTGTAAAGAAGGTAGATAAGATTGTTAGTATATATATATATATTTTTATAATTTTATATTTTATCCTTTTTTTTTTAAATGATTTTTTAAATTTTTTTATTTTAAAATATGAATATAAATAGTTGTATTTAGTAATATATCTATATTATTAATTAACTTTTGTTATAAGTTTGGTTATTATGTTTTGAAACCCTAATGGTAGACCAGACATATACACAAAAAAATTAAAATTGGAGTAATTATTGAAAAAAGAGATCTGCTGAACCGGGAATTCTCAAATAGAAATTCAGCGGCGTTTCATCCCTTCTCTATTACGTCATAGATCTCTTTTCAACCGGATTTTATGTGTTAATATAAAGTTATTTCAGTGAAACATTTATATGAACAGATATAACAAATTCCATTAACAAGTTCCAACCGTGACCTACCTTGCCCGCGGCGTCTTCAACTGTAAACATCTATTTCTGGATGACACATGTTGTGGGGGGGGGTGGACAAAATTAGACAGTTTGTTTTGAAGTTTTAGAACAAAAAGATATTCAAAGAAGAGAGAAAAAATAGTTAATGGAAGAAAACCAAACTTTATAATCTTTACAGCTAGTTATATTAAAATAGCTGATTCAACACTTATTCATCTTTCAATATTCCTTTAAAAAGGCAAATTATTAGAGTTTAATAAAGCTATTAAATGTGAAAATTCACTTTAATTTAATTTCCATTTTCCTCCCCAGAAATTGGAGATTAAACAAAATGAATTATATACAATATTACTTTAAACATCTTGTGAAAAATCTTCAAATCAGCTATTTAATTTAAGTTTAACTAATTGTTAAAGAATATAAATTTGTATTATTTATTATTGAGAGAAATTATAGAAAGTTGATTTAATAAATGGATATTTCCATTTATTTTTTTTAAGTATTTTATAATAGATATACTGTTGAAATATTTTACTTGTCTGATACTAAATTTGTTTTTAATAAATTCCATGTTTAAATTTATAACATCTTCTATGAAATTTTCTAATATATTATTTATTCTATAAAATCTTAGAAACTGTCCAAAGTATATACCTTTACAACAATTTAATGATATATTAGAATTCATATTACAGTATTTTATAATATTGAAATTATAATTACTTTTTTTATTATAAATTTTAATAGCATTGTTTGTAAGGTCTATATTTAGGTCTAAAAAGTTAACTTTTTTGTTTCTATAAATTTTTTCATTGTTCTTAAGTTTCAAGTATTTAGGATAAATTTTAGGTATTAAGTTTTTGAACTGTGGATTATTAAATATTATAATGTCATCTACATAACGGAACATTTGCCAGTTAACATTATTTTGTAGAAAGTATTCTCTTTCGTACCAGAATAATATTAAATTTGCTAATAAAGGACTAGAAGATGTTCCCATGGGAACACCTTCTGATTGAATATATATTTTATTTTTAAATTCTATATAGTTAAAATTTAAAAATGTTTCCAATAGAGTTTTTGCTGTTTTAAGATCTAATTTAATTGTTTTATATCTGTTATGAATAATTTTAATGTGGAAAGTTTTGTCAATGATGATTTCGTTAAATAAATTGGTTATTTTATTATTTAGATCTCTTAAATTTATTTTAGAATATAGGTTCTCAAAGTCAAATGTGTGTACTGTTTCAATGTTTGTCCAATTGTTCATTAAATAGTTAATGATTTTTTTATTTGAGTCGATAAATTTATAATTATATTTATTAGTTAATTTATTTATAATAAATTGTAGTGTTGAAGCTAATTGTATATCAATGTTTTTTATAACTGAATTTATACCAGATGTGATTGTTCTGAAAGAAATAGGTTTTTTGTGTAGTTTAGGAATTATATAGAACTTTGGTATGTTTGGATTTTTGTAGTGATTATAAATTTTTAGTGAATTTTCAACGTTTTTGATGTCTTTTTTGATTTTTGTGGCTGTAGTTCTAGCAAAAGTGTATTTATGATTATTATCAATTTCCTTTTTTAGTATATCGTGGTATAGATTTTTACAAATTATAGATAAGTTATTGGAACATTTATCTATAGGAGTGATAATAAAGTCCTTCTGTAATTTAATTATATTTTCTTTAAAAGAAGGAATATCTGAATTAGGTTTTGTGTATTTAAGTGTATTATTATAATAATTTATAATTTCCTTTTTAATATTATGTTTCCATTCCAGAAAAGTAAATTCTGGAATACTGTATTTTATACTAGTTTTATTTATGAAAATATCTATATCTTTTAATATAGATTTAATTGTATTATTATAATTGTGTTTAATTTGAGGTATATATTTATACCCTTTATTTAAAATATCCTGATATTCTGGATTTAAAAAAGAAAAATTGCTAGTTAATATATGACCTGAGAACTTATATCTATCAATATAGTTGTTGCAATTACATTTAATTTTTTTTAAATTTGCTAAATTATCAATAAATTGGTTATAATTGCAAACTAAATTACCTATATTTTTGTTGTATCTCCAGATTGTTTTGAAATTTAAATTTTTTATAGGGAAAAGATTATTAATGTTTTGGTTATTAAAAATATCATTAAACTTAATATGATTAAATAAATTGTTATTAAATTTAATGATAATATTAATGTTATTAGTAGATTGTTTAATTTTTCTGTATTTAAAGATGTCGTGTGTGATATCTATTAATCTGTTAGTCAGATTATGAATTTTAATATATTCTATGAGTTTGATAAATTTGTTATTATTTAGTTTAAATAATGTTTTAATAAATTTATCGACGAAGTTGTTAGTATACATTTGTTTTGGGTCCAGTAATTCTTCAAATTCAATGTAACCTAATTTATTGGTAGTTTTACCTCTAGTTTTATTAGGTTTAGTTTTAAATTCATTTTTTTTTTGTATTTGCAGCTGATTTCATAAGTTGAAATTTCTTCTGTTTGTGGTTTGTATGTGTAGTTTAATTCGTCATTAAGTTCATAGGGGAATAATGTGTTGTGTTTATAAATGTAGTTGTTTTCTAATAATAGTCGTTGTTTTTTGTTTTGACATATGTCTAGTATTTCTATCTTAAAGTTGTTAAAAGTATGTAATTGATTGTGTTCTTTCATATATATATTACCAATTGATTTTTTAGCGTGGTTTCTATGTAGGTTTATTCGTAAATTTAATGGATTACACGTTTGTCCTATATATGATAATTGACAAATTTGGCATGTTAATTTATAAATAGTATTTACTAATTTACAACTAGTCGTTTGAAATGTGTAATGGTTCTTAAGAGAGGGACAAGTTTGACAATTCTTTCTTAGGCAATTCTTAGCGAGTTTAAATTAACATAAAAGAGGTGCTAACCCTAGTAGCGTGATTACAAGAACCAATCAGGACTCTCCACCATATGCGGGAGTCCAGTATAAAAAGGCCCAGAAATTAGACAAAGCAGTTGTTTTCAGAGCGACGCCGTTATACGGTCGGTCGGATCTCTCACCCCCCCTTCTATCCGCGTAGGCTTAGGGCATCCGCGGCGCCCGTGGTCCGACTGCCTTCGTCCGTGGTCTACCTCTACTTCTTGGAGCTACCATCTAGACCTGCCTCTGTTCCTTGCTGTCCCAGTGCGGGAATCCCATCACACACCCACGACTACGACTGCCCAGTACATTCCACATCGGGATTACTACATATATATATATATGTTTTATTGAAATAATATTATATTCAACTATTTATTTTACGCTTCGACGCTCTCCCGCCATGGATTCCTGCAAGAAGAAGAAGAAGAAAGCCAACAAGCCCTCTCAGCCCTCGGTTGACATCGCGGCTCTTGTTGAAGAATACAACATGGTCATATCCCGCCACAACCAAATCCTGCAATCCCTCGGCCAGCCCTCCCTAGCAGCTCTTCACCTGGACCTTGTTCGCTTCATTGAGCAGCGAACGGAAATAATCAAGTGCCTAGTTAGGGATGTGAAGAACCTGCTGGCTCCGTGAATGACTTCATGGAGCCGGATTTAATCATGGATGCCCAAATGCCCAAGAAAGCCTGCCAGAACACTCAAACTGGCCCTGCTCCCACCTGCAAGGACTCTAGCGCTCAGACCGAGCTCATCAAGCCTGCCACCCCCGCTCCAGCTGCTGTCCCTGTGGCAGCACCTGCTCCCAAGAAGCCAAATCCTGTTCTAACCAAGAGGAAGCAGCCAGAGGCGCCAAACCCGCCCGATAAGAGGACCAAACCACTGGTTCCAGCCAAGCCTGCATCTTCCCGCGCCCCCAAGCCTGCCGTTGCCAAAGGCTCCCTCAATAGGGAGAAATCTGCGGCCCACAACGTGGTTATTGCAGATAACCCGCAGGCTGTCCCACGGGACATCCTCAAAGCTGTCCGCGCTGCCCACACTCTGCCCCAAGGCGTCTGGGCGTCTCTGCGCACCAGGGGAAAACTGGTGCTGCACTCCAGCACTCCAAAGGTCATTCCTGCCGTCAGCTCTGCCCTGGACAACAAGCTCCAAGGCCTGAAAGTCCGGGAACTGAGGCAATTCCTCCCAAGAATCTGGCTCTTCAACGTGGAGGCGGAAACCGCGGGTGAGGACATTATCAAGGCCTTCCTCTCCACCGATGCCCTCAGCCAGCCTCCTGGAGACAAGTCTGTCCGAGTGGCACACAGATCTCCGACCAGAAATGGCACCTGCACGGCCTTCATTGAGCTGGACTTGGCTTCCTACAAGGCCATTGGAAGACGCGGCAGGATCATTGTGGACCAAGTGATCCTGAACTACGAGGAGTCTGTCCGTGTCCGCGTCTGCTACCGCTGCTGTGGCTACGGCCACAACGTCGATAGGTGCACCAAGGCTACGGTCACCTACTTCCACTGCGCTTCTGGTGACCACCAAGGCCGAAGCTGTCCAACTCTTGCCAACCCGCGCACGGCCAAGTGCGCCAACTGCTTAGCAAAGGGCCTCTCTGCCGACCACGAGGCAAGATCAATGTCTTGCCCAACTGCCAGAGCTAGAGCTGTAAAGTTCTAGTCCTCCCGCCTTCTTCCTGCCTCTTGACCTCCGCGGATCCAATCCGGCCTGACCTGCCTCTTCCCTAACGGAGATTCTGTCCCTAGCCTCTCCAGCCTGGTCATAGTGGTTTTATATATTCCGCTTTACGCGGCCATTGGGGCTCAAAAACATTTATTTTGGTTAGCAGCCCCGTAAATAAAGATATATTTTCTCTCTTTCCCGATGGCCCAGCACGTAGTTTAAGTCTGCGCCAAGGTCCGCAGCATGTTGCCGCGTTTGACCGCAGCCGCTAATCTCAACTTTGGTTTTGGTTACCGCGCCTTGAGAACTCTGTATCTGCAAGTGGTTGTTCCAGCCATTGCCTATGCCTCGGTGGTATGGTTTCCTAATCTTTCTCAACGCTCCTTAAATGTTCTACTGAGTGCTCAAAGGCTTTTCCTAGTGAGAGCTTGTAGAGCTTTCAGATCAACCAGCAACGCTGCTCTTATCTCTCTCTCTAGAGTCCTTCCTCTCGATCTGGAAACCTCGGCTAAAACTGAGCTATACCTTAAAAAGTATGGATTGGTTGACGCTGAAATTCCACTCGAGCCTCCTCCCTTTCCACATCCTCTCCCCTACCCCCCCTATTACTCCGCTCCCAGTAATATTCCTGCTCTTTTCTTCCACGTGGCATACTATACAGATGGTTCCAAAACCAGAGATGGAGTTGGCGCCGGCGTGTACAGGTTCTCTTGTCTCGATGTGCACCTGAAATACGTGAATCTCATGTTCTGTCCCCTCATTGTTCTGTCTTTCAGGCGGAAGCCCTTGGATTGGTTAAGGCTCTTGAAAACGCAACCACTTTACCAAATCATCTAACCTTAGGATTCTTCCTGGACAACCTCTCAGTCGTGAAGTCAGTTCTGAACTCTAAGACTGGTAATTACCTTATCGACAGAGCTCTGCTACTGATTTCGCGATTGAATCGCAATGGGAACAGATGCACCATACAATGGATCAAGGGCCACAGTGGGAACGTGGGTAATGACATTGCGGACACACTTGCAAAGTGGGGTGCTGAGTCTGCTGACCCAAGCTGTTACAAACTCGCTCCTTTGTCGTTTGTAAAATCGGAAATCTACGGCCGGGCACGTGAAGCATGGGAAAGCAGATTCCTCTCTCTAGCTCCTTCTATCCACACCCGCTTTGGCCTTACTCCAATGAGTCTTTTAGACAAAAGGTATGCGTACATCGTCCATAGCGAGCACATTGTGGTTGGCCTGCTATCGGGACACACGTGGACGGACAGTTTCGCCCACAGGATAGGCGTTGTGGCGACTACACTTTGCTTCAGCGAGCGCGAACTAGAACGGCCTCGGCAACCGCGAGCGTCAACCTGACTACGCATGCGCGCGGGACGTCATCAGAGACTCTGGCCACTCACGCGGTAAACATCTAGGCTAACTCCAACGGCCGTTACTTCAACCGTTGCTTCTTTTCTATTTTTATATTTCTGGCTTTAAATAAATTAATTTTAATTATAATTTTATCAGCAGCCTTTCCACAAGCAACACCAACACATCACGCAACAATCCTACAGCGTCATTGACGATCCTTCCTGCCCTTACTGCGACACTGACAGGGAAGAAACTTTGTCATACATCGTGCTTGAGTGCAGCAGCCTTGATGCCCTTAGATTCCCCCTTCTTTCCAGCTGTGCAGAAGAATTGGGGCACACTCCGCGGTCACTCAAAGACTTTATTTTCAACATGAGCACTTGGCGAGCCTGCCTGGAGTTCCTAAAGGCCTCTGATAGACTTAAGCCACGCGTCCGCGCGGAGGATTCCGATCAACTGAGTGACTCGGACTCCTCACCTCATGGTTAACACCGGTCATTGGCGGCCGCTCGTAGACGCAACTCTGGCATGTGCCGCTGTTTAAGATCGGTTTCGCGACCTGCCCTGCGTATGTGATCGCCCCTGACGCTGTCTCTATAATCCAAGGACAGAGGGCAAATGGTTTGGCGATTCGACGGCGCGGGCTGCTCGATAAATCGACTTACGCAGCGACCCATTTGAACGCGCTATGCAATCTATGGTGTACTTTTGTGGTTGGTTTTCTTAGTACTGGTACCCTCACCAGTAATCTTATCTAAAACTTTTTTATATATTTATTTTTACAAAAGAAAATTTATCTTTTCCCATCAGTTGATGAATCATTCCCGCTTTATCTAATATTCTTATTTAAACAACACCTGTTTTTCTTTTATCTTCCCTGGCCTGGGGAATCTAACCTTTTTGAACAACCTTGGTTGCGTGCAGCACCTTGGTACTTTGATATAGTGCATTGCGGCTTGTCTGCTTGCTACATTATTTTGGGCTTAAAAATCATATACTTTAAGCATTGCGGTATGTCTGCTCTCCACGGTCACCCCTGGGCTCAACACTATTGGACCCGTCTCTGACTCCCCCTGATCTCCGCGGATCACCACCCTGCCCCCTAAACGTTGATTTAGCCTGTTCCCTGATATTTGGCCAGCCCATTTCTTGGTAAATCAAGAAAACCAACTACGTACGGGCTGATTTGCTTCGTCAGCCCACTTCATATCCAAGCTTTATTAAACTAAGATGTTATGAAAATGAAAAATTAAAACCCAGAAGAAAGGTAAAACTCAACTGTTCACATCAAGGGAAGCAAAATCCATTAACATTCCAATTTGTTAAACATTAGGGAAAAATCTATTTTTATATTATATATATATATATATTAAACCTGCCAGCAATTGATTTTAGTAAGGTGTTAATTACGCCAATTTGATTTAATTTCTCAACCAAGATATACAGTAGAACCTCCCTGTAAAGGACATCTAGTTGCAGAGAAAAAGTGTCCTTTAGGGAGAGGTGTTCTCTTACTGGAGGTCCTCTATCCGAGTGTCCTCTCATGGATGTTGTTCTACTGTATTAAAAACAAAAAAGGCATATCCCGATAATGAGGATTTTAGATGACAGAGTGTCATCTAAGGAAACAAAAAGCTACTAAACGTTTATTTAGGCTTGTTCCATAATATTTTACCAACCCATTTTCTTGATAAATCAATAAAAACCAACAACGAACGAGTTTCGAGCTATTGGACCCTCGTTATATACACTCATGGAAAAAAAAACTTAAGAAAGTTGTACCTTTTAGCATGTTTATAGGGATTCAGACAATAACTCTGAAAAATATTTGATAAACAGTGAGCTTTATTGAAGACACGCGGTATGGCGATCTATGGATACGTTCCAGGAGACTGGGTTCCCTTTATGTTACTAGTAATACACTTGGTGAACTGGTTCACTAAGGCTACCAAGACAGACTCCTAAACCGCAGGACAGCCCGGGTAGTTGGCGATCTATGGATACGTTCCAGGAGCCTGGGTTACCTTTATGTTACTAGTAATACACTTGGTTAACTGGTTCACTAAGGCTACCAAGACAGACTCCTAAACCATAGGACAGCCCGGGTAGTTGGCGATCTAAGGATACGCTCCAGGAGCCTGGGTTACTTTCATGTTACTAGTAATACACTTGGTGAACTGGTGCCCTAAGGCTACCAAGACAGATTCCTAAACCACAGGACAGCCCGGGTAGTTGGCGATCTATGGATAGGTTCCAGGAGACTGGGTTCCCTTTATGTTACTAGTAATACACTTGGTTAACTGGTTCACTAAGGCTACCAAAACAGACTCCTAAACCACAGGACAGCCCGGGTAGTTGGCGATCTAAGGATACGCTCCAGGAGCCTGGGTTGACTCTGTCTCCTGAAAAAAAAAGGGAAACCGGAGACGTCAAAATATGAAACTTCCTTAAGTTTTTTCCATAACTCTATATTGTAGGGAAATATTTATATATTTTATAAACGGATTATAAATTTTGATATATATTTTTTTCCAAACACACACACAGTAAACTTGCCAAATTGCCTCTCTAGTGTTTTATAATTTCAAGTTGTTCTTGTCTTAAATTGTTGTCATCCTGAAGTTTGTCTTTCCTAATTTTCTACGTGACAATATGTTTACAGTGGACCCTCGGTTTGCGAGCATAATCCGTTCCAGAGCCATGCTCGTACTCCAAAACGCTCGTAGTGCGAAACTAATTTCTTATTTTTAATAATTGAAACTCGGGCAATTCTTCCATGAATTTTAGTTTAATTAGAGTCGGTAAACACTTCGTGATAAGTATAAGAGAAGCTTGTACTCCATTCAATATTTGAAATCATAGCTATCATATTTTTAATGAAAGATTCGAAAGAAAAATTTTACACGTGATAGTTACTGAATTTCAAACCTAGTGATAAGTAAATAAAAAGAAAATGCATAAATAAATATATAAAAAAGATAAAATAAACAAAAATAAAAGATAATGTTGGGATGGCTGATGCAATTGCGTTAAAAAAACCACTATTTGAGGGGAAAATGGCATAAAAGGGTTATTTTATAACATTTTATTTCTTTCAATTTTATCGAAGAACTGGTCCAATGACTGTTGCTTCTGCCTCTTTTTGAGAATTTCACGGAAATGCGACATCGCATTATCGTTGAACTGATCCGTCGCTCGCAAAGCAGCCGGCTTATTCGGGTGGTGCTTTGCTACGAACAATTGCACAGTTTCCCACATTTTACATATTTCCCGAATCTGATCTGAAGGGAGGGATCCCAGTGAATTTTCATCCTCCTCTTCCCCAGACGAGATCACCTCCTTAACCTCTTGGTGTTGCTCGCGATGAAGATCGATCAGTTCATTTGTGGTAAGCTCCTGATCTTCTTGCTCCACAAGCTCTTGAATGATTGGCTCATTCACCTCCAGTCCTAAAGTTTTCCCCAGAGACACAATAACATCGATAATTGGTGGCTCCTGTTCACCAGACAACCCCTTAAAATCATATGCATGGACGATGTGAGGCCACAATTTTGTCCAAGCAGAAACGAGAGTTCTCTGGGAGACTCCATTCCATGCTTTATCAATGATCTTAAGGCAGTGGACAATGTTGAAATGATTCTGCCAAAACTCTCGGAGAGTAAGGTTTGTTTCTTCAGTTAATTCGAAGCATCTCTGAAAAAGTTCTTTGATATATATTTTCTTAAAGTTGGAAATGACCTGCTGATCCATAGGCTGCAGTAGTGGGGTGGTGTTAGGAGGGAGGAACCTGACCTCAATAAACTTGAATTCATCCAGTAAGTGATCCTTAAGGCTTGGTGGATGAGCAGGAGCATTGTCCATAACCAGCAACGCTCTGAGTGGCAGTTTTTTTTCCGAAAGGTATTTCTTCACTGCAGGACCGAATGCTTCGTTCATCCACTCAACAAACAACAAACGAGTGACCCAAGCCTTAGTATTCGACTTCCACAAAACGTTCAATTGGCTCTTTTGCACTTTGTGTTTCTTGAAAGCCCGTGGATTCTCAGAATGATACACGAGCAGTGGCTTTACTGTCAAATCTCCACTTGCATTAGCACACAGCAAGAGGGTGAGACGGTCTTTCATGGGCTTGTGACCGGGCATTGTATTCGCTTCGGCTGTAATGTAGGTTCTCTTCGGCATCTTTTTCCAAAAAAGTCCTGTTTCATCACAGTTAAAAACTTGCTGTGGGAGGTAACACTCGGTAACAACGAGCTTTTCGAACTCGGCAGTGAATGTCTCAGCTGCTTTAGCATCCGAACTTGCACCCTCTCCATGCCTCGTGACACTATGGATGCCACTTCTCCTCTTAAAGTTTTCGAACCACCCCTTGCTGGCTTTGAAGTCTGCATGTACTTCGTTCTCTATTGATGTACATGGTATTTTACTCCCGAGTTCGGCGTACAAGGCCTTTGCCTTTTCACATATTAAATTCTGGGTTATGGTATCACCTGCTAATTGCTTCTCGTTTATCCATACAAGAATCAATTTTTCAACTTCTTCTAGAAGACGTGGACGCTGTTTTGATAGTCTTGTGACTCCTTTTGCTGCATCTAACTCCCTTAATTCCTTTTTCTTCTTCAATATTGTGCAAATCGTTGATGTCGACTTCTTATAAAATCTCGCTATTTCTGTCACCCGCATGCCACGTTCGTGCTTTTCAATCATTTCCCTCTTTGCCTCCATTGTGATAATATCCTTCTTCTTACCCAATTCTCTTTCAACATATTTCTTCACGGGGCCCATTTTGCAGTGGTTATAGGATTTTTATAGCAAGAGAGGTAGAAATTGTCACCAATTTTTGAAAATACATATATAATCTAAAAAATAAATAAGAAATTAAAAAAAGCTATTCCTTTATCATTGAGAGATAATTTTATCGTTGAATTAAAATTAGTCAAAATGATATACAGAGTATTTTAAGATTAAAGAAAACTTTTTAACTTTAATAGCAACTTTTTAAATTTTAATAACACCTTCGAGCCTTTGTTTACAAATGGAAAAAGTTATCTTAAAAAATAGAAAAGTTTTCTTTAATTTTAAAATACTATATACATGTATATATATATATATATGTATCGATTTGAATAAATACATTTTATAGTATGTATTAAATATATATACTGTTGTGTACTTATATTATAATGATTAATAACAATCCATAAATAAAATAATATTTAATATAAAAATATGCCCTCATCCCGCCGCTAAAGGTGGAAATGGAGAAGAGGGGCAACCATCACGAGTTGCTCGTAATGCGAAATTTCACACGTAATCCGAGGTAAAATTTTTCAAAAAATTTTGCTCGTACTGCGAAAAGCTCGTACTCCAAGGTGCTTGTAAACCGAGGGTCCACTGTATATCTTTTTTTACTGTGAACTAATCACGGAAATATAGGCTATAGTACTAGTAGTAACATAAAGGTAACCCAGGCTCCTGGAACGTATCCATAGGTCGCCAACTACCCAGGCTGTCCTTCGGTTTAGGAGTCTGTCTTGGTAGCCTTAGTGAACCAGTTCACCAAGTGTATTACTAGTAACATAAAGGTAACCCAGGCTCCTGGAACGTATCCATAGGTCGCCAACTACCCAGGCTGTCCTTCGGTTTAGGAGTCTGTCTTGGTAGCCTTAGTGAACCAGTTCACCAAGTGTATTACTAGTAACATGAAGGTAACCCAGGCTCCTGGAGCGTATCCATAGATCGCCAACTACCCAGGCTGTCCTGCGGTTTAGGAGTCTGTCTTGGTAGCCTTAGTGAACCAGTTCACCAAGTGTATTACTAGTAACATAAAGGTAACCCAGGCTCCTGGAACGTATCCAGAGATCGCCAACTACCCGGGTTGTCCTGAGGTTTAGGAGTCTGTCTTGGTAGCCTTAGTGAACCTGTTCACCAAGTGTATTACTAGTAACATGAAGGTAACCCAGGCTCCTAGAGCGTATCCATAGATCGCCAACTACCCAGGCTGTCCTGCGGTTTAGGAGTCTGTCTTGGTAGCCTTAGTGAACCAGTTCACCAAGTGTATTACTAGTAACATAAAGGTAAGCCAGGCTCCTGGAACGTATCCATAGATCGCCAACTACCCGGGCTGTCCTGCGGTTTAGGAGTCTGTCTTGGTAGCCTTAGTGAACCAGTTCACCAAGTGTATTACTAGTAACATAAAGGTAAGCCAGGCTCCTGGAACGTATCCATAGATCGCCAACTACCCGGGCTGTCCTGCGGTTTAGGAGTCTGTCTTGGTAGCCTTAGTGAACCAGTTCACCAAGTGTATTACTAGTAACATAAAGGTAACCCAGGCTCCTGGAACGTATCCAGAGATCGCCAACTACCCGGGTTGTCCTGAGGTTTAGGAGTCTGTCTTGGTAGCCTTAGTGAACCAGTTCACCAAGTGTATTACTAGTAACATAAAGGTAACCCAGGCTCCTGGATCGTATCCATAGATCGCCAACTACCCGGGCTGTCCTGCGGTTTAGGAGTCTGTCTTGGTAGCCTTAGTGAACCAGTTCACCAAGTGTATTACGAGTAACATAAAGGTAACCCAGGCTCCTGGAACGTATCCATAGATCGCCAACTACCCAGGCTGTCCTGCGGTTTAGGAGTCTGTCTTGGTAGCCTTAGTGAACCAGTTCACCAAGTGTATTACTAGTAACATAAAGGTAACCTAGGCTCCTGGAACGTATCCATAGATCGCCAACTACCCAGGCTGTCCTGCGGTTTAGGAGTCTGTCTTGGTAGCCTTAGTGAACCAGTTCACCAAGTGAATTACTAGTAACATAAAGGTAACCCAGGCTCCTGGAACGTATCCATAGATCGCCAACTACCCAGGCTGTCCTGCGGTTTAGGAGTCTGTCTTGGTAGCCTTAGTGAACCAGTTCACCAAGTGTATTACTAGTAACATAAAGGTAACCCAGGCTCCTGGAACGTATCCATAGATCGCCAACTACCCAGGCTGTCCTTCGGTTTAGGAGTCTGTCTTGGTAGCCTTAGTGAACCAGTTCACCAAGTGTATTACTAGTAACATAAAGGTAACCCAGGCTCCTGGAACGTATCCAGAGATCGCCAACTACCCGGGTTGTCCTGAGGTTTAGGAGTCTGTCTTGGTAGCCTTAGTGAACCAGTTCACCAAGTGTATTACTAGTAACATGAAGGTAACCCAGGCTCCTGGAGCGTATCCATAGATCGCCAACTACCCAGACTGTCCTGCGGTTTAGGAGTCTGTCTTGGTAGCCTTAGTGAACCAGTTCACCAAGTGTATTACTAGTAACATAAAGGTAACCCAGGCTCCTGGAACGTATCCAGAGATCGCCAACTACCCGGGTTGTCCTGAGGTTTAGGAGTCTGTCTTGGTAGCCTTAGTGAACCAGTTCACCAAGTGTATTACTAGTAACATAAAGGTAACCCAGGCTCCTGGATCGTATCCATAGATCGCCAACTACCCGGGCTGTCCTGCGGTTTAGGAGTCTGTCTTGGTAGCCTTAGTGAACCAGTTCACCAAGTGTATTACTAGTAACATAAAGGTAACCCAGGCTCCTGGAACGTATCCATAGATCGCCAACTACCCAGGCTGTCCTGCGGTTTAGGAGTCTGTCTTGGTAGCCTTAGTGAACCAGTTCACCAAGTGTATTACTAGTAACATAAAGGTAACCTAGGCTCCTGGAACGTATCCATAGATCGCCAACTACCCAGGCTGTCCTGCGGTTTAGGAGTCTGTCTTGGTAGCCTTAGTGAACCAGTTCACCAAGTGAATTACTAGTAACATAAAGGTAACCCAGGCTCCTGGAACGTATCCATAGATCGCCAACTACCCAGGCTGTCCTGCGGTTTAGGAGTCTGTCTTGGTAGCCTTAGTGAACCAGTTCACCAAGTGTATTACTAGTAACATAAAGGTAACCCAGGCTCCTGGAACGTATCCATAGATCGCCAACTACCCGGGCTGTCCTGCGGTTTAGGAGTCTGTCTTGGTAGCCTTAGTGAACCAGTTCACCAAGTGTATTACTAGTAACATAAAGGTAACCCAGGCTCTTGGAACGTATCCATAGATCGCCAACTACCCAGGCTGTCCTGCGGTTTAGGAGTCTGTCTTGGTAGCCTTAGTGAACCAGTTCACCAAGTGTATTACTAGTAACATAAAGGTAACCCAGGCTCCTGGAACGTATCCATAGATCGCCAACTACCCGGGCTGTCCTGCGGTTTAGGAGTCTGTCTTGGTAGCCTTAGTGAACCAGTTCACCAAGTGTATTACTAGTAACATAAAGGTAACCCAGGCTCCTGTAACGTATCCATAGATCGCCAACTACCCGGGCTGTCCTGCGGTTTAGGAGTCTGTCTTGATAGCCTTAGTGAACCAGTTCACCAAGTGTATTACTAGTAACATAAAGGTAAGCCAGGCTCCTGGAACGTATCCATAGATCGCCAACTACCCTGGCTGTCCTGCGGTTTAGGAGTCTGTCTTGGTAGCCTTAGTGAACCAGTTCACCAAGTGTATTACTAGTAACATAAAGGTAACCCAGGCTCCTGGAACGTATCCATAGATCGCCAACTACCCGGACTGTCCTGCGGTTTTGGAGTCTGTTTTGGTAGCCTTTAGTGAACCACCAAGTGTTTCCAGGCCTGGTAGATTCAACAAGGCAGTGTCATTGAATGAGGACAGTCCAATAAGTGTTGCCGTCTGTATTCGCTGTAGTTGAAATGCTGGGTAGCTGAAGATCACATGACTATAATACAAAATATTTACTAGGATATAATTATGTACAATTTGATCCACACACCGAGTATTATATATGTAATAATGTTCAATCTAATATTCTCAAGATAAAATTATGAAAGAGGCGTTTAAAAAAATATATAAATATTTCTCACAATGAGTTTCCTTTTTTATTAAAAGTGGTAGCTTTAAATTGATAATTGCTCTTTGAAACAAAATATAGTTTTACGAGCACTAACCAAAGTTTATGATTTTTGAGCCCAAAAATGGATGTAGCAAGCAGACAAACCGCAATACACTATATAAAAGTACAAAGGTGCTGCACGCCACCAAAGTTGTTCAAAAAATGTTAGATTCCCCAGGCCAGAGAAGATAAATTGCTCTTTAACAGGCTTAATTTAAAACACTTCGACTATTTCTTACAAGCAAAGACTTGTAATCATACTTAAAAAGGTAACTATTTTTTGCTTATCCCTAGTACACGTGGTACTGGCCATGATAATCATGGTGGGTAGTTAGCGACTGATTTTACTGTACGTGCACCACATCTCTACACATGTGTAAAGCAGTTCGACTTTACACTTACAAATGCGCCAGAGCTCCGTTTAGTTACTTGCACTCGCTGGTGGGGGTTGGATTTTTACAAGAATCGGGAGCCATTGGAGCATTTTTTTTATCATAAAAAAAGTGCTCAATGCGGGAATCGAACCCGGGTCGTAGCGGTCAAAAATCAACGTTTTAGACCATTCTTCCACCTACCCCCTAAAAAGGAAATTGATTTTAACAAAAATTTGTAGGTTCTAATGTTGTATCTAACAGTTGTGTTGATAACAAGATCTAAATTGTCGGTAAAACTCCAAACACACATTGAGGCAGTTTTAAAGTAATAATTACTTCACACAATGGTGTTCTATACTTGTGCAAATCTTGACCCATCAGCAAGTTGACAAACATGGTTCGAACATCTTGCTAGTGCAAAATTTCAACTTCCCAAAATACATGTACTTACAGTATATGAATATCCTGAAGATAGAGGTTGCCTGGCCGACATTAAAATTTCTATGAAAAATAGACACTTCGGCCAATTAGAGTTTTTTTTTCTCAACGTTTCGACAAAAATCTTTTGTCTTCGTCAAGAGAAGTAAATCCTTTTTGGGGGGTCGGTGGAAGGATGGACTAAACCGTTGGTTTTCGACCGCTACCGCTTAGAAATGGTTTTCAAGTGAACTATGGAAATAAGCTTATAGGACAGTATAATTACATTCAAATATTTGCTTCGAGCAGCAGAATGATTCAATACAGTATTAGAGCTCTGAGAAGCGGTCTGGTGGATTAAATTGGCGAAACCGCTGGGAGGGTTCACCACTGATGAGCCAAGCCCTCCCAATATATTTTTTCATCGCAGTAAGGACAGTAGAAGTTCGTTTTATGTATAAAAGAAACATTCGCGCTTTTAAATCCTTTTATTTTATATGTATAGATGGCGCGTTATTGCTTTGTGTTAAAAAAAATAGTACTTCTCCTGACGAAGACAAAAGATTTTTGTCGAAACGTTGAGAAAAATAAAAAAAACTCTAACTGGCCGGAGTGTCTATTTTTCTTAGAAGTATATGAATAGTTCTGTTCTTCTTCTTTCTTATCTCCACTCTCTCAACCATATAGTCACGAAGAAATTAGGAAAAACAAACTTCAGGATGACGTGTCAATTTATTTATTGCAAGCACAAATTAAAATTGATGAAATACATGAGAGCAATGAGGAAAGTTTACGTAGAGTAATGAAATATAAAAACATCTCAATTAATAATCTGTACATAAAATATAATGAATAATTTGCTACATAAATCCTTCCCTATGGGAGCTGTGACCACAGTTTGCAAATATTGTAGATACTGACATGGATCTGAAGTGCTTCTGTCAAAGATTACCTCTGAGATTTTGAATTCTGTCCCTAGTGCTTTGCGTCCTTTCTTTTTCGGCGTTGTCGTCAAATCGTCTATAGGGACATCGTCATCTTGGAGGAAAGTCTTGGCTTTAACACGGCGGTGGAATTCTGGAGCCAGTCTCTGAAAATGTAGATCACAGCACCCGTTACCTCAAGGTCTTCTCGGCGATCTTCAGTTTGTCTTTCCTAATCTACCCAGCATCTCCACCAAATGTCACGTAGAAAATTAGGAAAGACAAACTTCAGGATGACGCGGCAATTTATTTATTGCAAGCACAAACTAAAATAGATAAAATACAAGAGAATCAATGAGGAAAGTTTACGCAGAGTAATGAAATATATAAACATCAAAATTACTAATATGTAGAGAAAATATAATAAATAATTTGCTACAATTTTATTATCAATTTTTCATCGCAGTAAAGGAAAGTAATATAAGTTTGCTTTATTTAGTTTTAAAAGATGCATTCGCTTGTAGTTTTATTTCTTGTATTTACAAGTATGCCAGAGCCCCGTTTGTTTACTGGTGGGGTTAGATTTTTGCAAGAAACAGGGGCCATTAAAGTAAGTTTTTTTAATCTTCAGAAAAAGATGCCCAATGTGCTGGATTCGATCCTGGGTTACGGATGTTCAAAATTGCCAGTTTACACCATTCCTCCACCAGACCAGCTATTGAAAAACCTCGTATGAAGCTTTAATTTTACATGATGTCATACCTCTACTAGATCTTCTGTTGATAATTCAAAGATTGAATTAAGTAAAATATTTCAAAGAATTGCTAACTCTATCAGTTTAATAATACCTAAACAAACAAAAAAGCCTTTATTTAGGGTCACTGACCCTATACAGGATTCACCAGAGGTATGCATAAGAACAAAGCAGTGAGACAAAGGAAATAACAATATATACAGAGTAAGAAGAAAAAGAAAAAAAAACAAGAAAAGAAGAAAAAAAAGAAAGAGGGAAGCAAGAAATCAACACAAAAAGAGTAGCAGTAAGAAAGTGAGGAGTGAGTATCACTTGGCCTTCTTCTGAGATATGGACTTGTGGAAACCATAAAACGCCGTAGCAATATACTTATTCTGGGTCATATTGTAAATTATTGATGGAAGTGAAGCACAGAGTTGCCCAGTTTTGAGCATAAGGGTTCTTCTTTCTTCTTTCAGAGCAGGGCAATCAAAAATATAGTGAGTGATTTCATTTTTTAGTTTTGAATTACAGAAGGTACAAGTCGGGTCCTCACCGCAGAGCATCTTGGTGTGGTTTTCTCTAAAAAAAAACTTGAAAGTATTCTAACTTGTGCGAGTAGTCTTACAACCGGGAAAGGAAAATCTCCTAAAAGGTATCCCTCCGTCATGAAAGATATGTGAATGTCTTTGTAGTGAGAGTATAGCTTAGATTTATCCATTCTTGTAAGGTCGTTTTGTATAGATTGGTCTGCCGCTGTTTTTAAGAGCCCTGTAATCGCGCTCCTCAGCGTTTCAGGGTCATCACAGGAAACAAGTGTAGGGGATCCATTATTGTTAAGCAGATTGGTGAGCTTTTTAATGAAACCGATGGGTGTGCCCGAAGCATTAGACAGTTCCCGTGTTCTATTAAAACATATACGTGGCAATCTGTCACTGCTCATATTCAACACCCGCAGCCAATACTTCAGGGTTAATTTTAAGGCTGTTACACTCAA